>OZ010604.1:41691395-41891395 GCA_963932145.1 Acanthosepion lycidas
TTATTTTTAAGAAATATGACAAATGGAAAACCATTTCATTGAAACCAGATTTATGGATTTTGTCTTTTCTAGACTTTATCAGATTAAAAAAAAAACGAAAAAAATATTTGTGTGTATGCTTAAATAATAAATCATTAGTACTTTTCTTTCATCATGAAAAATAACAGCTTAGTAAAAAAAGTACTAATGATTTATTATTTAAGCATGCACACAGATACACCCACATATATTTCTTTTTGTTTTCTGATGAAAACTAGAAAAGTTGAAATGTGTAATCAAATCTATTTTCAATAAAACAGTTTTCCATTCAGTATTGTTATTCTCTTAAGGTGGGTGCTAACTCATGACTACAGTACCCAGTCTACCTTGCTATTTAACCCATAACTGGTGTGAGAAAAGATTGATTCATGTCTTTTCCAATGGCATTAAAGTGAATGTAACACTTGGTAGGAATTCCACTTTCTACATTAGTAGCCATTATACTACTTGTATGGCTCACTTAGATAGTCAACTAATAATCATTTTTTTGTGTATATAAATAAATATTAAAATGACTATTTCTTTTTTATTTTCTTTTACATTGATTGCATTTTAGGATCCTGGAAGTGAATGGTGTTTATATTTGCAATGAAAATGACTTGAAGAAGGCAATCAAACATTCTACTTGTCTCAATATGGTTGTGGTACGTTCTGAGAAAAATACTACAGTGGCTGAAAGTTCTCTGAATCAACCCCAGATAAATGAAACCCCACCGTAAGGAGCTAATTTTACATTTTACAATTTATTAGAGTAGAATTTATAACAGTAATTGGATGATTTTAAAAATGAGGACAAGCTGATACCTGAAACCACTAAAATTAATTTTCCTAAATTTACTTAACTTTGATTTCTATATTTTTATTATATTGGTCACTAGTTATTTTCAGTCACTATTTCAATCACTACTCTCTTTTTCTTATCTATATATATATATATATACACACACACACACACTGTGTTTAACTCTTTAGCATTCAACTGACCCCGTAAATAATAGCTCTCAATATTCAACCCACCCCATGTATACTCTGCTATAATATATGGCAACATCATCACAAATAACATAAAGTCATGCTAACAGTGAGACTTTGAAAGTTGATATTTATACTGTGGGTTTGAGCATTCTGAATGCTAAAGTGTTAATCTATAATATACTTTATTTTTATATATATAAAAAAATTCTCTGTGCCTTTTTCTGTTGACGTCTCTAAAAGATTCATTTGTTTTTCATGAACATTTTTCAAAATTCTTATGACAAAGCCTTTAAATACTTTTTTGTATTTTGATAATTTTAAATTTTGAGATTGTAATTAAAACCATTCCCGATTCTCTATAAATAAATTTTGTTGAATTAATATTTTGCTTTTGCTCTTTTATGTTCATAATTTGTTTCTTCTATTAAAATGTTAATCATAATTACTAAGATAATTTCTTTTACCATAGCCATACTGAGTGGCCTTTGCGTGTGTTTTTATACATACACACACATATATAACAAAGTTATTTCATAGGAATTACTGAATGTTTTAATGCATTATTTGTTATTACTATAAAGATTATATTAAATGGATACACATGTTATTAAACACTGAAATTGATGTCTACTGGGCAATTGAAAGACTTGAGGTACATTTTCTTTATTAAGACTTTCAATTGCCCATGCTGATATTAATTACATTGTTTAATAAAAACAGGGATATCTACTTGAACATTTATATCTACTTAATATAGCATTGATGATAAAAATAAGAAATATATACACACATTCTGAAATTTTATTTGTCAATATATTTATAATCCCTGTTGTGAATAATCTAAATGGTGTTTCATTAAGACGGATTATATATAAGGGTGTTTCATTAAGACGGATCAAAGTCAACAGTATATAAATCAGTGTTATTGGTGAAAATTTATTTATTTCTCTGTTGGATCATGTTATTTAAGTCATGGTAATTGTATGTCAAAAATAATATTGCCCAAATTTCTACCAAATATGAAAGAAAAAGAAAAAAATCTATAGATGCTTAAACTTAATTCATATTTAAAATCGGTCTAAGTTATTGGAACACTCTTTACAAATAATGGTTTTAAAAAAATTGTAAAGAAACTTCTGATAATTTGTTCTTACAAATGTTTACTGTAAATTCAATAAAATATACAAGCTTTTAAAAGTAGAAAAGAGCTTGAGAGAAAAGGAATAATTGAAAAATATAAAATTCAAGGAATAATTTTTTATATGGCGAGCCAATTGTTACTACTCACATGGGAGAAAATTTTCAAAAAGATAGATAGGTATATTGTACAAATGAAGGTTATAAACATTTTGGGACCAAATGCACAGTTGTTAGCAAAAGGAACAACCCAAAATGTAAATTACAATTTGGAAATACCAAAATCAAACAAGTACAATTTAAATATATGGGAAGTGTTTTAACAGAGGATAGAAAGTGTGACATTGAAATCTGAAGATGCATTGGAGTAGCAAAAGATACCTTCCAAAAGCTAAGGAAAGTATTAAGAAATAGGAAAAATTTCATTTTGATTTGATATTCACATGACAGATTGAAGGCAAGAGGAATGGAGGAAAATAATGCATAACCTATCTAGTGAACTTGAGCCAATGGATGTTGGAACAAGGATAAGGAGAGATAACAAAAAGACAAAATTTTTTAAGAGCCACAAAGGACAGGAAAATGTGGATAACTATGATTGCCAATGTCCTAAAGAGAAATGACAGATAAAGAACACATTATCGGAAATTTTTACTCAGTTTAAAAAACCTTATTTGAAACAGCAAGATTGCAAATGCACTCAGCACAATAGATAAAAAAATAGTCAGGCTATGACAATTGTTTGCAAAAGGTACTTGATATATTGGCAATATTTGTTCTTTGGGTATCAGCGTAATTGAATGTCTTTACATCTGCATAAGGATAGTTGTACTTTCTTTTTATGTGCCATGTCCTTTCAGAACATAGGCAATCATGGCTCTCCACCTCCCTCTATCCCTTGCAGCTCTCAACAAGTTCCTTCCCTCTGTTTCCTTCCCCAAACCACATTCTGTCATCCACTTGCTTTAGCCCCCCCCCCAGTATGTCAAGCATTGTTTTCCCTTGTCTCTCTTTCCCGCTATTCAACCCATGAGTATCAGATTCTCTAGGCTTTCTTTCCTCATTATGTGCTTCAGAAACTTCAGCTGACTCTTTCTGATATTAAGTATAAGCCTCCTCCTTGTTTGCATCCTCTCTAAGACTGCATTGTTGCTCACACTCTCGGTCCATGATATCCTTAGAATCCTTCTGTAGAACCACATCTCCATCACCTAGAGTCTCTTCTTCATCTTTGAAGAAATCATCCAACATTTACTGCCATAAAGAAGAACAGATGTCATGTAACAGCTTAGTATTCTTTTGTTCGTTACCAAAGAAATCTTCCTGTCTTGCAATACTCTCCCCAGCATTTGGAATGCATCCTTGGCCATCCCAATACATCTACGGATCTGTGTCGCACTTACCGTCCTCTGTCAAAACGCTTCCCAGACTCAAGGATATAATTTATTCACTGTTTTTAGCTTCAGAAACACAGGATTGTTTTATACTCAAGTTGTATTATACATAAGAAAATACAGTATATAAAAAGTATACTATCTTCAAAAGTTTATTTTGAATTAAAAACTGACACTTTTATACTACTAAGTTATATTAAAGAAATACTTTTTTTTTTTTTTTTTTTAAGAGAAAGTAAGAATCTGAAGAACCAGGTCTGTGAGTTGCGATCAAAGGTAAGTTGAGGTTTTGTATGTATAAGAAAAGACATCTACTTCTGGCTATTCTTATCTTATTTTTTTAAATTAATTTATTGGTAATGTAAATTAAATTTTTATTTTTATTATTTTAATTACAGGTGTCTGCATGCAAAAAGTTTGTCAGTATAATTTTAACCTGATAGAAAAGAATGATACAACATTTTTATTTCTCTTCATTAAAAAACAACAATTTTTTGCCTGTGGGCTTTTAAATCTTTCTTTTTTTTTTATAGACCTTTCTTGTTTTACAGATATTTTTGTGCAGATTGCTGCAGTCATATTAGTTTACTTGACTTTGGCATTTTTACAGGCCTAAATTGATTTCTTTTACTGTGTTTTATTTTGTTAAATGCATGAACTTTGAATTTTTCTTCAATACCTCGGAAAGAAAATTATTTTTAACCTCCCATAATCTTACTCTAATCCTTGAGTGAAATTGTTGGTTCTGGAAGAAGTAATAATGAAAATTTTCCTCATTTATATTTTGCAATGTGGTAGATATTTTTGCAATGTGAATTCTGTCAAAGAATTTAATAAAATATACTTACAACAATACTTATATTGAACAGTTTGGGTCCAATTTGTAAAATTATATAATCAATGTTTGATGTAAAGTAATTGGTTTGATTGTTATTTGTCCACAAGCAGGAAGCTATTTGGTATACAATGACTTTCTACTAATTTGAAATCAGAATGTAATATAAATACTTCTAAACCTTCTATCTATCTATCTATATATATATAAGAAAAAAAAAAAATATATATATATATATATATATATATATATATATATATATATATATATATATGGAGAGAGAGATTGTATATTTGGGCAGCAATCCTTCTTTTGTACATGTTTCATTAAATATGACCAACAAGGAATATTTTGTAAGTTTCTCATTTAATTTTTCTTGATTCTCATATGAATGAGGTAAAAATTTCTTGACTGTGTTCAGAAACTAAACAAAACTTCCACATAGAAATGCCTCTCACATAACATGGTATAGGAAGCAGAAATATATTAACAATCATCATTACCATGAAAATTAACTTCCTCTTCTCGTTGAAAATGCCTAAATTATTATCCAAAAGTAGATATTTACTGAGTAAGGTTGTGACACAAGGTCAGTTTTTAATGTGGGGACCAGAATGTTTTCACTCAGGCCGCTGGTCCAAGTTGGTCTTGGCTTGTCCTAGCTGGCCCAGGCCGGAGCCGGTTCCAAGATAGTCCTAGTGCCAGGTAAGTATTTGACAGATCATACTTGAAAGTATGAGCTGTCACTATTATCCAAAAGTATTTGGGAAAATAAACATTATGGACAATTTCTCCACACACTCCATCTTCAAAACAGAAAAGTCTGAGCACACAAGAAAAATTTAAAAAAAAACTTATAAAATTTTCTTTGTCTGTCACAAAACCTACACACACACACATATATATATATATATATATATATATATATATATATATATATATATAATAAAAGTATAGTTTTAAGGTATGTTATATTTATGGGTAAAAGTGATCAATATCAGGAATAGCGTGTATGTAAATATAAAAGTAGACAAAGGTCAACACTGAGCAGTGAGTCTGTTTTATGCTTGAACACAATCTTTGTGGCCTATGGATTTTTGCTGATTGGTGTTGACCTCAGTGTCCACTTAAATACACATACTCTTATGTTAATATAAGATATTTTCTTATATGGAAATTTTATTTTATTTGATATTTCAACATTTTATCAAGATTTGACTAAATTTTTTTAAAGAATTTTATTACATGGTTTTAAATATATCTTTTATTTCCTTTATTACAATATTGTTTGAAATACTTTTGTTTATTTAAGTGTCTACAAGTTTTTAATTTTTTTCTATTCATTTGCATCTTTTGTTATGTGTTTTTTTAATTAATGAAGTTTTACTTTAAAATTTATATTCACTTCAGAAATATTATCATAAATATTATCATAAATATTATCATAATTTTGTGCAAAATGAATATTGTTCAGCATTGTTACTTCTGAAATTACTATACCGAAACTTTATCTGTTATTTGCCATTATTAACAAAGCTAACATCTACTCAATTGTATTAAAATGAGAATAAAGGTTTGATATCTTAAAATTGTAAGTTTTAAAATGTATCTCTTGACATGGAATAATATTTCTTAGCATTTTATTTTTAATTATTTTTAGTCTATATTTAAAAATATTAAAATAAATATGATTAAGTTGTATAAATTTACTTTTTTTTTTATATACAAATTTGATGAGTATTTGAAAAGAGCTAAAACAAGCTCACATCATTTTGTCAATATTAAGTTTATTTTTTCCTATCATTTATTTATCTTGGTTAATTATTTTCTCTTTTAATTTATGATTTACTTTAATTGTAACTTGTTGATAGGCCATCTCAGTTGCATGCAATTCATAAACTGGTGACTAGGGATAGTACTTTCTATTGGAAAAGCCACTATTAAATTTGTACTACATACTAGGTGGGTATATGGTGAGACAGTCATTGTGGGGTTGAGGAATAAATCTCTTCAAGCAGATCAATATGCCTTCATTCTTTTAGAGTTAATTCATTTCACTGTAATCAAAGCTATTTCTTCCTTTTAAGAATTAAATACTTTAGATTTGTACAGTTTACTATTTTCCAAAATATAGTGATTATTTTAGTTTCCATTTAAGTATTTTAATAAAAAAGTGGAACTTTTGGAGCAAAGACAAAAACAATCAATCAATATGGTCAATATGGGAATAAACTTCTTGATATTCATGGCCTTCATTATGTGCATTAAGAGCATCATACCCAAGAAACAAAATAACAGTCTACAAATGGATTAACACTAATGCCTATGATTAGAGTATCTGTACACTGTGTCTCAGATCAGAGTGTTGCTCCCTGTCTCATTTCCAATATCAATGTAGTATCTGTGCTCACTGCTTAGAATCAAAGTGTTGCTCCTTGGCACTTCTGCCAAAGATTAACATAGTGTCTGTATGCTCTGCTTAGTATCAGTGTAGTGTCTGTACCCTTTAAGTGTTATATATACACCAATATATTGGGTGGGGTCAGGAATAATTTCCATTTTTGTTATTCTTCAAAAAATAAAGTACACTTAAAATCAGTTGAATAATTGGCCAAGGTTAAGTGCAATTGACAAAAATCTCAACATGTGGAATTGACAAAGTTCTCAATGAAAAAAGAAAAGGAAGAAAAAAGAACAGGGCAGAATAATACTAAGTAAACAATGTATATGCAAGTCAAAACTAGGTAAACCAACAATAATAATGGAAAAGTTCACAAAGAATTTTATTCACATGCAAAAGGGATATAGTCAAGTAGTTATAGCGTTCTGACTTATGAGGAATGAGACCAAGAATTGTCCATTTTTATTGGTTAGTAAGAAATCCCAGCATGCATCTGTAGGATTTGTCTATAAATCTAGGGAGAGGATGTTCTTAGCAGTCATTCCCAGACGATTGGAGCCAAGATATTCAATTCTATATTCACCATTTGCAATGATTTGTTGCCACTTATCAGGCAATTCTCTATTAACTTTTGAGTAAAATTCCACAGATTTTGATGTAAAAAATGTTTTTCGTTAACTCTTGAATCTGGCTTTCATTAGAGAATTTGCCCTATCAAAGAGTTTGGCATGAAATTATTAATGATTCAAATTAATTTTCTATATATGTGGATTATTTAATTTTTTTAGTTTTGTATGCAGTTATAACATTTTTTTTTTTTTTTTTTTTTTTTTTAGAAGGCTATTTTTTTTCTATTTTTATTGTTGCATTTATTTTGGGAATTTATGTTGGTATTCTAAATTTTATTTTATTTTTCACTTTTTCTTTTCTCCCTCTTTTTTTTTTTTTTTTTTTTTTACTGCATTTTGTGAAAAATAAGTTTATAGTTTAATATCTCAACTGTTACTGTCACATTTGCATTTAAAATAATTTTGATTACTATTGCCATCAATAATGAAATAAATGTTGATCCTGCAATGACTTACATGCTGCATCATATAAAAACAATAAGTATTTCATGTCAACAGAATGGCAATAAAGGACCTATTAACACATGATGTTTGTTCAAAGCCAGATTTATAGTGTGCTCGATTATGATCAGTTTGAATCATCACTGTAGCAATGCCTTAAAAAAAAACTTACCTAATGATAGACATTTATCTACATCACATTAGTAGATAAAATTCAGTTACATGACCCCTTATATTTGATTTCATAGTTATGTGATTTCATACATATAGCTTGAAATTCTCAAATAGTCCAACAGACATCCCTTTATTCTTAATAATGATTTATTGTAATATCTCAATTTCTTTTAATGAATTATATATCACACACAGTGTGCCAAAATATTCGAGCAACCCTCTGGATTTTGAAGAATCTGTTAAAAATTGAAGGTTGTGTGCCTTTTTCAAAACTAATTTATTAGCTCATTTTGAGCCAAAGAGATTTTCTCTTCCTGAAGGATTTTATCATGTAAATGTAAGAATATATGTAAGAATAACAAAATTCACCCATTACTGCATAAAGTTTCCTTAAAATTTTAGCTCTTTTTGTCTAATCTACCTTGCTGGTTAATGGTAATCTTTAGGCTGGTGGATTTCAAATGTGAGGTAACCCTCTTACAAAAAATTGGATACCATGCACTAATTGGTTAAATAGTTTCAGCATCCTCGCTTAGTAGGAGTTAATTAAACCAAAGGCGGTATGAAACTTATTAATTACAGAGAGTGGTCCCAAACACTTGGCCTATAGTGTATAAATTTAAATGCCTTTTTGTTGGTTTTCAAGAGGTAATTTAAAAACAAGTCAATATCTATGTGAGCAGTATAATTTATAACTATTTTAAATTTTTTATGGACAGTTGTGATGAAGAGATACTTTATTTGTTTTTTATTTTCTCCTTTTCAAAATGAACTACTAGCCAAGGGTAACTTTTCATATCCTCTTAAAATCATTTACTTTCAATTTACTTTTATGCTTTGTTTTCATAGATAAATGTATCTCAACTTTATTTTTTATCTTTATATAAAAAGAAGTTTATGCCTTTGGATAAGCATAGATAGCTCTTGAAGAATTCAAAACCAATTGTATTGTTTTCATGGAATTCTTTACAAAAGTCTCTCATATCTTGTCATTCCACTTGGAGTGAATTTTTTTTTAGTTTGGGTTTTGTGGTAGTTTGTTGTCAGCTTAAGAAATTCAAAGAAAAAAAGTAGAGATTAAGAGCATAATTAATTTGGCTTGAAAAATTAATCTTCTTTATCTTACCATATTTTTTCTTTACTAAAGTCTTATTACAATTAATATATAATTTCAGAATTATCACTTCCCACCCCAAAAATGTATGAAATTTTATATGTATTTTAGTCTTTGACTTATTCATGTTAAAACAGTTTTAATGAAACAAAAACTATACTGGAACTATGAATTCTGAAGTACAAATATTACATGTAAAAATAAAACATGAAAGTAATTTTTTCATTTTATTATCTACAAATAAAGTAACTATTGTTATGCTGACTTATTTTGTCATAAATATACTTTTTTATGATCCATATTAATATATAGTTTCAAGCTGCCAAAATAAGACTACAATAAACTCATTTACTTTATGCAGCTGAGTTTAGTGTGTAATTCAGTAGAAGTCATTTAAAATATGAAAATAAAAATAAAATACAGTTGGAGATATATGTATTGTTTAATATGTAAATTATTTTCACATAGAGTATCTGTGAAAAAACAAAATGAACAAAAAGACAAGAAGAAAAACTATTCTTAGCCAACATGTTTCATCCTCTGAGGGAGTTTATCATGGTAAATTTCTTGATAAAGTTCATCAGAGGATGAAATGCATTGGCTAAGAATAGTTTTTCCTCTTGTTTTTTATTCATTGCTTCATATGACAAACAATGAATTCAATGGAAATAATTAACCATGCATTTATTTGATATGACTTATTGACTGTTATCGTTATTTTTAATAAATGAGCCATAATTTATATAATTTTGGTTTAACCTAATAAAAATGGGCTAAAATTTGTCCTATATTTCAAAAAGTAAGGTACAGAAAAGTTTAATGCAGTTTTTGAGATTAAAAATCTATTGGATGTTGGATATATATTAAAAAAGTGATTTTATATGCTTGATGGTTGTGCATGAAGTTAACAGCAACACCATTTATAATAACAGAATAGTAATTCAGTTCTATTCCATAGTACATAAACCATTTTTACTTTCTCTATTTTGGTTTCCTTCATGGGTAAGCATACTTATTTAAAAGTGCATATATATATATATATATATATATATATATATATATATATATATATATATAATTGAGTACTAGTGCTTGATACAATATAACATAGCTATAAACTATATATTAATAAATATACATCTTTTTCCCACCAGTAGCACAACTCAAAGTTTCAAGCATAACATAATCTTCAGGTTCCTGAATTAAGCCGGTCTCAATTCAGCACCTGAAGATTGTGCTGTGCATGAAATTCTAAGTTATAGTACTAATGAGGAAAAAAAAAAAAAATATATATATATATATATATATAGTTATTTAATGCCAAAATCTAAATATTTTGTAGGCAATTTTAATTTTGGGGGAGATAATAGTTTTAGTGATACAACTCTTACTAATTAACCCATATATGGAGAGAGAAGAGGTGAATTCTTACTTTTCCCAAGGGTATTTGTCATAAGTGAATATAACTAACTTGACTAGAATTGAATCTGAGCTCTCCAATTAACAATTCTGAGCTATTATCCATTACACTACTTGCATATCCACACTTACAGCATCTGGTATTCCCAAATGGTCACCCATCTGGGTACTGACCAGGCTTGATGCTACTTAACTTTGGTGATCATATGGGAACTGGTGTTTCAACATCATTGGTGTGACCAAAAAACAAGAAAAATATCTCAAACAAGTAGATAAAAAAAGAGAAAAACACAAAAGGTAACCACCTATCAATACAGTAAATTAAAGTTTTCAACACCTAGACTATATAGTGTGTGTGTGTGTTGATATATATATATATATATATATATATATATATTCACAGAACACAGTGGATTGATTGCAGCTCTGTGTGCTTTCATCAACCAGTAGCTATGGTTCTGTTTTCAGAAGTTTCACCCAACACTGTAAATTGCTACAAAAACAAAACATTAGCCTAAAAACTTGTGTTCTTAAATAGCCTCATCAAATATAAAACTTTCATATGAATGCCATGCATGGAGCCAAACTAGTTCAGAAATATCTACATTGTCAAATTCCTTGTATACAACTGCTTACTCAGAACTAGAGTTCATATTGAATGTACAATATTCATGTACACCTGCTAAGAGCTGAATATATACCTCAATGCCCCATTGAAATCATACATTGACAGTTAAGCACATTCTGATTGAATGTAAAAGCTATCAGCTTAAGCATAGTAAATACTACAATATCACAAATATAAAAACACTCTTTAAAGATGTTACCCTTGGCTAAGTAAAAGGGTTTCTAAAAGAAATAGGAATTTTTTGACAGTGTTGACACAGCATTAAACAAAATCTAACCAAACCTATAGTAAGAGGAAATTATACTAAGGAAAACTATCTTTTACTTGATTAAATTATAATTCATTTATGGCATTTTCATGTTGAATTTAGCAATTTTTAAACGAAACTGAAGTTCATATTAGTAAATAAAAAAAAACAGCATCCAACCAGTAATGTCATTGCAAATTTCCAGGAACTGGTTCTATAAAGGCAGGTAATCTTTAGGAACCTATTGTGATTATTTTCTTTTCAATCTCAGAATAGAAAGAAATCACTTTATAGTATCAAAAAATATTAAACCATTTTGATAATTTAATAGAAAACATTTATTTATTAAGATATTTCCAGATTGAAATTCTGTTCTCATCATATTTCTGTTCAGAAGTATGATGTTTTTTGTCATCAGTTGTATTATGGTTTCTTAGACACATTAGAACTGAATCACTGCACTCCTAAAGATCCAATGGAAGATTATCAAATATATGACTAGAAGATTTGCCACATTTTTAACTTAATTTATTCTGACAAAAGAAATCATCTTTATGTTCATCACAGCAAACCCTCTTTCAGTCTCCACTGCTTACAGGCATGGTATTAATACCTTTAGCTCTTATATATCGGTTATTAATATAAGATTATTTTTGGATAATCCAACAACCAGTTCACTAAGCTTTTATAATTTTAAGAATTGGTTTGCATGAACTGGTAGGATGTCAGCACTACATCCAATCAATCACTGATCTACAAGTGTAGTTAAATTGGAAGTAACTGAAGTAAAGTACATTAGTTATCATTATAAATTGAAAAAGCAAGATAAAATTTATAAAAGTTAATGATAGAAAAGTAATTCAAACAAGTCTTCTGAAAAGTAACTCCCACAAGGATATCTTTAAAAAAAAAAACAAACAGTACAAACATACTTCAAACAAAATTATACGCCACAATCAATAAAAGAACAGAAATTAAGAAAACAGAAGATAACAATTGACATTGCATTTAAATTTTTTGAACATCAAACTTGACTGGAATGTAAGAAGCCAGAAGAGTTCCACAAGTGAGAAGTGTGAGAAAAGAAACTGTTAGCATAGAAATTATGGTTACATCTAGTCATTTTGACTGTAAAATGAGACCTTGCCACCAATCTAGTAATGAGCTTAAATTCATAGAGTCTAGGTACCAAAGAGGAGGTATTTTAAGAATTTTAGTATTGATCACTATTCCATATTCAAATTTCTGTTGGTTATTTTTTTTATGTTAGCTTAAAATCAATATTATTAGAAAGATAAATGAAGGTAAATACAGGTGAAAAAATTACCTTTCTTGGTTGAGTAAAATTAATGTTGTTTCCCTTAAAAATGAAATTTTTCAGTAATATTCAAAACTGCTAAACAGCATGTTCCTAATGTACTGGAAAAAGTGACTTTACATTATTTTTAGTGTCATTTCATAGCAGAAAAGATATGTGCTTTATATCTTATTGATTTTTGAGTAGCTTTGAAGTTATAGCATGTAAATTGATCTGGATACCCATTTTTTATAAAAATATTAACTAAAAACTTGCATGAAAATCTTTCAACTTTAATAAATTTATTATAATTATGCTTGGTTTGTTTTTTTGATTTTGGTTTTCTTTTTTGGTATTCATGATGACTTTGTTTTAACCCTTTCCAGACTGAACTTATTTATAAATTTTACTAGTTACCCAAATATATTCTGATAGGATTATGTTTAAGCTATATGTTAGAGATATTTACATTCATGAGGTTTTTATTATTTCATGGAAGCCAAATAGCTAAAAAATATAAAATAATTGTAAATATATACAACTTGACTTACTGCCAATGCTACTGAAGTCAATCATCATTGAAACTAACATTTATTTATTTTTACTTACTTTAAACTCTATAACAGGCAAGAATGACCTGTTAGACAACTTTGAGTATTTATAAGTCTTTACCTGGTTGTCATAATATCAAAATTGATAATTTTTCAAAGAAAGATCATAAAATAAATAATAACTGATTTTAAAGAACGTCACTGTTGCATCATGCCTGTCACCAGAGTGTTTTGATTAGAAGAATCATGGTCTTTAAGTCAGTGGGGCTGTAAGTAACAACTTACACACTAAAAGTAGTTCACATCTCTTGGACCTGCATTATATACAACAATTATTATTAGACTTAGTTGTAAACAAATGCATATATTTGGTTGGCTAGATTTAGTAAATCTGTCTGGAAAGGGTTGACTTGTTGAGTTAAGTTCCCCTTAAATTCAAGCAACACTATTTGTTAAGTAGAAATTAGAAACATTTGCTTATTATAGTTACATTTACATAATAGAAATAAACTTGTAAAATATTCTAAGCAATTTAATTAGTTTGAGAAAATTCTCATGGCATTCTGAAAAAAAGTAAATCCTTTTAAGAATTGGACCACAAATTCCTTTTTAAAAAATAAAAAATACAGAAGAAATACAATGGCAATTCTAAAATCATAATTAAAATGGTTGGAGGTGAGTGCTTCATTTCAGATCAGATGGCATATATTTTAAAATGTAAAGAAAATATATATATATACATACACACACACACCCAACACATACAAGGTCTGAAAAAATATGACTGATGCTATAAAAAGAAAACTACAACACATATCAATTCAGCATCTCCTCTAAAGTAGTCCCCTTCTGAAGCCACACACTTTATTCAGCATCATTTCCATTGATGGATGCATTCTTGGAAATCCTTTTTTGGGATGGCAAGCAGCTGCCTCATTGCATTCTCTTGGATTCCCTGATGTTTTAAAATTTTGTTCCTTTTAAAAAGAATTTGATTTTTGGAAAGACAAAAAAGTTGGAAGGGAATATAATAGTTATCAGACCTGGGGAATGTTGTTCCTAGCCAAAAACTGCTTCACAAGCCATGGGCACTGATGGGACCTCTGTGGTTTAGTGAGATGATCACACTACACACTTTCTAAATACTGCTATAAACAACAGAAGTGGTTGAGAATTTTGTCATTTAGTGTGTATGTTTGACTGAGTTCAAGGTCAATCTGTGCCAAATGGCTTCACTCAGCATATTTTAGCTCTGTTACCATAGCAACAGTTCCAATACTTTTTGATCAGACCTTGTGTATATGTACACACACATTTTAAACTTAAGTTAAAATATATTTTTGTTTTTTTTTTGTTTTTTTTTAGCTTTTTTTTTTTAATAATAATAAAATTTATTTTAACTACTTTTTAGGATATTTTCCCACTAGTCTAGTAAAATGTCTTATTTTATTCTTAAAGTTAATTTTTTTCCAATATATTTCTATAGATGAAGTCTGGTTAATAGAGAACTGTTTTATTCTTAAAGATAATTTATTTTATTTATCTAATTACAGATAATTAATTTCCATCAATAGCAAATGGAAAATTCTCATTATTTTAATTTTTATATTTTTTGGTAGCAATTTTTTTTTCACATTTTTTTATAAATATGAACCAAATGACCTCTATTTCTCTTGTGCCTCTATAGGTTTAATTCTCTGACTCTTGATGATAAGTTCTGCTTTTTCTTTTTCCTCTTTCCTGCTTCGTCTGTTGGTGCAGAACGAACTGGATGTCAACGGTGGACATAGCCAACCAGGTGGCTTCTTTCATGGCCCCTCCCCACTTCTGAAATATTCCCCTACAGAGGTGACTGTCAGTGGTGTGGGAACTGTGACCCGCACAAGCACCTCTACATCTTCCTCCCCTTCCCACAGTCAAAACCAACATCCCACAGCTCCAGCTCCTGTGGTGACAGCAACACTACATCTGTCCAAAACCCCTTCTCCTTGTTCTACAGCTGTGGTAAGCATATTTTTCTGCTAGTGTCCCCTCCACTATATGTTGCTTATTGCCAACATCACCATTTCAGCTTTTAATTATGCCCTGTCCTTTTTGTAGCTGGCTGGTATTTACACTACCACATCCTGTCTGCAACCTTGGACATCCCTCAAACTAGAAGTATCCATCACCTTCATATTTAATACATTTCCTGGGCAGTATTTCTACTGCCTTATTCTTGACTATTTTAAGTCATTTTGGTCATTATTCCACAAATAGGACCAACTTTGGGAAAAGCCTCTTTGGTTGTAATACTAAGGCTGTTCCATGATAACTTACTATTTCAAATTTACATTTGATCCAAAATCATCTTAATAAAAACCCCAACTTAAATAACACTGAAGAGGATATGAACTCAAAATGAAAAGTTTATTAAATCAGTAATTGTTTTAAAATTCTTGTGTATGCATGTCTATTAAAATTATAAACGCATTAATGCAGCCATCTTTTTTTAATCAAAAGCTGTGTTATAAACAGGTCTGTAGAACATGTCTTTAAAAAAAAAAAAAAAAAAAAAGAACAATTTTATGAAAGTTGGGGCAATAAGAATGAAATAATTTTAACATTAGAAACTTTATATTGTCAAAGGTTTTTGTAAATTTTGTAAGAATATTAGGAATTAGTCTCACTAACTGCAGTATTTTTATTCTTTATTAGTTGAATCCTTGTTGACCATTGTTAATAATTTTACCTAGTATTTTACACTAGTCTGATCTTGTCCAATGAGGAGATCCTCTGCACCTTTGCTCAGAGCTGTGTTCCCTGGCTCAGTCTCATCCTGCAATGACATGAGGACCACCCTACCATAGTCATCTACTAGTTTGACCTGCCATCTGCAAACTGGTAGCAATATCATGGCTGACTATGTAGTTAGTGGAAAAATGTCATCCACCAGGACCTCCAGCAGATTATTCTTGTGCTGGAGGATGTTCTGAAGCACTGCCAAGACTGTGAGTGCTGGAGGGACAAGGTGGCTCTCATGAGCTCAATGCCTTCATGGCTTCAGATTTAGTAGCAGCAGCATTTAATTTCACCTTAATATTTTAGTTGTTTTTTAATCAGTTTTAATCAGCCTATCAATTTACAGCAGTGTATAGACAATGCAGAATCAGAAAAAGGAAGATTAGTTTGAATATCTGCATTGTTTACTCACTACTGTAAGTTAACAGCCGGTTTAAATTTGGGACAAAAAAGCAACTACAAAATTAAGAGGTAAGTAAATAAGTCAAAATTAATAAAGCTAGAGTCTTACATTTTTAAAATATAGTTACAAAATTTATAAAATATATTTATATCTAAATAGAAGCACAAAGTAGCAAAATTTAATTTGCCAACTTTTTCTAAAATTAAAATTAACAGAATTTTTATAGTGCTTTTCATTGATTATCAAGACCTGTACTTACCCTGAAGTTTTAAATGACTTTATTGGGGCTGAACCGGAAGTGGCAATCCCAGTTTTGTGGAATAGTGGTGATTGGCTTTCAATATTTACAGAAATGTTTACACTAAATTGGGGAGTGTTTTTTTTTTTTTGTTTTTTTCGCACTAGCTTGATATTGTAGTTGGTGAAAATAAAGATTTGTCTAAAATAAAAAGGTGGGTAAATATCAGCTTATTTTAATTTTTGAAGGAGATTAAAAGTTTCATTTAACTTAAATAATGAACTAAATGATTTTTTTTTTATTTTGCATATCATAATATTGGTTAAATAATTTTTGTAATTAGTTAATAATACATTTAACAACTGTTAAATGTATAATTTTATCTTCATCTTTTACTTTAGTCATGGATATTTGATGACTGGTCATCTAAATCTAAATGCTGTATTTTATATATATATATATATATATTTTCTCATTCATTGAAATAATTTTTATTCTATATTTACTTATGAACAGAACTGTTCCTATTTTCTATCACTACATATTTATCTGAAGTTAACCATATTTTTTATTATAAAACATTACATTAATTTTGAGGAATAGATTTTTAGAATTTGGAATAGATTCAAAGCATCACTCTGCAAATTAATGATTTGAAAAGCTTGATCAGTTGAAATATTGGAATGAATCAGAATATTAATTAGGTTTTGACTTTATTTCTGTTAATCATATAATTTTAATATTGTGATGTTTATTCATATTATACAATATGACTATGCATTAAAATAATAATCAACTACAATTCTTATTAATCAGATATTGATTACCTATACGCAGAAGGTGGAGGGCAATAAATCCATAGTTTGACACTTAATTATTAGCTGAATTTTTATCTGAAATTTTCACTGCATAATGTTCAATATCTGTGATTTAATATTCACTATTAAATTAAATGCATTGACAATTAAAGAAATTATATTGTAAAATATCTTTTGTGTAAAATGCTTTTTTCATCATTAGCCTATCTATTAATGTGTCTACATGTTTTGTTTTTTTTTAATTATCTTTAATATAGGTTTACATGCCAATTTTTGCAAAAGGAGAATTTTGTTAACAGTATTATTGTTAACCACTTGGAACTGAGACGTTTTTTCCTTCCAAGCAGGATTTTGTTTTAACAATATTGATTTTTTTTTTATTCTCTGAGGTTCCTAACTACTATCAATACGAATCTGTAGAGATATATCAGCAACTTCAAGACAATCATTACTTTTATTGCTATCTTGAATCACTGATGGTCAGAGTAAAAGACCCAGGACAAAGAAATTTCTCATTATATCTTGTCAGCTGCTTCCAAGTGGTTAAGTTATTGCAATATTGTAATTATTTTCTTGTCTCTGTTAAATAAAATCATTTTATTTCTCATATGTTGATGGGTCAGGAAATCTTTATTGTATTGGGAGTATTTTTAAATAACAAAATTCTTGTGATCTACTTTATAAATTTTTTTTGTGGCGTTATAAATTTTTGATACATTTTCTTTTTATTGTCTTTTTGTCCCAACTCTTAAGCTCAAATGTTACTAACTTAATGGTCCTAAAATAAATGTAGAAACCAAAAAATGGCCTGTGAGTTGTGAAAAAAACAATAAAAACAAGATGGAAGTTATATTTAAAAAATTTGGACAAGTTAAGATGATTACACCTAATTTTATAGTTTGTAATAATTCATAAGTTATTTTATAGACCCTTTGACCGGGTAATACATTGGTTTTTGTGGGTGATTATTAATTATTGTTCTGCAGAAAACTCTTGTGAACAAGATTGACAAAAATGTTCTGATTTATTCCTTTTCATACATGTATATTTTCACTGAATTGCAAAATAATAAATGGTTTCTTTTATAATTATTCTCGTAAAAATTGGCTTCTTAAAATAAACAATTGTCCTTGTTAAGATTATTAGCAAATAACACGATCCTGTTTTGCCAACTTAATATTTATTATTGCATTATTATAGAATGATCAGTTATTAGACAAATTTTATTTGATCAGTACACAGGTTTAACCTTCAGCCCTGCCAAAAAAAAAGTGTATCAAGAGAGGATGGTTTTTTTTGTTGACACCACTATTACTGTATATTTTTGACTCCCTTGGCAATGATTGTTTTGAAAAGCTACATAGAATTTTAATAACAAAAATTTTGTCTATATTTCTGTGATGAGGTATTGTAATTATTTACATTGTTCAGACTATTGTTCTCATCTGTATTGCTATATTCACCTATGTTTCGGCCATTGTATGCTCTGGCCATTTTCAGGTGATTGGAATTTCTAAATGAACCCTTTATTTCATCCATTGTTCTAGTTCCAAGTGCTATGCCTCTTCTTGATGTCTCCCTTTAACTAAAATCTCCAAGTTTTTGTTCACCACTGTCATAGTGGTTCAAGTTGGCTGGGTCAAGTCACTGGATCCAACCAACACCTTTACCCACTGGGCCATGTGTCTTTGAGGACAACAGTGTATGAATTTTGGGGACTTAAAAACTTAAAGTCTCAGATACAATTTTTACCAGAGCTCATATTGCAATTTTTGTTGTTGTTATTGCTTTTCTCTAGCACTCCATATTACTAGTTCCCATATTGTATTCATTTCTATGCTTGGCTGGCTTAGGAGATTTTTGTGGCCTAGCATATATGCTGATTCTTTAAGTTTACGTATTTCCAGTGATGTTCTCTGTCTATTATTTCAACCTCATCCCACAAGGGGTAATGATATAAACCTAATAGGTAACTTTACCCCCCAAAAATGAAAATATAACTATGGTACATAAGATCCTGCAATGGAACTGTCATGGAATAAAATCTAATTACAATGACCTCTTCATACTTATGTCACTACTGTATCCAGCCGTCATCTGCTTACAGGAAACTTTTTTACAAGAAAATGCCAACTTAAAAATTAAAAATTATAAACAATACCATTATAACCACAATACAGGACATAGAGCTAATGGAGGAGTGTTAATATTGATTAGAAATGACATACCGCAGAGTAAAGTACACATTAAAACTAAATTACAAGCAATAGCAACACAAGTGACACTAGATAAAACCATCACAATTCTTTCCATTTATACACCCCCACAGGAACCAATAAATACAATAGAAATAAACAACTTGATGTTTCAAATAGTGTATATGTATATGTGTTTATAGGCATATATATGCATGCATGGATGTAGATATGAAAATATATAATCTGAAATAATCACAGGAAAAAGCAATCCAAAAAATATAGTAGATTATGAAATCCAACAACCTCCCAACCTTTTATACACTATAACCATTCATAAATAAATAGGGCTTCGGCATAAAATGACCTAAATAGGAGTTGACATGCCGTTAAATCCAACATCCATCCATCCACAAGGGGTGATGATCTCCTGTTCCCTTCTGTATGTGGTCAGCTATGCCTGATTTTTCTATTTTCCCTCATGTTACGGCTTTACGATGTTCTCACAGTCTTACCTTAAGGGGGTGATCTGTTTCTCCTTTATATTTCTTACCACAGCTGCATGGAATGGTGTACACACAGTCCTTAGACATGTTCTCATCGAGAAGAGGTGTCTGACACTTTGCACTTTTGAAGGTCATCCATATTTTCTCCAATAATCCCTTCACATAGGGTAGTCAGACTAAAGTTAAATATGGCAATAAAGATGAACTCAACAATGTAAATAATGTAAACAAAAATTTTATACACTATTTAGTTGTTAGATTATTTATTTATAAGGTTAATGCTATATTTACAAGATTATAAAAATATGTGAACTAAATACAATGCAATAGTATTTAACATTTTATAAAGAAATATGAAAAATCTTTTTATTCAAAAATACCTGTGGACTATAGAACCAGAAAATTTAAATAAATTTAAATAAACATTTGATTTTTCTGGACATTATACATTTTCTTTTCAAATTATTTTGTATCTCAAATTACTTGTTTTAATTTTCCAATTTTTTTTTTTTATTTTTTTTTATATAATCAACATCTAGAATCGAGGATGCCTAATCAATAGAAATACCTGGTAAAAATTACAGACATTCTGTAATTATACACAATTAAATCTTTGTCCACTCAATAAATAGGGAGATAAACACTTAAAATATTGTTTATGATCTCACCTAAACCTAAAATTAAAAGAAAGTCTTGTTTAGAGGAAAAGATGATCTCAATCTACTTTAGTGAAGTTATGTGGTGAAAGCAAATGAAAGAAATGCCTGGAATCAGCATTTTTTTCCAAATTTTTACAGTTATTCATTGTAATGTATTTATTTAAATTTTCTTGTTCAGTCATTTTTATAAATTTAAGAATAAAAAAAATATCTCTTTTTATATTTATTTATTCATAAGTTGCTAAATAATAAATATTTCACTATAGTTGATTCACATATTTTTATAATTTTGTAAAATTTTTTCATATTTCTTTCTTTCTAAGATTGTAAATGATAAATATTTCACTTTAGTTCACATGATTTTATAATCTTGTAAATGAACGATCTAACAGCTAAACAGTGTGTAACTTTTTTTTATTAAAATTCTAAACATAACTTTTTAAAACAATAAAGATTGTCAAGAGAGTATGCAGTAATAGCAATGTCAAGAGAAAAGAACATCCTTTTCAAACCCCCCTTTTTTTTAGCAGGCCTAGAAGTTAAACTTCACCCAATTTTTTAATCACTATTCTATTAATAGTAACCAGAAACATCAAAAGTCTGCATTTCTACTAAAGTTTTTCATTAAATATTTATTGAAAAGTATCCATTCTCCATTTTAGACAAAATAACTGGTTGATATTTCACATATTTTTAAACTGTTACAAGCCTGTCTATAATATGCACCTATTTTTCTTTGTAATTGACTATAACATTTTCCTACACTAAAATGTTGCTTATATCTTTATCTATTAGACTCATAATTTTAGATTAAATATGTACACTTGTTAACTTGAAATATATATTAAAATCTTTCAATTTTAAATTTAAAATAAATATTCTTGAACAATTTGTCAATTATGAATTGTTAATGATTTTATTTTCTTAAATACATCTACATCAGTAGAAAGTATTAGGTTGGTGCAAAAATAATGACGTAATAATGTTGTTTTCTGACGTATTTTTAACGTCAAAAAACGACATTATTATGTCATTATTTTTGCACCAACCTAATAAACAGAAAATTTGAACATTTTTTATGGGTGTATTTTATCTATTGTGCATCAGTATTTATACAAATTTAATTTTATTATATATATTTTAAAACATTTAAATTTTTTTTAATTATGAATTTTCAAAGTATGTGAAAAATTGTCCAAAGAATTGTTTATACATTCTTCTTGAAATAAATTTGATGTATATAATGATAAAATGTTCCTACTTTAGAAGTGGATGTAGATTCAGAAAATTGTTTATTGAAGTATTAATTACTCTTTGAGATTGTTGTTACATTTTTGATCATATAGAAAGGTGTAAAATTAAACAATAATATCCGTGTTTATATTTGTAAACTTCAAATTACTTCCTGAAAAACCAAGAATTGTTTTTATGTCCTTTCAGGACATAGACAATCATGGCCCTCTACAGCTTCCTTTTATTTATTATCTATGAATTGCCATGACCTCTTCAGAAAGATAGTGGAATATTTTCCCATTGCCTTCTCCAAAGCTTTGAATTCAAAATTGTCCTTTTCCTAGACTGACTGCCACATAAAGTTTAAGATTCCAGTCTGTCCTGCTAGTTAGCCTATAGTTGAGAGAAGAATACATGGATTCATGCCTTTCCTAAGGGCATTTGTGTGAAACTGAATGCAATAAACAAGGCTGGAATTTGAACTAGGCTCACCAATTCCACTTTCCAGGCTGATAATCATTGCACAAATTACACATTCAATTGATATTTACAACATTATAAAAACTAATAAAGTTGTATTAAAACTAATGCAATTCAATATTTATCATTTACCAATTTATAAAGAAATATATGTGAAACCAATTTTTTATTCATAAATTTATAAAATTTTACTAAATTATTAAAATATGCAAACCAACTTTAAAGAAAGTCTTATTATTTACTATTTTATAAAGTTCAAATTGATTGGCAATTAGCCAATTTTTTGCCAGCCATTTCAATAAACAATATCATAAATAAACAATCCAGTAGTGTTTATTATTTTTTTGCCATTTCTCAAGAACAAAAAAAAAATGTATAAATTCTGTTTCATATGTTTAGGTTTTATTAAAATTCTAATCATCACTTTTTTAAAACAATAAACATTGCTGAGGAGTGAAGGTAGTTAAAATAATAATGGTGTCAAGGAAAAAACTGTCCTTTCTACACTCTGTTTATTTGTGGACACAAAGGTCAAATGTTGCAAAGATTCCTGAACTTCCATGCATTCTAAGAAAAATGAGGTTATACAGTGAGTTGAAAATTAATTTAGGACTCTTCCACTTATAGGG
The DNA here is from genome assembly GCA_963932145.1 of Acanthosepion lycidas. Lineage (NCBI taxonomy): Eukaryota > Metazoa > Mollusca > Cephalopoda > Sepiida > Sepiidae > Acanthosepion > Acanthosepion lycidas. The sequence goes on from OZ010604.1 coordinate 41,714,619, forward strand.
TTGAACTGGAGTTAAACAAAACCTAAGCCAATCTTCCATTGATTAGAAAATAATGAATCCATTACCATCAATTAACCAAAAATATCTAAAATTTGTTTTTGGCTTAAATTCTTCCAACTTTGCTTTCAGTTTCATGTCTTACTATTATTCTATGAATGAAAGCTAATAAAAAAAATTCATTAATTTTTTTTCAATGCCCTCTTCATCACTGCTCATCCCTAATTATTAAAAAATATTTGTGCTATCATCTTTTGTGGATTTCCTTTGTCATAATCTAAACATAAAGTTTAACTATTGATGGGCAAGGAGTAACAAGAATATGGATATAACACCTGAAAATTGATAATCCTAATTTTCTATGATTATTAGATGTGTGCAAAAATTTCCAGAAAAATAATTTGCAAGTGTGTATTCAGTTTGTTGTTTTCAAAAAAGAATGCTGAGAATATTTACACACACCTGATGATAATATTCCATAAATAAATACATGTAAATTTGCTATTTCTTTGTCTTGCTTAACTTTCAACCTTGGATCAACCAGAAATAAATCAATTGCCAATTCATTTATAAATAAGATTGGATGGATACAGGTGTTTGCATTCCATTAATACTGGAAAATACCCTAAGAGTTACTAGACTTGAGAAAATTATTTTCCTGAAAAATGGTTTTAAGAGAAAGATTTTGTAAATTTTAACCAAATGTATTACTGGCTACTTGGTCAATGAATGCTGAATGTTTCCTTACAAGAAGACAGCTGATATTACCATTAGAGATGATGAGAACAGATACTACACTTGGTATTTACTCATTCCTCCACAGTGATGTGTTATGGCACAAGACTGGTTTAAAGTGGGGAGCCCAAGCATGTGTACATGTACTAAGGCCAAAAAATTGCCGTTTTCACAACTAACATCATGCTGGCATCAATATCCCTCTGACTCTCCTTCTTTGGTGCAATGATAGTGGTGCTGCCACAAGATTGGAATCCCCAGGGCCAGGCATCTCTCATTTATTTCTTATTCCAAAGATAGAAACACAACTGAGAGATAAAATGTAGTTTATCCACCTGAGGGCAGATAATATACTTTGATCTCAGCCAGATGGCCAGTGAATGAAAAAACATAACTTGAATAGCACTAGCTGCTCAGTCAATGAATTCAAAATGTTTCTTTATAAGTCAATGACTAATATTATCATTACTGTTAACATGACTGCTATAAAATTATTGCTTGATATTTTTAAAGTATGAAGCAAGCAATAAGTGTTAGTGCTTGAGAAACTTTTGAATTTTATATTTTATCTAAGAAGATGCTGTTAACATTGTGTGCTCAAATAATATTTATCAAATATGCTTTAATATTTTTTATTTCATAAATAACATATTGGCAGAATTTTAACTTTTATTTCAAAAAGACTTAATATATCCAAGCTATTCATGATAAGATATTTAAATATTTACTGTAATTTTTATTTACAATATTTTAAAGAATAAAAATACACAAGTAGGACAAAGTCTAAATTTAATGTATTTTGGAAATTTTCTTAGAAATTGCCTTGGAAGAGATTCGTAGATCCTAAACTTGACCTTTGTGCAGGATGCAAGGTAGTTTTTGAGTCAGGTTTTGGAGAAAAAAAATCTCATATTTTCATTTAAATTCTGTTTTCATTGTTATTTCATTAATGATATGATTGTAAGTAACAAGTTTGAGTTAAATTAATTTACTCTTCAGTTGCTGTTAATGAATATATGTTTATATGAGTAAAAACTGAAATCTACTTAATATATCAATGGTTCGCTTGATATTTGTCCTCTAAATGCCTCTGTTTTAATGTTGCATAGTGATTTATGAATGAATGCATGATCTTGTAAGACTATCTTGATCTCATTCATTATTCTATGACTTGAGGATTTGTCTTTAAATGTCTTAGTTTTTTAGTTGCTTGCTTTATCTTGAAAATCTAATCAACTGGTGCAAATAATCTACAATTTTGCTGATTATTTTAATTTTCTACTGTCTGCATTTGTTCTTGAATTGCTTCTGTGTCTTAAACACTGTATTGCTCAACTAGTCATTACATTCTGGTATAAATGTTTTTTTATCTACGTTTATTAATGTATCATGACTTTATTATGAAAAGGAATTTGATTGATTCCTATATTGTATCCCTAAAAACAACATTTTTTTTTATTATTATTTTTTTCCTTTCTTTTTTCTTTCTTTCTTTTCTTTCTTTCTTTTCTTTCTTTCTTTTCTTTTGTTCTTTTCTTTTGTCTTTCTTTTCTTTTGTCTTTCTTTTCTTTTGTCTTTCTTTTCTTTTGTCTTTCTTTTCTTTTGTCTTTCTTTTGTCATCTCCAGAGTCTGTAGAGATATTCATAACAAATTTCTGATGTATCTGGTTATGTAAAATTGCTTATTAACTTCAGTGAAGAAATGGTTTCAGGGCCGGTGCAAGGGTCTTGTGCTTCTCATCCCGAATCTATATTATTCTAACCTAATTATGTACAATAAAGTATGAAGCAAGCAAGAAGTGTTAGTGAACAAAACATCGTATGCAATATGGTGAACAATTCAACTAGAAAAATTGAAAATAAATACAATGTATCTAAATACAAATTAGAAACCTGTCATAATAGATCATTCCATCTTAAAATAAATCAACAATGTGTTGTGGCAATTTTTAACATCAATTTGAGATTTTTCTTGTTGAAATGTTAAATGATTTAACACATTAAACATTATGGATAAAAAATAATGAATTTTAGTGTTTTTTCAAGACTTAACATGAGCAAAATAAATTCATGAATTTGTACAAAAAATGATCCCAGAATGACATCAAAATCCTCAAAAATATTTCATCATTTAGTTAGTTGTGCTTAGTTTAATTTGTAATATATATAAATGTAGGTAGAAAAAGCAAATGTTGATAAGATAGTGAGGCTCCCAATCAGGCTTGTTCCCTACTCATGTTGGGTGGGGGTAGCATGCACCAGCCCTAAATGATTTCATCAAACATATAAAATAATGTCTTAAGTAAATTGCTCTAAAAAAAAAGTCAAAAGATCATTCATACCTGTGTGAAATGCAATATTAAAATAAAAAGGAATAATTCATTTAGAAATTTAAATATTTAGTCACCAGTTATACTTTCTTAGCAATAAAATATTGACAGTAAAAGAATTTTTTAGATTATAGTTCTTTGACTTTTATATATTATATATAACATCTATATCTTAAATAACTACACAGAACAATAAGTTAGTAACAAAAATTGTTTAAAACTTTACAGAAGTAATTAGTTCATTTCTATAATAGTCATGATCACAAAACCTGTAACCCTTTAGGGTCATAGGGGCAACATATTTACTGTAGCTATAGCAGCAGTGGTATTTTTTGGGCAAGACAGCCTGACAGGAGGCCCAACACTCTCAGGATGGTTTGAATTCAATTTTCCTTCTCCTAGACTGGTTGCCAATCAATGTTATAAGGCCCAATCTGTCCTGCTATTTACCCATAGCTAGGGGGAAGAGACAGATTTATAGTTTTTACAAAGGTATTAGCAGGTAAGTGAATGTAATGAACTTGACTGGAATTCAAACTTGACCCTCCAATTCCTCAAATGCCACCCATTACTCCACCAAGCTTCCATAATTGTAAGAAGTATTATTCAGAAAGTAGAACTCCTTCTATATATTGGGTCCTTATCTTTTCTTAAAGTGTCTGTACCTGGACAAGGCTGTAGAATGGATTGGCCAAAATATAAAAACAGATCAATGTAAAGGATGAGTTCAAGTGGCTAGATTTTATAAAGTGCTTTTAGTTATTGTAATGGAATATTGATTACAGCAAAATTGATAAAATTACTTGCTTAATATTATTATTATATTATCTTTCTATATATATATATATATATATATATATATATATATATATATATATATATATATATATATATATATATATAAAATTTTAAGGTGTGCTATATTTATGGGATAAAGTGCTCAATATCAGAGATAGAGCGTATGTAAATATAAAAGTGAACATTGAAGTCAACACTGAGGTGATAGGCTGTTTTATACTGGACACAATCATCAGGCCGCCGATTGCATCCAGCATGAAACAGCCTGTGTAGCCTCTGAGTGTTGACTTCAATATTCACACACACACACACACACACACACACACACATATATATATAATTAATACACGTAAAATGTTTATCACTTAGTTGATTCATGTTACCTTCAACATCCCAACTCCAGAGTTTCATAGACAGACCTGTCTGTCCACTTTTCAGCAATTGACAGCTTATACCTGTTTTCTTTTTTTATATGAACTTATCATTGGTGCAAGGTTTTTTTCATAGTGTGTGTGTGTGTGTGTGCACTCATCTGTGCAGATGTGCATACATGTAGAATGTCATGATTATTTGTCATTTACATCCTTTTTTTTTTCTTTTTTTTTTAATATATAATTTTTTTTTATTTTTTTTTTTTTGCTGAATTATGTAATAAAATTTATAAAAATTTGAGATTTTATATTTTGGTGATTTTGATATTAGGTTGATTCAAAAATTTCCAGCAGTTTTTAGGTGAAATCTTTCCTCCTTATTTTAATAACCATTTCACTACCTTTTTAATAAAAGAATGATTTCAGTTTTGATTTGATAAATTTTGAACAAACTTTCAATCTCTCAAGCATTTTGGAATCACTGACCAGACAAGTCTTGATGTAGTGAGCTAAACAATTGTCTGAAGATGATAGATCTGGAGAATGTGGAAAAAATTTTCACTCCAACAATGAGGATAGGTAATGTCATTATAGCAAAATTCCTAGTTGTCTGTCTTGCCCAGAAAAATATTTTACAATTATAAATTGTCATTCAAATGAGTCAGTTGGTCACTCTAGCATTGTGCAGTGATAGTTCAAGTTTCTGAAATTTGGAATAAAGAATTCCTTTTGAGTTCCCCCAAATATAGAACAACTTTGCAATTCACTCTCAGTAAATTCCATTTAGTTTTGAGATGTTGAAAACTGTCATGGATCTTGGCATAATTTTCTTCATTTTTTGAGTCACATAATAAATTACTTTTTTGTCACCTGTGACTATTTACCCCCAAATTACTTATTTTTTCTTCTGTCAAGATTCTGTAAGTTTACAGGAATCTTTTTATACCATACCATCATAATTTTTTTCTAAGGCTTTTTATTTAAATGCTGTACAACAATTGGTTGATTGCACAGAGAGTAAACTTCAAAAACATTTCTGAGATTTCTCTCACATTGTACAAAAGATTATGTTGGGAACTTTTTTACCAACCCAATATATATATATATATATATATCAACCCAATATATTCAATATATAATAATAATAATAATAATAATAAAAAACCACAATTGTAAATGTGCATTGTCATTTTGAATGATAGTCAAAATTTGAATGGATTTATTATATAACGATATATTTAGTTATATTTCTGTTGCAATGTACAAATTTTTATTTGCCTCATTTAGTCTGGGAAAACAAAATATTTTAATTGGTAATTTCTGAGATGAAGAGTTATCATTATTTATGCATAAGCATGACAAACAGCATCAGCATTGGAAGACAGGTTAGGTTTAAGGATTCAAGTTTTCCATAGATAATACAGGACAATGGTTTAATGCAATGTTTTTCAACCTTTATATCTCATGAACCTATAATTAAATTTCCACCTCACACTTAAATTTTGATGATCAAAAAAATAGTATACTTTTTGTGATTTATTTTTTAACACAAACAAATCTATTTATCTTTTGTAATAAAAAGATAAAAAAAACTTATATTTATTTATTTTTCTGTTTATTATAATTTAACATTTAATGAGATATCTGAGCTTGAAGTTTTTTTTGTTTTTTGTTTTTTGTTTGTTTTTTTTTTTTAGAATATCTTCTTTGCAAGGTAGATTGAATTTTGGACAAGCATACTCTTAAATCTTCTTCCAATGATTGTAGCCATGATCGATTTTTGTCTTTAATATTGTTTATTGCAAAAAAAGCTTGTTTTTATATTATTTTATATATTATGTATACATTTATTATTTATAACAATGATGTACTTGTATAATCAGTTTAAAGGGGTTTTCATTTTGATATATACACTTACTGTTCTTTTGACTGCTTTGAAAAATAATTTAACTAATGACTTCTAAAAGTTTTCATGGCGTGCCTATGTTACACTCACAGCACATCAGTGTGTTGTGGAACACCGGTTGAAAATCACTAGCCTAGTGGATTAAAGTGTTGGTTTGTGAATTTGGTGACACAGTAATTGTGAGTTCATTCCTTGGATCAAACAGTGTTTACTTAGACTCAGTGAAAAAAGAGGCAAGCAATAAAACTAAAAGTAAGAACTAGACAATATATCTCTAGATATGGAAAATGTGACAAGAACAATCTACCCCCATAGAAAAAAATAAAGGGTTCAGTTTGGAATTCCCTGTAGGTTACCAGGATTAATATACTTCTGATAAAGGCGGGAAGGCACAATAGTGTGATAACAATAAAAATGAAGACCAAATGTAAATAGTGTAAATAATTTTAATCGAATTCTAAGTCTTTAGTCATGTTCTCCTCTATGGGGAGGGTCTTGTGTGTATGCTATCCCATGCAGCTGTGGAAAGAAATATAAAGGGGAGACAGGCCGCCCCCTCAAGGTAAGGCTTCAAGAACACCAGAAAGTGTAACACGAGGGGAAGTGGAAAAATCAGGCATGGCTGACCACATATGGAGAGAGAAGGGAGATCACCGCCCTCTGTGAGATCAAGTTGAGATCATAGACAAAGAACACCATTGGAAAATTCGTAAACTTAAGGAATCAGCACATATGCTAGGCCACAAAAATCTCCTAAGCTGACCAAGCATAGAAATGAATACAATATGGGAACTAGTAATAAGGAGTGCCAGAGAAAAGCAATGATAACAACAACAACAAAAGTTGCAATATGAGCTCTGGTAAAAATGGTTGCTGAAGACATTAGGTTTATAATACCCAGAAATTCATACATAGATGTCCTCAAGGACACATGGCACAGTGGATAAAGGCGTTGGTTAGATCCAGTGACAGAACCCAAAGAGTGTGAGTTCAATACTCGGCTAAGTCAGTGGAGAACTTTTCAGAGGGAAAATTAACAGGAGATAACTGATAACTGATATCCATTAAACATGGCACGTGGAACTAGAACAGTCAACCCCAGTTTGACATTCCAGGCCGGAGTGTACAAAATTAGGATAATAATGTAAATAATGTACATAATACCTCATCCCAGAAATATAGACAGATTCTGAGTCAGTATTTTCTTTTTCATTATTGAGAATAAAAAAATTAATATTTCTTTAATTTACTCACAATAATTCTGATTTTATATTACTAAATTTATCACTGCTTTGATTTTAAGAAAATAATGTTTATCACAAAATGAAAGAACAATTTGATTATTGATTATAGTGTCATAAGTTCTAATTGTAATTTAAAATTTTATCAATTTATTTATATTTCTAATCAACAACTTTACAAAGAACAAGATTTGGATGAAACAATTACTTTTTCCAAGTTTTATTAAAAGTTGTATTTAATTTCAAATTGCATATAAATTCAAAAACATAAGAGACTTTTTTTTCTATTTGTGGTGAAAGATGGACAATTCCTTCACATATTTTTGTCAATATATTTTGGCCTGAGATGGTAGAATTTCAAGTAACTGCTTAAATTTTGTATGTATTTATGACATAACCTACTTCAGTAGAAAATTTCTTATTACTGTGTCCATAAATTGAATCAAAATAAAATATTAAAATTAAAAAAAATAGCATAGCTAAGTAATACTGATACCTAACTATGGCAGTGCTTACCACTGAGAAATACCAGGTGCTATAAGCTTGGATGTGCAGATGATGTAATGAATAATGGCTCAGGATGAGAAATTGGAGCGCCAAGTTCAAATCCCAGTTGGGTTCATTATATTCACTTACATGCAAATACCATTGTGAAAGGTATGAATCCACTTCTTCTCCTCTCAGCTATGGATTAAATAGTAAGATTTGTACCAGAAAAGTATTATTATCCCCCCAAAATTCTTACAATCCAGAAATATGTTTCAGCTTTGAATAACCTCAAATGGTTGATAGGCTGTAAAAAAAACAAAACAATCAAAAATAATAACCTTTCCTGTAAAGTAATACTTGAGAAACATAAGAAGGCCATATTCAAAATAGAGGTAGTAAAATATGGCCCATATCTAGAAAAAGGAGGACATATATTACCTTCCCTGGGACAGAGTTAGATAACTGACACGTAGCCCTACTGTAGAGTGAGGAAGTTAATAGAAGCAGCATATATCAGTTTGTCAAGCAGGCGCATAAGTTAAGTTCATATGGATTTTATTGTAGTGTGGTTTTCTTTGATCCTCAAGAAAGGAAATGAAGAGAATCCCGGTGTATAAATTAGAATCACCTGTGTTACACAAGTGGCTTTGAATGGTATCATCCAAGCATTTCTGAAATAAATGAATCAAAACTAGTTGGTATATTAATACTTTAATATATACACTTCCTATTTTTTTTTTTTATATTATTATTTTGATTTTGTTAACCACCTAAAAAAAATATGGTGGCACTGAATTTTCAGATTGGTCTACAAATAGTGAACGGGGCTCTATTTGAAAGCCCAGTGCTAATAAATTTTGAATTGACAGTCCAAGTTAACCCAGCATATTTTGAAAGTAGCCTACAACATCACAAGTAGCAAAATTTAAAATTCAGGAGTGTTGTGCTTTTAAAAGTAGCAAAACCTGATAGTAACAATATTGGTAATAAAAAGAAAATGTTGTGTAAGAAAATGTTGGAATGAAAATTACTATCAAATTTTTTGATGATTCATATTAATGACTTTATTTCCAATTAAAAAGAAAAAAATCTGTAAAATTCTTATTCCATGACAAACTAAAATATTTTAAATATTTTTTTTATAATATTTTTAATATTCATGATCATTCAATATTTTTCAAACAACTAGAGAAAAAAATTCAAGAATTTTTGTATTTATTTATTTATCTATATTAATTCTAAGAGTACAACGGTTTACCTACAGATAAATACACATATTTTGTTAATGTGTACCAATTAATCACATATTCCTTTGATCCACAGTGTTACTTAATTTTTATTAGTATTTCAGCTGATAAAATGAGTTTTACGGATAATTTATAAACATATTAATGGATGAATTAAATGCTATATATTGGGACAAAAATATAGGTAAAATGCTTTTAATATACTGCTTATTAAAAGAGTAATATAAACTTATGTTCATTTAAAATTAGTGATAGCAAATATCCATTTTTGAAGACTTGAATTTAATGGATTAAATTGCATATATAAGGAACAATATTTTGCCTTCAGATGGTTACATATATTTTGTTAGGATGTGTGACCAATTAATAAATGTATTCTAATGCTTAATTATTTCATAAATATTTCAGCTGAATAAATAATTTTTATAGACAATTCATTTATAAACATACAGAAGTATTGATTAAATCGTACATATGGCGGGGGGGTGTAGGTAAAATGCTTATAAGACCTTGGGATAAACCTATGTTCATTTAAAATTTAAAAACACTAATAGAAAATATGCCTTCCAAAAGCTAAGGAAAGTATTAAGAAACAGAAAAAATTTGTTAAAAACAAAGACTAGTGAAGTGTTATGTAATATCAGTCCTCCTACATGTCAGTGAATGCTGAATAATCTCCTCATAGATAAAGAGACAAAGGAACAGAAATGTGGTTCTACAGAAAGATGCTGAGGATACTATGGACTGAACACGTGAGCAATGACAAAGTTTTAGAGAAAATGGTAGCAAAAAGGACACTTAAACTTGACATTATTAAGAGATAGTTGAAATTTCTAGAGCACAGAAATAGGGCTTGGAAAACTTGATACTCACAAGAGATTGAAGACAAGAGGGGTAGAGCAAAACAATGTATAACCTAACTAATGAACTTGAGTTAATGGATGGTGGAACAAGATTTAGGAGAGATAACAAAAAGAAAAAATTTATTAAAATCTACAAAAGACAGGAAATTGTGGAGAACCATAATTGCCAGTCTTCTGAAGGGACACAGCACATTGAAGAATAGCAAATATGTAGTCTTGAAGACTTGAAATAACTTGGTTAAATCATCTTTGCATGATGTTATTGCTACGTTTATCAGTTAATGGCTAAAATTCAATTACAGTATATTGCATTAGCTGAAAAGATGGATAGTATCATTTTGTGATTACATTACTACATTTGTGAAATACAAAATTATATTGAACTGTTTTCTGTAAATAGTAAAATTGAAAAAAATATTTTGGATAAAATAAGAAGTCATTAACCTTTTTTAGATCCATGTTTTATTTTTAGGAGTTACATTTATTAGGTTGGTGCAAAAATAATGTTGTTTTCTCACATAGTAACATGTGAGAAAACGACATTATTTTTGCACCAACCTAATAATAAGAAAAAGAGCAGAGCAAAAAAATAATATAAAGCAACAGTAATATGCCAAAAAGTTCACAAGCTAAGAATTGGGGTTGACACAGAAGAGCAATTTTGGACAAGCAAATGTAGTGTTCTGACTTTAAGACAAAACAGACTGGGACTGAGTCAGATGAAACCAAGAACCCGGTTATTTTATTGGCTAGGAAAAAATCCCAGTATACATTTGTGTGTTTCTGCCTATAACTTGGGGAGGGGAAAGTGTTTTTTTGTGGCCATTCCCAATATTATTGGTAGGTCCTCTTTGAATATGTGGTATTGTGGTACATGGTGGATTGAACAGTGACGGATAAATTCTTGTGGTGAATGAGCAAATTGTAATGAATGTATAAGTTGTGAAACTGATTACCTAGGTCTAGGATAGTTAATGTTGACCATCCCTACCCCACTTCAGCCTTGTGCCAAAATTGTTTATAATTATAAGTAATAAATAATAATTCCCAGTATGATTGGAGCGAACACTATGTAATAGTTTAAAATGTTTCTGTATAAAAAATTCAAATTCTGAAGAATATATAGATCATTTTCAAATTTCTATATAAAAAGAAGTCAAAATCTGATGAACATACATTTTAGCATATTTCTACATAAAATATAGCAAAATCTGAAGAAAATACATATTTCTATTTAAAAATAGCAAAATCAGAGGAAAATGCAACTTTTTTTGCATATTTCAATGTAAAAGAAATATATTACTGATTTCAATATTTCTATATAAAAAAGTCAAAATCTGAAGAAAATATGGCTGATTGTCATATTTCTATGTAAAAATGGCAAAATTTGAGGAAAATGTCTCCTTTTTGCATATTTCTATATAAAATATAAAAATCTGAAGAAAATATAGCTTGTAGGGGAGTTATAACTCTGTGTAAATACTTATAAATCTTCTAAAATTTATATATACAAAAATACTCCTAAAAATGAGAATCAGCAAGACATGGAAACAACGAAACAAGTATTATTTATTATATAGTTGTTATGTAGTATTGAAGACATAAGAGACTAGTGAAATTGTGAGTTTGGGGTCAAATTTAGATTAAATACAGATCAGAATCCAACAGAATGATAAGATGAAGAATGAGTAAAATGTATACAGTCTTTCTCCTATGTTTTTTTTTTATAGATGTGCGTAATTAATGTACAGATAATTTAGTTGAAAAATACAAGAAATGTCTGGGATTTTCTTGATTTTTTATTTATATAAATATATATATATTCTTTATGGACACAACAAGCTGATTTCCATATTTCTATGTAAAAATGACAACATTTGAAAAAACTGGTAAAGTTACATTACATTTGAAAAAAACTGGTAAAGTTACAAAGGCACTCAAAAATTCTTCAACAGGCTTTTAGTGAACATACTTTGTTGAACACAGATTTGTCAGTAGTGTTATACTCTACATTAAATAATATTGCCTTCTGATTCATTCTACATCAAAACCTGTCAGTCAGATGTAAAGGTTATTATAGCAAGATTAAGAATAAAAAAGTCACTCTCTTCAAAGCTCTGAGCATTTAGCTCACAACCCCCAATTAAATAAAATTTAAACATTGGTTAAATTCTGAGTCATATATCTACCTTAGGTGCTTAAAATGGCCCACAGTGATCCTTGGAGGTTTTGGCCAACTGTCCTAATCTAAGGTTACGGCAACATCTTCCCTTTACCATGAGTTTTAAAGTGAATCCAGTACACAACCTCACATCCATCTTCCAAGATCTAGTCCACAAGTGTCACCTTCTTCATCCATATATGACGTTCTACCCTTGCTTTGCTATATACATTGACAATACATTTAATTTTGCTTTAACATGTCTTGTCTGCTTTTCCTTTTGCCTTATTTGCAATACATTGTTTGTTTGTTTCTCTTGCAATCATATACAGTGACATACATTTCAAAGCTGTTTGAGTTTTGGTTCAATCTGTCTAATCTCTCGCAGCCACATGATTAGAATATTTGAGTCTATCCAGAAATCCTAGTCTGGGAATTTTTCTGATATCATCTTGTATATGGTCATTTAATACCATACATGGAAAAGAAATAGAAAATGTTCACAGGATAATAGAACAAATCAAGATAGAAATTTGTTTTTAGAATACAACTCCAAATCCTTCCTATAATTTTTTGTTCCTATAATTAAAATGGTGGATTTGTTATTGTTCATTGAAGTATGTGTTGTTCAATTTTTAACTTTAAGATCTAGATGGTCATTAAAAAAAAAAAAAACAGACAAAAAACTCTTAGCTTCTTTTAATGATTTGTTGTCATAAATTTGTTTACAAAATTTCATGAAAAGTGACCTTTTATCTTGCAGGTATACCATATATAGATATTGAATAAAAATACAGTAACTGCAATAAAATTGTTAATTGGTGTCTTGTAATGAATGCTTGGTTTGAGTTACTCATTAACTATTACAAAAGAATTCTGTAAAATATTCAACATGTGATTTAATATGATTGACTATTTCTAAATAGAGATTCTTGGGAATTTTAAAATGAATTTTTATAATGATTATAAGAAAATATATTAAGTTTGGAGATTTCATTTTGGGGAAAAAAATTTTTTCTTCACTTTTCCTTCTGAAATTTTTTCAGAATTCATATGAAATGTTATGAATGGTTTCATTCCACAAAGTATAAGGTAGTTTTTATGAAATCATTAAAGGATGATATATAGATTTGATTTTTGTTCTCCTGTTTTCATATATTTGATTATAGTGTCTATTTTTTTTTTTTTTTTATAATTTTTGAGAATCAAAGAGTTAATTATATTAAAGAAATCTTCACATGTAAGTGATTTATATTAAGTGTTTAGTACTCTCATTTCAGCATCTGAGGTGTTGTTTAAACCCCTTTTTATTTCAGGTCAAGCTCCTTGAATATCTCTCAAAATTTGGTTTGATATGTTGTCTCCAGTTTTCAAAATGATGCCTGGGTCCCCAGGGTCCAGCAAAACAAAACAAAAAAAGGTGAGAGGCTTACAAGAGGCTCATAAAAAAATAGTTGATTTTTCTTTTCCACAAGACATGATAGGCCAATGCAGTGTTTGTCCTCAAGCCTCTACACTAATTCATGTGTAAAAACAATTCTAGACTCTCACATACAAATTTCTTAGATATGTTGAACATTTTCAGGTGGTGATATTGAATTCATACTGCTTTCTTGTAAAATGTTTAAAAAGAACTCAATTGCTTTGATTAGTTAAAACTTTTTACAAAAAAATGCTTTTGTTGTAAAAGTGGATTTGTTATTGTGCAATATGCCTATGTGATTTGAAGTTTGGCTTTTGTGTGTACATTCTGATTATATAAAAAAATCTGATGCATATTGTGATGTGAGATGCAGCAAAAAGCATATACACACCTGTATATTCACTGTTTGTGTCATATTCTTTAAAGAAATGTGAACCTATATCTGATGTATATATTTATTTATTGTATGCATGTATATATTGGTAATTTAGATGACACAAAAATATGTATTAACATTTGCATGCATTCACTGTATAAAGTAAATGGTTCTCCAATCTTGACCATTTTATATCTTAGTATGTATTGAATAACATATTTGTAGTTGTGTATTTAGTAATAATGAGTTGATTTTAATTCTAGTTACATTATTAATGCAAGAGTATAGTCTTTCTTTTAGCATGAGTCATTTTAGTAATTTGTCATAAGGCTAGATATTTTGTTAATTGTTTTAATTTTTTGTTGGTTTTGTATATATGCCATGTTGTTTTTATTACAGTATATTTTGTACCATACTTGTGAGAATTTGCTATAGTCTGTTCAAAATTAGATTAACTTTTGGTAGGTGTTTGATATAAGTTATTAATTTATGGTACTGATTTATAATTCTAGCTAACTAACTCAGAATGGCGTTGGCATAAACTGAGAGAAATGGTTCTACAAATGAAGGAGAAAGACATTGATGCACTTCTAAAAGATATTCCAAATTCCAAATCTGAAGAAGTCAAAGACAAATACATATTACAAGTAAGTTCATTTAAAGTATTAATTACAGGGATATGAAATATTAGATTTTAAATTCTGAAATAAGGAAATATTGTTATCTGTTCATCTCTTTAGACTATTCATCTTTTAGTTTTTATACAAAAGTTCTCTCAATACGACTATAATCAAAGTATAAGGTTACTGTTAAAAGGATTATGACAAATGAAGTATATAATATTAAATAGTTATAGTCACAATGTTTTGGTGTTTGTACCATTTGGCCTTCTTCAGATGTCTTTTGTAAACTGTAATCTTCTGGGAATTTTTCTAGCTGGTGACCTTAAATAGCTAACCCATCTTTGCTCCATTGAAAACAAACTTTTCTTCACTATGTGGTTAAGAGTCGACTATTACATTTCAATACATACATACATACATACATACATATATATTTACTTCCTCCCAGAACCTTTCTTTTTCTCTTTACCTCTTGTATGCCTCAGGATAAGGTGAATGTTTCAGAAAACTTGAACTTCTGAAACATTCACCTTATCCTTCTGTATTATTATATTGTGTTATATAAAAATTTATTTTACATATTTCAACACTCTGCATTTTCTTTTAATCATTACACAAGGCTAATATAAACCCAAACTAAATATCACAATATATATATATATATATATATATAAACAACTTGTTCATAACTTATAACCTTCTAACCCCTATGCACCAATAGTACAACCTTTCTATATATGTTTGTGATAATTAACTAAAGTTAATAGTAAAATCATTTCAGTTCATGAACATACTGAATAGTCCAACCAAGGTTATGACATACTTGAATAATAGTCATCATAAAATGCAGACACAAAAACAAATTTTTCCTATCTTACTTAAAAATCAAAAACTGAAAACAAACAAAAATAAATGACAATAAATAAATAAACGAAGCAAGTAAAAAAAAATTAATCCAAACAAATAAATAAGTAAATAAACCAAGTAAATAATAAATTAACAAATATGTATACACAGATAAACACAAGAAAAGACGGTAATAACAACCAACAATAAAATAGTTAACTTTTTTTATTTATTATTAATTAGCAACACTATAAATAGCCAAATAACTGCATTCAAATCCAATATTTTTCCCACTCCATAGCCCCCAGAATAATTTGACATTAAGGACTTTTACAACAAAGCATGGTTCAATTACCCTTTTGAAAGAAAGCACTTTTCTCATTAACTTCTTTTGAAGCCCATATCCACCTAACTTATTTTCATATTTCTGAGGAATTAATGAATTTTTAAGTATAATCATAATCCGGCTTTATTTCTTTATAGTGTAGACACAGAAATCAACAGTGCAAGATGACTGGCAGTTTCATGACTTAATATGGGAAACAGCCAGTTACCATGTAGTGTTGATTTTTATTTATATCTACAAATGCTCTCTCTTAAATATTGAACACTCTTTGCTTGTAAATATATAAAATTTTAAATTTTAAACATATACTGTGAAAATCTACTATTTTGTAGTATAGCTTCTGTTATGTTTTAAAAATTTATTTGATGTGATTTTTCTCATGTTATGGTTGAACATAGGTGTAACAGTTTCATACTGAAACTACAGCCTGGGCAGGCAAGTAAGGGAGTGAATTTTTTCCCCTAAGTACTCACTTAGTAGAATAAGCCAGTAAATATTCTTTTTTTATTATTTTGTCAAGATAGCTAGTAATGAGATAGAGCACAGGGAGAAATGATTTCATGTCTTTCACAAGATTATTTGTTCTAAGTGAGCATAAGGAGCCCAAATTTCAACATATTTTTCACTACACTACTTCAAAATGTTTGTATTTGATGTATACTTATAACTTGGGTATCCATTTTGAAACAAACTCTGAGGTGAATACATTGGATTATTACTGCAATGTTTTCTT
Source organism: Acanthosepion lycidas (assembly GCA_963932145.1). Taxonomy (NCBI): domain Eukaryota; kingdom Metazoa; phylum Mollusca; class Cephalopoda; order Sepiida; family Sepiidae; genus Acanthosepion; species Acanthosepion lycidas. The sequence goes on from OZ010604.1 coordinate 41,731,103, forward strand.
AATACAAAATAAATCACTTCGATATATCTAACATTTTGTTTTTATTTCATGTTGGTTTAAAGGAAGAAGTTCGGCAACTGCAAGAGGCACTAACCAACAGTACAAAAAAAATTACCCATTTGCAAAAGGCATTGGAATCTAAGGTTGGTTTATTTTATATATTTATTATATTGAGCTTATTAGGACTTTAAAAACAGATATTTTAAAAGTATATATAAATATATATAAAAATATATAAAACAAAGGGGAGAAAGAACAAAGATAAAAAAAAATTGAATCATGATTAAGTGGTGGATTGGAAAATATATAAAACAGTATATATCACAGAAAATTTACATTTAAACTGAGCAGCCATTCCTTTTGCTTACAGAAGGAAGACAGTTCAGACTTAATATAAATACCTAAGTAGTCTTCCCTTTGTAAGCAAAAGAAATGGCTGCTGTGTTTAAATTTGTTTGTGATTTCTACTGCTGATTTTCTGGTAGTATTTTTCCTCCCCTTTTTTAGTTGTTGTGCACATATTTGTGTTTTTGTCTTCAACTAGCTCTGATGAGTGATAACTGGTTAGTCCTTTTTTTTTTTATTTGTTCTTTGTTATAATTTTCAATTCTCCTCTTTACATCAAGTAATTTCTTTTCTTATCCTTGATTTTCATCCCTCTTTTGTTTTATATATTTTTGTATATATTTATATATACTTTTAAAATGTCTGTTTTGAAAGCCTTAATAAGATTTTATATCCACCATAAATTATTTATGTTAAGATTATCTATTTCAATGGTTGCCAAATTGACAGAGGAGTCATAGAATGTGTTTCTCTGTTTGTAACTGTCATAATTATCATCACCATTACTCAGAATAATTGTTCATATAAATCATAAGATAACAAATGACAAACCAATTGTAAATTTATTCAAAATTCTTTCCCTACTCTTTAACTGAATTGCTTTAATAATTTTCTGAGGTTACATTATTGCAATATTTTTCTCTATGAGCCATGTCTCTTCAGGTCAGTCATGGTTCCCCACAACTTCCTGTATTTTGTTGCTTTTAATAATTTTTTTCTCTTTTATGATCCTCTTTGCCCTTATTATATTTGTTCCATGAAACACAGTGGAGTAATGGATGGCGGCTCGAATTGAGGAATTGGAGAGCCAAGTTGGAATTCCAGTCGAATCTATTACATTCACTTACATGCTAATACCCTTGGGAAAGGTATGAATCCTCTTCTTCTCCCCCCAGCTATGGGTAAATAGCAGGACCTGACTGGGTTCTATAGCCTTGGATAGCAACTGGTCTACCACAGAAAGAAATGGCAACCTACTGCGTAAAAAAAATCTGCCTCGTCAGTCATGTATCAAAAGATACATGATTGCCTAAGCATGTATCCTGCATGACACATAACTGATTGATTGATTTGCTTCTCTTGCCTTCAATATGCAATGTGAATGTTAAATTCTCCAAGCTTTCCTCATTGTGGGAAACCCTGCAAATGATATGATGATAAACTACATCTGGCAGCAAATCCTCTGATTGGGATAGTGAAGGTTTTAAGGAGCATGGAATGACTACTTAATTACTATTGTTCCCAGGTTTACCCTAACCCAGGGTGGTAGCATCTGTTAGGGTACCAGCTATGGACAAATAGTGAACCTTGAAACAAAAACCAAATACTATGAAAGTATAAAAATACATTTTTATAGCAAAAATACCAACAATACATTTTTATATATATATAAAAAAAAAAGTGACCAACAATACATACAGTAAAATGACTAAAAATATACTTTATAGTAAAATGACCAATAATACATTTTATCTGTAGTTGAAGGCATACAATTACATTCAAAATATATTTAGTTGAAACCATGAAATTGTGTTCAAATTATTTAGATTTTGGCATTTAAACAACCCATTGTGGTTGATAGTTATTTTCCTAGCATAGCTTAGATGTGGCACAAGGCCAAAAGTATGGGGCATCTAGTGAGGATTGAACTCACTTTTCAGTTGTAATTGATCTAGCGAGACAAGCTTGCTAACCATTACACCATGCTGAGGTACCCTAGTGATTTTCCAAGCGTAGCTTGGATGTGGAACAAGGCCGAAAGTAAGGGGCATCCAATGAGGATTGAACTCACTACTCATTTGTAATTGTTCTAGCGAGACAAGCTTGCTAACCATTGCACCACCTCGAGGTGCCCAAAGATTTTCTAAGCGTAGCTTAGATGTGGCACAAGGCCGAAAGCATGGGGCATCCAGTGAGGATCAAACTCACTTTTCAGTAGTAACTAACCTAACAAGACAAGCTTGCTAACCATTACACCACGCCAAGGTGCCCCTTATTTTCTAAGTCTGGCTTAGATGTGGCACAAGGTCGAAAGTATGGGGCACCCAGTGAGGATCGAACTCACTACTCAGTCGTAATTGATCTAGCAAGACAAGCTTTCTAACCATTACACCACGCCAAGGTGCCCACCCATTGTGGTTGATATGCCACTAAACAAAATCAACCAGTCAATTCATTGTCTGTGTCCAAAATGTCTCTTTCTCTTTGTTATGAACAGTTTCTTTCTAGTTTTTTTTTTCTCTACTTAAAACTACCTTATTTATCATATGCTTTGTTCATGGTATTAGCATTCATCAGTGAAAGCATATTTTAGCTGCTTCATTTATTTTCTTTTTTTACTGAATCTGTCTAGCATTTACTACCATACAGATTAGATATGACAGCACTCTTTTCTTTGTGTCAAATGTTTTTTGATCTTTTAATACCTTGTTCACTTTCTGTAAAACATTTTTTCCTATTCCTATGCACCTTTTGGAATTCTGTGTCAAATTTTCTGTTATCTGTTAGCATAATTACCCAGATATTTAAATTTCTATATTTTCATGATTTTGATGTCCCCAATGTATAAGCTGTCTCTTTAAGCTGTCAACCATACATTCCATCAGCTTACAGTTAATGACTAGTCCTCCTTGCTTTCAATGATTACCTTGCCCTACAATCTTTTTAGTTTTTCTTCTGAATCTGTCATCAACACAGTGTCATCAGGATAGTGTTTGTTATTATGATTACATCCACCAATAATAAATTCTGTTAGGTCTTCTAGTACTGAGTATTTCAGTTGAGTAAATGATTGCTTTTGACAATCATATTAAACTATAAACATAGAAAAAACATAGATAGAACAGATTACCTGCAGATGCATACACATATATTTTGTTAATGTGTACCAATTAATCAGATATTCCTTTGCTCCACAGTGTTCCTTAATTTTTATGAGTATTTCACCTGATGAAATGATTTTTACAGATACTGTATATTTCTGCATATAAGGCTAGCTTTAGATAAGATGAGGTCAAAAAATATAGCTAATTTTCATGAATTTATCCTATATAAGATGACTGCTTATTGATTATATAAAAATGATGTTACTGGAAATATTGCTACTTAGTGTATCCTTAGAAATTCAAAATAAATGAAATAACAAAACCAATACACGTCCTCTAAAAGGGAAACCATTGGTTTCTTTACGTTTCATGACAGGATCTCTTGTGAATACTGATTCTTTTTCTTCTTCCTCTTCTTTTTTTATATCTAAACAGTTACAAACTGTCTGGTGTACTAATGGCTATTTACTTATACTTCATCGACAATCACAAAATACCACTAATAATGGTATGATAATGTCCAATAATTTTCTTTGAACACAATCATAACTCAATGTTTACATTTTCTCAGCCGATCTTGCATGGATACAAGTTGATTTCATTGATATGGAATTATTCTTCAAATAGGCAATGTATTATGAAGTTATGCCAGTAATATATAAAGTAGAAATGGTTTTATTACTTTTATTATAAATTTATTTGATAATGTGAATTTTTTCATGTATGTTACTGGTTATTGTACCGAGGCCGAGGTTAGCCTACCGAGAAATATCACTCAGAATTTAAAGTTTCTTTTTTAGAATTGTAGTATAAGACAACCTCCAATTTTTAAGGGTGATTTTTGGGATTTAAAAGTCATCTTATATGCAGAAATATATGGTAATTTATAACCATATCAATGGATGAATTAAATGGTACATATTGGGACAAAAATATAGGTAAAATGCTTTTAATATAGTGTTTATTAAAAGAGTAATATAAACTTACATTCATTTAAAATTAGTAATAGCAAATATTACAGTTTTGAAGACTTGAATTAGTTTAATGGATTACATTGTAAATATATAAGGAAAAAATACAGGTACAATAGTTTACTTCAGATGGTTATATATATTTTGTTAGGATGTGTGACCAATTTATAAATGTATCCTTATGCTTACCAGTGATTAATACTTACATGAATCTTTCAGCTGAGTAAATTATTTTTAGATAATTCATTTATAAACATACAAAAGTATTGATTAAATTGTACATATGGCAGTGGGTGCAGGTAATATGCTTATAATATGCTGTTTAAGACACTCGGATAAACCTATATTCAGGTAAAATGTAAAAAAACTAATAGCAAATATGTCTTTCAAAACCTAAGCAAAGTATTAAGAAACAAAAAAATTTTGTTAGAAACAAAGAGTTCTGAAATGTTACATAATATCAATCCTCCTATATGGTAGTGAATGCTAGACAATCTCTTCAAAGATAAAGAGACAAAGCAACGGAAATGTGATTCTACATAAGGATGCTGAGAATACCATGGGCCGAAAATGTGAGCAACAACAATGTTTTAAAGATAATAGAAACAAAAAGGAAGTGATAATTGAAATTTCTAAAGTACTTAATGAGGAAAGAGGGCTTGGGAAATTTGATGCTCATAGGACAGATTGAAGATAAGAGGGGCAGAGGAAAACAACACATAACTAGTGAGCTTGAGCAAATAGATGGCAAAACAAGATTTAGGAGAGATAACAAAAAGACAAAATTTATTAAAATCTACAAAAGATACGAAATTGGGGAGAACCATGATCACCAATGCCCTGAAAATATATGGCACATAGAAGAATAGCAAATATGTAGTCTTGAAGACTTGAAATAACTTGGTTAAATCATCCTTGCATGATGCTATTGTTACTATATCAGGTAATGTTTAAACATTTATTTTATATTTCTGATACTCTCTTTAAATAGACAGCTGCCCTCCAGGAACTTGGGACAGAGCATGAAGAATTAATGAAAAAGATGGATAATCAGCATCAAAAAAACTCTGATAGTGATGGTTTGTATTAATTCCTTAATATATTCATCCAATTTTATAGGTGCCGTTTTTTTAAATATCTTGTTGTAAAATTCCTCTAGACTAATATCTATTATTCAATTACTTTTTGGTTTCCAGCCATATCATGTTGAAATACCATGTCTCTTATAATTACTGTAGTTAAGCAACATCAAGCCTGGCAAGAACACCAGAGAAAAACATCTTAACTTTCATATTGAGCAAAGAAATTGGTTCTGGCATCTTTCCCTTTTGGATTCTGCTGATATTAATCCATATAAAAAAATAATTTCAGACAATTATTTTATTTAGATTTAGTTTTTAATATATGTGCTCTCCTGAACAACTTCAAAAAGAGTTGTCTGATAATTGTGGAACATCTTTTATAGAATTCATATAATAAATTATTGATGCCCTCTGTGTTTTTATTAGGTTGGTGCAAAAATAATGATGTAATAATGTCGTTTTTGACGTTAAAAAATAATTCAAAAAACGACATTATTACGTCATTATTTTTGCACCAACCCAATAGTTCACAGAGTTTCTTTTGCTTTGATATTTAGTAGTTAGATGCAGCTGTGAATTTGTTGTCTCTGGAATCACTGGTAATAATTCAGGTTTGAATCCAGAGTATTCACTCTCCCTGCAGGGCCAGGAATTTAGACAGTGAGCGACAACATGACTTGAAGGTAGAAATTTTCAAGTCTCCTTCAAAAATTTATCAATTTTTTAAGTTGGCATTGCAGTGTTCTTATGACAGCACCTTTGAAGAAAGTGATTAGCTGATGGTGATTTTATACTTCCTAGACTGCTAGCTGATAGGCCGAGAAAATTGTGATGTCAGCAAAATTTCTTCAATAGAAGCTATGAGTCACGTTTTCAAAACCCATATTTACACCAAGGTAATACAATTTGAAATCAATAAAAAATATTTTTATATATGAGAGAGCTTTATTAGAAAGTATCAGAAACTAAGTTGCCCATGTTACCAAGTATGTTATCACACAATTGGAATAATAAACTAAGAAATGTTGACAAAGGAAAGAAAAAGCTTATTTGAATATCACTGTGATTCACCTGGAATAGTCATATGGAGCCAGTATCTCTCACTGTGAGAAATAAGAGAAAAGAAAACTAGTATGGCTGACTTTATTTTCTCACTTGTACAGAGCTGGCATTTGACCCTTTAAATGTAAAGGGAGATAATTATTTTTGTATCCCTACAATATCTTATTTTGTTGTCCACAAGTATCTAATATTGGTCAGGAGTATGAGGATCTTGGGTACAACACACTAGAGCCAAACATCTGTTACCTGGGATAGAGATGGGAAAAAAAATTACTACAAAAATAAAACAACTAAACAAACCTATTACATGCATATATATTGAGTGCATGTTATCAACGTAAATAATTGGACTTTTTTCTTTTTTTTTTTTTTTTTGCTAGTGCCGAGGCAGGTTATGTAGTTATGGAAGAATATTTTGCCCAAGTGCTCACTTACCCACTCTCTTTTTTTTTTTTTCTTAATTCTTGTGGCATAACAATGATGAGATGTTTTATCAAGATATTTGGTGATGAGACAAAGTACAGGGAGAGGTGGATTCATGACTTTCCCAAAATTATCCCCTGCCCTATGTAATTATTTTATTTTTTTTTTAAATTCTAGAATCATTGGAGTATTAATAATGACATGTAATTAAAATTAATTTCCAGTTATCTAATCACTCTATATATATATATATATACATATATTTTTTTATATACTTGCAGTACAGAACCTTATAGTCAAACTTTTGCAATATTAACTATGCATTGAAATTAATTTGGGAATAATATTTTATAATATTTGCATAACATATGTTATATATAAGTTTATTTTTAAATTTACTAAAGAGTTTAATCAAAAAAAAATTCAGTTGAAGCTTAATAATTAAGATTTGAAAATGATTTTGTTTGAAAATTCTATTTCACTGCTGCTAATTTTTTTCCAGAAATTCTGACTTTAGCATCATTTGTATTCAGCTTATATTGAATTCTCTTCTTCTATGTATTGTGTCCTTTCAGGGCATAGGCAACCATGGCTCTCCACTTTCTGATTATTTGTTTTTTTTTAGTATTTGCTATGATCTCTAAAAGAGTCAATTAGTTTGATTCCAGTAAAGGACACAAATGACTTCAGTTTAGGAATTGTTTTCATTAGTAACTCAAGCCAGTATGCATTCTCTTTACCTATAAGAAACAAAGTGACAACAGTTTTATTCATCACTCATATTCATAAATATTGTTTAATTTTTTTTCCCAGGCCTATCCTACATATTCTCATAATATACCCCTCTTTCTCCTCACTTTATGCCCTTACAACAATCTCATTCAGTAATCCTCTACCTAGTATGTCTCTTGAGGTTTCTATTGAGTGAACAATAGTATAAAAAGGGCTTAAAATGATGTTCCTTTGGCAATCTTTAATCTTCATGTCCACAAAAAATAAATAAAATAAAATAAGGTGTTAAAAGGCCAGTTTTTCCTTTGATATTGCAATTATTTTAACTATTTCACTCCATAGCAATGTTTGTTTCATAAAAGTGATGATTAGAATTTTAATAAAACCTAAACATATGAAAGTGAATTTATACATTTTCTTTGTTTTTATGAATTGAAAATAAACATTGTTCAGATTGTTTATTTACACTTTTTATTTATATTGTTTATTGGAATAATTGGTAAAATATTGGTTAATTGCTAATCGATTCAAACTTTATGAAATGATAAATAAGGATTTCTTTTTAGTTGGTCACGTTTATAAATTTATGAATAAAAAATTTTCATATTCATTTCTTAATAAATTGATAAATGATAAATATTGCATTTCATTAATTCTAACCGTATTGGTTTTTAGAATGTTGTAAATATAAAATTATTCTTATAAATAAACAATCTAATAAATAAATAGTGTTTAATATTTTTGTAAATTCTCAAGGAAAAAATATTGTATAAATTCACTTTCATCATATGGTTAGGTATTATTACAATTCCAATGATCGCTTTTAAAAACAATAAACATTGCCAAGGACTGAAGGTATTTAAAATAATAGCAGTGTCAAGGGAAAACTATACTTTTGACACTACATTTTTTTGCAGGCACAAAGGTTAAAGATTGCCATTACATTTTTTTAATATTTTTCTTGTTTTGCTTAAAAGTGTAGTGCAAGCTTTTATTATTTACAATCAACATTTTTCAGTTTCTGCTTTCAAATTGCATCTCTTTATTTCCATTTTTCTATAAAGTCACTTGTCTTGTTGAGAATGAATGTTTTCATTGAGTTGTTAACAAGTTTTCTGTTAAAGATTGCCATGTCCCTTCAGGCTATAAGGCAATGGTTCTCCACCATCCTTTTCTTTATTATTTGTGAATTGCCATGACTTTTTGAGAAATAGAGTGGAGTGGTTTCCCATTGCCTTCTCCAGTTTGGAATTCAAAATTCTCATTCTCTTAGACCAGTTGCCACTTATGGCTTAAGCTATTTAATCCATAGCTGGAGGAAGATGAGATAGATTTATACATTTCACAAGGGCATTAGTAAAAAAGTATATGTAACTGTCTAGGCTGGAATTTGAACTCAGCTTGCCAATTCCACATTCTATACTTAGAATAATTTCACTACCCATCTATATCCCAGATGCTTTCTGCATTCTGTTGAGGATTCTTCTAGAATTACAATAAATGATTATTCAAATCCCTCAAAATTTCTATCACACGCACACCCATAAACAGTCATTTTGATGTGGTGTAATGGTTATCTTGCAAAATCAATTACAACTGAGGAGTGAGTTCAATTGTCACTGGATGCTCTATACTTTTGGCCTTGTGCCACATCTAAGCTACACTTCTAAATCATTTTTTGAGCACTTCAACACGGTGCATTGGTTAGCAAAATTGTCTTGCTTAGATGACTTATGTGCAGTGAGTTCAATCCTCTCTGGGTGCTCCATACTTTTGGCCTTGTGCCACAACTAAGCTATACTTAGTAAATCACTATATATATATATATATATATATATATTTCATGTTTTATATATAAACAACTGGCAAAAAGAAAAATGAATTGCTTGTTCATATACAATTTTTGAAAATAAGAAATGTTTCCTTTTTAAAAATGGATTTTTCTACCTACCTCCTACAAAACTCTCACTGGTATTACCAATAGGTAATGACCAATTTAAAGGATGTACAAATGTCATAATGTTTATCTTTATGAAAAATGGAATTGATAGGTCAAATTCAAATTCCAACTGAAGCTGTTGCATTCATTTTGCACTAATGTTATTGGGAAGGGTATGAATCTACATTTCCTTTCAGCCATGGGTAAATAAAAGAGAATTTTTCTCTTTAGCCGTAGCAGGTAACCAGTCTAGAAGAAGGATGAATTCAAACCCTCTGCAAATACATGGGCCAGTATGGCGCGATAAAGCCCATTAATCTCCATGTTTGACAACACTTGGAGAAATCTGAAACCTATAGTAGATCAAGAAAGCCTGATATAAATAAAGTTAGAATTTTTATCTAATTCCTCATGATTTTTTTGTTGTTTTTTTCTTAATCATTATACCTCAAGAACATCAATTAAGCCTCTGAGATGCAAGGAGTTACTGAATGTAGAGACTATGAGAAAAATATACTGTTATGGAAAGAAGACAATAAAAGAATTAAGAAGACAGAAGATAATGATTGGCATCACACTTAAATTTTTGAAGATCAAAATTAACTGGGAAGCAAGAAGCCAGAACAAGTGATAAATGCAATAGAAGAAACTGTTACATCTAGACATTTCAAATGTAAAATGATGAGGCCTTGCCGCCAATCTAGTACTGTGCTTAGATTCATAAAGTCTAGGTATTGCAGAGGAAAATTAAAAATATTTTTACTGCAGTCAGTTATTATTGTATCTCTAAAAGCAAAATAGAAAAATGTTTTTCTGATCAGTGATATTAGCTCATAAACAAGTGAGTATATCATCATGATGTAATGGTTAACAAGCTGAACTTTCAGACCATTACTAAGTAGTTCAAGCCTCACTGGATGCCCATCATATTGCCAACTCAACTTGGATATACCTAACTCAGTTTTATCACAAGAAGAAAAGAGGAAATATATAAATAAATAGAACTATAATTCATACAGTGTTATTAACAAATTCTGATATCATGAGGTACTGCTGAAGTGTCTTGAATTAGATGTATTGATACTTCAGCCTGAAAATCAACTTGTCCTCGGGCTCATCTGAGAAAAAAATTGTTGGAGGTAATATTTGCATTATAAATTTATTTATATAAATGTTAAGAAAAAAAACAGATCATAAATTTACTATTGGGAGATACTTTTAAATTGGTACAGTATGATGGACTCTCTTCAACACATACACAAAAGTGTATATACTAATCTCAAAAAGTTTTAAATTTTAGAATACCCAGTCAAAAAGATTTTGATTTAAAGAAGACAAATTTTACAAGCAATTTTCTGCTTAGATGTCTAATAGCCTCTTTCTTTATGCAATAATAGATAGTGTTACTCTGTCCATAACAATAGACTTACCTTTTTATTAGCCACTTGGTTTCACTATTGAGTGAGTAATGAGAACATCTGTTATTATGGTAAAATGTGTAATGCTTGGCACCACTTGAAGTAAGTGTAATGTTATCATAGCAAAGGAATAATTTTGCAAATATTCTATTTATTTTTTTCTAAACTCAAAATGCATCTCAATTATTCAAATATAACCATGAATCTTTTTTACAGACAAGAATTAATTTTTAAATAAAATATAATTTTTTTAATTCATTTATAAAAGTGATTTTAAAGTTTTTCTCCTTAATCTCATTTCATAAAAAGTAATTAATTAGATGTTGAATATTTTTATTTTCTTGTTGATGTTTTACACCATTTACATGATTAATAATTCTCATGTCAAAAGAGCAAGATATCAACAAGAAAATGAAAATTTTCCACATTCAACTGGATTTCATCTATTCCATTTTAGATGCAATAATCAGCAAACTTGGACCTTTGTGCCCACAAAAAATGGAGTGTTAAAAATAGACACTGCTATTATATTAACTACTGTCACCCTTTGACAATGTTTATTTTTAAAAAAGCAATGATTAGAATTTTAATAAAACCTAAACATATGAAAGTGAATTTATACATTTTCTTTGTTCTTGAGAATCATTGTATTTTTTTATTGGAATGGTTGGCAAAACATATGTTACTTGCCAGTTGATTTGAATTTTATAATATGATAAATAACAATGATTTTCTTATAGTTGGTTCAAATATTTTAATAAATTGTGAATAAAAATAGTTTTCGTATTTATTTATTTATAAATTGGTAACTGATAAATATTTCATTGCATTAGTTCTTAAAATGTTGTAAATATAAAATTATTCTTGTAAATAAACAATCTAATAAATAAATAGTGTTTAATACTTTTGTTGCAATTCTCAAAATTCTATTTGTTTTATTACAATTGTAATCCTCGCTTTTTAAAACAATAAACATTACCGAGGAGTAAAGGTAGTTAAAATAACAGTGGTATTAAGAGAAAGACTGTCCTTTTGACACTTTTTTTTTTTTTTTTTTGAGGGCATGAATGTCTAAGTTTGCCCAATAATCAATGCATAAAATAATTAATAACTATTTATCAAGAATTCAGTGTAGTTATCATTTTAATACACATCAGATTCTAAGCTCTGTTAAATTCTTTCTTTTTGTTTGTTTTCATCTATATATTTTTTAAGGAATTAATGGATTTTTGTTTTTAAACCAACATTATTTCTTATTACTATATATGTTATGTTTAGTGGATACACATGTTTAAACATATATAGGTTTCAAAAGAAATGTCTTACTTTGATGTGAAAGTTCTTTGGGGCTGTGTATATAGTGTTTTCCCCTACATAAGGTAGACACAGGTTTGAACTCTGCTGAAAAACACCTTTTCTTTATTATAAACTTTTGAAAAACTCAGGCCAGTAGATTATATTATTAAAAAAAAAAAACAGTTGTTTACTCAAAAACATGTATCCAATAAATATAATGTATATAGTAATAATAAATATGTTAAAGTTTGTTGAGACATTTGTATTAAAAGTTTATTTGCTATATAATGTGCTTTGTTGTTGCTATTTTTCATGACTTATGCTAATTTTGCATTTGTCAAATTCTAGTTCGAAGTACTGCTGTTTGGTGAGTCAAATGCTTTTTGCTCAGACATTGTAGCATTTGAAACATTTTTTTTAATTTAATTTTAGCAGTCTTTATGTACAAGTAAACCTTTACTGTAAACAGTGATTTTTTTTTTTTTTTTTTGTATAAATCACCTTGGTTTCTGTACTTGTGCTTTTTTTGTTGGTGGTTGGGCATGTGGTATTATGTTTAGTTTTCTCAATGTGCTCTGTAACCATATATAATTGCATGGAGGAAGTGTGAAGATCTCTAGCAGTCTTTGTAAAGTTTTGCACTTTGCATTATGTGAATTTGTGTGCACAATTATATTGCACACAAATTGAACGGTTGGCACAGCACAGCATTGCACTTAATCAATCATCCTTATCTTTAACAACAGATTCTCTCTCTCGTGAGGCTTTGGGAAATCGTGAAAATTGGCGTAATCTTTCGGAATCAAAGGTAGGTTTAATGTATGTCTACACTACACCTTTTATTATTGATATAACATTTATTACAGTTATGATAGTCTCAGTTTAATTAAGAACTTTTTTTAGTTTCATTTTAAGAGCTAAAGTCTTCGTTTTCTGATAGAATGAGGCACTGTATAGCCTCTAACAACTTTGCATCATGTGACTACTGACAGCTCTATAATAATTTGTTAAATAAGTTTTCTTTCCCTCCTTTCTTCACTCAATTTGATGTTAACATGTGCTTTTAAAGCAAAATGTTTTGGTTATAAATTCTCTTTAAAATCTAATGTGGACTTACCTGGAGTACCTTTGCCTGACTTTCCACTTGGAACTGAGTTTCTATTGAGTGATATGCATATAACGCTGTCAATTGTTTCTGCTATCATTTCTAAACTGGATCCTCAAAAAGCATGTGGACGATGGTATCCCTACAATAGTTCTTAAGAAATGTACTCCTGAACTGTCTCCTGTTCTCTCTACACTCTACAATAAATGCCTTTCTGTCTGTTAGAAATTCTCTTCTATAGTTTCAGTCTTTAAGAAATCATCTGATTATTTTTAATTATTGGCCTGTTAGCCTTCTACCTCCTTTTGGCAAAGTACTAGAGGCTCTAATTAACTGAATTGATGAAGCATCTCAAATCACAGGGTCTTCTTCCAGATAAGTAATATGGCTTTTGTTTCTGTAGGTCAGTAGGTGATGTGTTTACAATTATTGCTGAAAGAGTCTAACCAACTTTAGATAAAAATGGTGAAGCTTGGGCTGTTGCTTTGGATATTTTGAAGGCATTTAACAGAGTTTGACATGCTGATCTTCACAAGTTGACTGTTTATGGTATTTCTGGATGAATATTTGAACTGATTCAGCCTTTCTTATCAAATCACAAAATGAAAGTTATCTTGAATGGCCACTCTTCTAGATCTTTTTTCATAAATACAGGTGTTCTCCAGGGATCTATCTTTGGACCTATGTTGTTTCTAATTTTCATAAATGACTTTCCTTATATCATCAGTTCTCAACTCAATATCTATGCAATTACTATGAAAGTATTTATAGAAAAAGCACAGAGAAGCTATGTTATGGTAGTGGGAATGGGGACTGAAGCTGAGATGCCAGGTCAGGACCAATAACATTACAGATTCTTCTTTATTTACTCCTCTCTTAATAGTAATTCTGATCAGTTCAAAAAGGTCAAATTAGCAGCTGACCTCAAAAATGACCTACTTTTAATGCCTCAAAAACAAAACTGCTCTCTTTTAATCATCTGAGAGAATTCTTTTTACCTTCCATTGGCATGGCTAATATTAACCTCTAAGAGAGTGACTCATTGTACCTTCTCAGACTTAAGTTTTCAGCTGACATGAAGTGCAAAGAGTATATTGAATCAATTGCTAAGTCTTCAGCTAAGAAAATTGGTTCGCTATGTCATGCTAGACAATTTCCTGCTATATATTTAGAGATTCTTGATAAAAGAATTTGCAGTGTTACTGGTCCTGACCTGGCATCTCAGCTTCAGTCTCTTTCCCATCAGCATAACATAGCTTCCCTGTGCCTTTTCTATAAATACTTTTATAGTAATTGTTCTCATGAACTTTCTTCTATGGTACCTAGACTTTATGAATTTAAGCATGATACTAGATTAACAGCAAGGTCTCATCCTTTTACAGTTGAAATGGCAAGATTTCTATTCTAACAGTTTATTCTATTGCACTTCTTGTTTGTAGAACTCTCTTCCAGTTTTTTGCTTCCCAGTCAACTTTGGTCTTCAAAAATTTAAATTCGGTATCAATCATTACCTTCTGTCGTTTTAATTCTTGTTCTTTTATTGTCTGCTCTCCTTAATAATAGTTTTCCTCATATTGTCTCACACTCAGTAGCCCTTTGCATCCTAGTGGCTTCATTGCCTTGCTTGAGGTGAAAGGATGAAAAAAAAAAAAAAGGTTTTTTTCACTTTAAGAACTTTTTCTAATTTCAGTTTAATTAAGAACTTTCATTTTGGATTCAGTTCAATTAAGAACTTTTCAAGAATTAATTTTATTCATCTGATTTTATGAAATGTTTCTTTTTAGTAAAAGATTCCAACTGATTTTATTTGATTCTTCTAAAAATCAGTTTGGGATTAAGAGATTACTATAATTTCTTTATTCAACTTTTAAGTTACTTTAAACAATTTATTTTTCATATGTTTGTTTTTTTCTTATGCATTGTTACATGGGGTATGTCTCATGGCAATATTTTTTTCTTTTAATTGTTTGCAACTTACCTAAACTGGTTTTAACATATTTTAAAAATGACCTGAATTCTTCAGTTAAATATGTGATCTTTTGCCTGATTACTTAATATTTATTTATTTAACCCTTACAATATTTATTAATATGTCCATTAAAATGGATGGGAATGACTTTAAAAGATCATAACCTGTAAAGTTTTCATACAATTTTGTTTTAAATGTCATGCCTCTTCAGGACATTGGCAATCATGACTCTCCATAAATTCCTTTTCTTTATTATCCATGAATCGCAATGCATTCTTGGGCAAAGATAGTAGAGTGGTTTCCTGTTGCATTCTCTACAGTTTGGAAATTAGAGCTTTCCTTCTCTTAGACTGGTTGCTCTTCAATGGTAGAGGGCCCAATCCACCCTGCTATTAGCCCATAGCTAAGGTGAGAAGTATTCACTTCTTTTCCCATGGGCATTAGTACAATAGTGAACACAACATTCATGCAATACTTTTCCAAAATATTATACTCCAAATTTATTTTTTAACTTTGTTCCAAATATCTAAAATATTTTATCTTTAAGATTATTTTTCTTGATTTTCATTTAGGATGATCTTTTGGAAGAATTGAAAGAGAAGACAACTGAAGCAAATCAGCAGAAAGCATTTTTGGACAATTTGCTGTCAGCCGTAGTGAAGCATGCTCCATGGTTGTTGGATGATGTAGATGCTGATTTGGAGAGCATGGCTACCATGTCACATGTTGAAGAATGGTGTTAGTCTTAGTCTCATTAAAAAACTTCTCACTATATTTTGTATCATTTCAACTGATGTCTTGCCACAAGGTAACACAAATGCATGTTCTGCTTGATGCGTTACATGTATTTAATTCTACCTGAGAAATATTTTAGTATTTTCACACACAGATTTGAAATATTCAATTTCTTTTTCATCCAGTTTAGATATTTTATTGTATGGACAAACATGTCACAAAACTGATAAGACTTTTGTCTTATGTAAAGAGGCATCATTATTACCTGACCATTATCTTCATCTTTGATACTTTTTTTTTCAACAAGATTTCAATTAATCTGTTTTTCTTATGGATTATAATCTCTTCTTTTACTATGTACAAAAGTAATCTATTTTCAATATATAATACCTAAGTAAAGAGATTAAGAATTACTTACAGATCTGATATGGATTACATTTTTAAAAAAACCTGTAAGAAGATAAACAGATTCTTTTCAGTCAGTGAATGCATATGAAGGAGATACAGAAAACAGCTATGTCACAAGAAATATTAAATTTAAAAATCCCATCCCCAGTCTTGATCTTCTGACGGTTACATATTCAGGTTATCTTTGCAGGAGACAGATTTGTCCAGCACAAAAATTTGTTGTTGGTTCTGATTTACTTTATATTGTCATGGTGCCTTTTTGCTGACTCATTGACTTTTGTTGTAGGAAATTCAGCATTTTGTCAATTCCCTTTTCTATTCTCTTGCCTGTTTCATGTTTACCATGATCAACTTGTTCCAGGCTGCACAGACCAGATTATAAACAGAACTTTCCCAACAATAAAACTTGACATTGGGGGGAAAATTAGCATGATGAAAATTAATATCACTGGCCAAAAACATTGTTGAAAAAAATTAGGGCAATAAAATCAATTAAAAAGAAAACCTACTGAATATCAACTCTAATCTGAAAAAAACTGTCAGTATTTGAATATCAAAGTTGAGGATAATGGTCCATAATATGTCTCTATCTGCCTAGTGCTTTGTGGCACATAAGGCCTTGTATGATCCAAAACAAATCATGACTGTTTGTGTTTAACATAAGTTCACCTTGATAATCACTTTGACAATCAAATTTTATTTGATGTATGATTGAAGAGTGACATGAAAACCTTGCAGGTATTAATGATCTCTTGGTTGTCAAAGGTTGTGGTTGTATTTATAATCTGCCAGGCAATTTCATGTTTTAAAAATTGAATGGCCTTTTCACTCTTGAGCATCTTTTAAAGCTCCACTGCCCAAATCAGTTTGTTTATATGTGTATTTATAAATCAAATATCTACAAGATGTTATATACTTTATACCTTATAGTTAGATAGTTATTAAATAGAATGAGGGGAAGGCTAGGCTGGTTCCTTGTCTTGTTTTCAATAACCTAATGAAAATCTCATATATTTAAGTATAATGAAATAAAAGCTATAGTATTTAAAAGAACCCCACATCATGAAGGAGATATGTAAGTGCATATTTGTTGGTTTCTTGTATGTATGGCAACCAACATATATAGTTGAAGCTTAGCTTGGCACTTGCAGTTAAACCTCAATAAAAAGCTGCTTAGACCAACACTTTCAGTTAGACCTTGATAAAATTGCTGCTTAGCCCAACACTTGCAGCTAGACCTCAATAGAGAGCTGCTTAGCCTGACACTTGCAGTTAGACTCTCAATAGAAATCTGCTTAGTTGGACACAGATTTTGATAAAGAGCTGCTTAGTCCAACTTGCTTAGACTTCAATAGAGAGCTGCTTAATCCAACACTTGCAATTAGACCTTGATAGAGCTGCTTAGCCAGTCACTTGCAGTTAGACCTCAATAGAGAGCTGCTTAGTTCAACACTTGTAGTTAAACCTCGAGAGAGAGCTGCTTAGTCCAACACTTGCAGTCATACTTCGACAGAAAGCTGCTTAGCCAAACACTTGCAGTTAGACCTTGATAAACAGTTGCTGCAAAATTTACTGGGAAGTTATTTTTGTTCATGCTTGTTTTTTTTGGGTTTTTTTTAGAGAAGAAACATACATGAAACCCCTTAAAGCAATACAACTCTTCATACATGTGGAGATGAGACAAAGAATGCATGAACCTTGTGGTTCATGATGAAGAATCTGCTTTTTGTATTTGTTATTCCTACCAAAAGTGGATTTCCTTTGGAACTTGTTTCGTTGTTAGAAAAATGTTCTTGATCGCAATTTGTGGACTTGATTTGAATTATTTCTCTTGACTGGATTCTCTTTTGCTGTCAATTGGGAACACGATGATCAACTTCGTTACAGAATGACAGTCAACATTTACCAATTAATCTTGAAGCTTTCATTAATGTATATAAAGAAAAGTTTTTGATTTTTATCAAGTTTGCTGGTCAAACTTATTTACATTCTCTCTGATGACTGTTTTTGATGATATTCAGAAAGATTTCTTCTAATCTGTTTTCTTGGGGTTATTTGCATGGCTGAGTTGTTCATAATGATTATTAAACAATCTGATATTCAAAGGATTCTTTATACTCTAATTTCTATGTTTACTTTTACTATTATAGATTATTTACAACCTGATCTGGTTATGTTCATAAAATTTGATTAGTTTATCTTCAAATTTATCAACAAAACTCTTTTATGTTTAATGCTTATTTTTCTCATTCTACTTGGATTTTAAAAAGTACACACAGTAAAATATATTAGAATATCTACAATAAAATACCCAAGAATCATATGTCTTTTTAAAAAGTATTTCGCTGATGCAGTTTATATAACTGATTTTAAATTCACATGCTGTGCTCATAATGGAGCTATTATCTTAACCCTTTAAAACAGATACCAGTAGATGGTATGTTATAAAACCAATACCAGTGGATGGTATGCTGTTAAGCATGTACCAGTGGATGGTATGCTGTTAAGCAGATACCAGTGGATGGTATGCTATTTTATTATACAGCATAAACCCAATATTTCAAGCTCAGAGAAATCAGATTCAAAATGGTAAAAGGATTAATATATCAACCATTTACAGTCTTTCTTTTACTGGAATGATGGGATAGCTTTAAACAAAGATATTTTTATCCTTGAGTGACATTTCTGTGTATAATTTTTGAGCTTGGTTATTTTTTAAAATTTTACAGTGGATGAAACCAACAAAGACACTCTGAATTTTTTTACTGCATGAGAAATGTTGTGGGTATATCTGGGGGCCAATGAGGCTAAGTGTTAAAGAAAGTTGAGTATTTTAGCATAACTTTTTTTTTATACTCTTAACTCTCAGTCTTGAACCCACAAAGAAAAACCACTTAATATTTACTGGTTATTAGGGTGTCATCAAAAACTTGATTTTAATTGGCCTTAATTCTCATTAAGGCTTAGTTTTTCCTTTCACTTTCCTCCTCTTTCATGAATTTAACTGAAATATAAAGACAAATAGATTGTTTGCTGTCATTTTCCTTCTATTGCAGCAACTACAATTAACAACAGGCTGACCAAAGTTTTTAAATGATCAATGCCTCACTGACGTCATATCCTGTTATTTCCAAATTATTATGTTAGGAAAAAAAGAAATGTCTATTTATTGATTGTTACAATTTTGCTGCAATGTTTTTGTTATATTATGATCTACTATCATTATAATTGTTATCAAACATGAAAGGGAGACCTGCAGGTCCCTTCTCTTGTTTTTCCTTCTTGTTACTATATTCATTCTATTTTTAAAAATTCTGATCATTTATACAAAATAAAAATTTAAAAAAAATGTTTTTAGAATATCTTCATCCTGATTGTTTTATTCACCATATTTTGGCTGCTCTATTTTTTGGCCTCCTTCAGGTGAAATTATTTTGGTGCAGTTAGGATTCTGTAAACAGAACTATTTGGTCAACACTATTTTGTTTTGATGCCATTGTATTACTTTGCAGAGTCTTGATATAGAAATTGAAAAACCTTTTTAATTCCAATTTCTTCCTCCTTTCCTTTTTTTTTTTTCTTGTTTTATTCCAGTTTTTTTAGGGTCATAAGAGAGATGATTTTTTGTGTGTGTGTGTATAAGTAAGCTTTGTTTTAATGATGTTATCATTACATTGTGGGAAGTTGTAGATACCTTCTTTAGCTAGGGGATTATATCCCCTTGCTTTTTCTTTAATTTTAATTTTTTTCCCCCCATAAGTTTTTGTCGTTTACTTGTTCCAATATGGCATGAATTTTATCTAGCTTACTAGATTTTTGTATAGGTACAAGATACTAAGGTACAAGAAAAAATCTCTAAAAGTAACAGGAAAGAAAAAGGCTCTGAAAACTTCTTTAGTAAGATTTACAGAAATAAATCATAAACCAATCTGTATGCAGAACTGATCAGCAGATCCTGTAATGGAAAAGATTTCACTGGAAGACCAGAAAACTGACCGTTTAAATCAAAATGAAAAAAACAACACAGAAAATGAAGTTAATCAAAAAATAAAAGTAAAAAAAAAAAAATACATTCAATATTAACAATTCCTTGAAAAAAATTCAGATGTCTAGTAATGTGTGACTAGAACTGCAGACATCATTTTTATTAAAAATGATGTTTCTCTACTAAAAGCAACCAAGTCAGAGAAATATTTAATAATCAACATTTCTGGTTGTATTCTGATTAGGGAGGATTTTGTTTATGTTGGCAATGTATGTTGAGTGAGTGACCTGTAGAATATGTTTGACATCTTCTACCCCTTTCATGTTGTGATACTTTCATTACTGTCTGTCTTCTGTGATAAAGTGTCATGTGATATTTATTCACCTTACCTTTTATATTATTTCATTAGAATATTGATTGTTTTTTTTTTTGTTTGTTCATAACTCATTTTCCCCATTTTTCTGAATTCTCTTAATCTATATACAACTACATTTTCAACAATATCTTAACATAAATATTGATTAGTTTTTAATTATTAGTCTTGAAATTAGTTGAAATTTTATAATCAAAATTTTCTTAATAGTGAAAATAATTAATTGGATTTTATATAGTAGTAAATTTTAGAAAGTACATATTTAAATAATATATACAATTGCTCATCATAAGGTGGTAAATCAAAAAATTATAATAAAAAAGCAACAAAAAAGAAGTTATTGTTCCTTGCTCTTCAGAGCTCACAAGGACAAAATAGGATAAATAAATTTTTTTTTTTTTTTTTTTTTTTTTCAATTTCTCACTTTATTTTAGTCATTTTGAATATATTTATGTTTTGTCCCTGAAGAGCAAGAAACTATCACCATTTAGCTTCATTGTTTTTTTTAGTTTTTTTTAATTTCACCACTTTACAGTGAGTAATATATTTCCTTTCTTTTTTCTTTCTCCCTTTTGTTTTAATATATTTCTATATATTATATGAATATATACTTTTTAAAATTTTAGTTTTTTAAAGTTATAATAAAATTTTGTCCCTCCACCCACCAAAAAACACAAATTAGTAAATTTTTTGCTATATTTTTAGTTGGTATCCTTGTCATGTTTTAAGTATTACTATTATCTACATTTTAGAACTTTTGATTGTAACTTATACAGAAATGAGTATCCTCTGACAAAACTTGTGAATATTTAATACAATCAAGCTACAACAGATTTCTTTGAAAGCATAAGAATTATGTGATTCCAGAACTCTCCTGGAAAACAAGAGCTAACAACAAAATATTCTTGTTAATGCCACCTTTTCAGATGCTTTATTAATTGATAATATGTTATGATTTATGAACATTTTTAATTTAATATTTAATTTATTAAGTGAATTATTTACTGAAAGCAGAAAGTTTGAAATATTTGGAACCCGGTGTGTAGTCATTTCAATTGTCAATGTCATTACAAATTGTTTGAGGAGATAAAAAAAAAAAAAAAAACTCTCGCGGAAAAATAATTACATATTCTACTGGAAATTTTACAAAGATGGATTGGGAAGTTACATCAAAGAATTTAATTTCAATTTTAATATTACATCTTTTAAATATTATGAAATCTGAGAATATGTTGCATGAGTTAAAAGTTACACAATATGTTATTCCTGTGTTTTAAATACTTTCACTTCTGGATACTAATTCGTGGTCAGTCTGAACTGTGCCTGAACACAATCGTGTCTTTTGTATTAAATTCCAGCATTCCACTGAGAATAAAAGAAAAGTATAACAATATTATGATATGTGACTTTTGACTCATACTGTATAAAAGTTTTTGCTAATTCTTTGCTATATATATATATATATATATATATATATATATATGAGTTGGGATCAAATATGGATTGGAGTCTAACAGAATGATAGGATAAAGAACAAATAAAAAACATTCAATAATCTAACATGTTTCACTTTTATTAAAGCTTCATGAGAGCCTGAGATATTTATACTTTTGTGTTGTTTGATTTTCATTGGTCAATCATGTGCATTCAAACTCTTGAACCATTGTTTAAATGCATGTGATGCATGACAAATGAAAATCAAACAACACTAAAGTATAAATACCAGAATTTCTTTCTACTTTTTTCTATATATTCCAGTCTCTGATGAAGCTTTAATAAAAGTGAAATATGTTAGATTGTTAAACGTTTCCTATTTATTCCTTCTTATCATTCTGTCAGATTCCGATCTGTATTTGATCCCAACTCATATATCTTATTACAATAAACATTATATTTAGTGGATGCATGTGTTTGAGTAGACATCTCTGTTTTTTAAACAGTGTAATTGACATCGACTCTTCTGGGTTTTCAAGAGTCTTTAATAAAGAAAATGTGCCCTTCAGCTGGGTTTGGACCTAGATCCACCTTATATTAGGTTGGTGCAAAAATAATGACGTAATAATGTTGTTTTTTGACGTATTTTTTAACGTCAAAAAACGACATTATTACGTCATTATTTTTGCACCAACCTAATATAATGGAAACCACTGTATAGCCTGGTGTGCTTTTGACTCAGTCTCAAAGGAATTTCATGGCAAAGCAAGTCTCAGTTGTTCTTATGAAGGAAATTACATCTTTTGTTAAGATCTTTCAAAGCTCATATCTTCTAACAATAACATTTTATTTTCATGTCTGAAACATGAAATAATTTCTAAGGAATTAATGAATTTCTATTTATAATCTAACATTTTTTGTTATTACTATAAATGTTGGATTTAGCAGATACACTATAAATGTGTCGAAGGACACATCACTTCATTAAAGACTTTCAAAAACCCAGGAGAGTAGATGTCAGTTACACTATAAAAAGAAAAGATGTCTACTTAAATATATGTATCCCTTAATATAACATTTACATTAATATGAAATAATGTTGGATTATAAATAAATAAAAAATTATTAATTTCTTATATTGTTTCTATTAGTTGTTAAGCATATTTCTTACATAAAATTAAAATAGATTTTTTTCAATAATGTCTGTTTTAGTTTGAAAATGTTTTTCTTAATCATATTCTTACATGAATAGCTTTTTGTATTTCTTATATTTGAACAGTTTGTTGTTCATGCATCATATTTCCATGTATTTCTGACTTAAGCCTTCATTGTTTGTTTTGAGGTACATTCCTGCTTTTATCCACTTTATCAGGTGTATACTGAAGAATACATTTGCCAAAAATTCTATATAGACAAATTTGATGTTATTCTTTGTTGTTTTCTATTTGTTATAAAAATCAGTTTTAGATTTTAGAATAGATTTGACAATTAGTTGGTCGATTCTAGAATATTCTAGATAATTTAAAACCATATTTCAAAGGCAATATTATTACTTTTATAGAATTGTTATTAAATTTTGTAGATTGTATTTTGTGTATTGTTAAAAATCATCAAAATGTTAGTTGAAATTTTTGGCTTTTTTGAATTATTTGTTCTCATTTCTTTCTTTTTTTAATTTTCTTTATTTAAATTATGACGTTTGTTTAAATTTCTTTGAAATATAAACTTGTTATAACAGTATTCTATCAAATTAAGATTTATATATTTACACATTGAGATGGTGAAAGATTTTTATTTCCAAAAGCAATGTGTTATGTATTCATTTTAAAATAATATTGCAGTATTTTAATTTAAATATTATACCAAATCATTTCTGTTTCATACAGATTTTGTTATTTTTCCTATTTGTTCTCTGCTTGTTGTAAAGTTAATGACGACTGCAGTAAAAATTTTATTTATTTTATTGCTTTTATTTACTCTTGTCATCAGATTATAGTTTTATGTTATTATCATATTAAAAAGTTGAATAAAATGGAAGCTGTATGTTAATTCAGTGTCCCAATGTATTTACAGTTTAACCCCATCCTAACTTGGTCAATAATCTTTCAAATTTTCTTCAACACCTTTCTCAACCATTCCATCTGAGAAGGAAATATTTTGAAACTATTCATTCTCAAAACAATTTTGCTCAAACCATTTTTATGATTGGATGAGGATTTATTTCTAATATTATTTTTAGAGTTTCATGTTTAACGTATATTGTTTCCTTTTTTTTAGTCAGAAGTTCTTTGAATCAAAATAATGTGAAAATTGTTGAATATACCTTGTGTAATTTCTTCTGGTTATGTTAAACTAAAATCTTCAAATTTAGTAACAAAACAATTATTTATAGATGCTATTATTGCATTAGAAATTCTTTATATAATTTCATAAAATAGTTAATAATTTAAATTACTTATTAAATTAGATAATAATATATATATATATATATATATATATATATATATATATATATAATTTTCAGTAGATTTCATTTTGACAAAACATTGACTTGTTCATATTTTTATTCAAGATTTTCAATTTTTTCATCTTGTTGCAAAAATTAGAATTTAGACGCAATTTTTCCATAGATAATTTGGTAAGAATTACATAACACATTTTGATATACTTTTTGTGAGTTAAATTGTTTTTCTTTTTTTTCTTTTTTTTCCATCTGTATGTATGAGTATTAGATACAGAATAATACAAAAATACAGAGTTGAACTCACACATCTAAATATCAAGTTTCAGTTTTTACAATTTTCTTTGAGTTAACCATTTTTGCTTTGTGTTTTTGTATTTTTGCTGAAAAGTAATCACAATAAATTGTTTTTTGAATTTTGCAATGTTTTATTGTCTTTTAATAAAATGTTTGAAAAATGTATCATTATGACAATTTTCAATTGGTTTAAAATAATTGTAGAAAAATTTTACACATTAACTATTTTTGCTTTTTTTAATATGAAAATATGCCTTACATACTAGAAATTGGGAAAAGATATAAATTTTATTTCTTAGTAGATCTTCTATTATCACAATGTGTGATACTTAATAGTGAAAGTGATAAAAACAAGCAAAAAAAAAAAAAAGAAAGTAAGTAAATGTCATTGGTATCTCAGCTTCAGTCACTTTCCCACCACTGTAATGTAGCTTCCTCACACCTTTTCTATAAAAACATTCTTGGTAAGTGTTCTGATGAACTTTCCTCTATGGTATTTAGAATAATAAGCATACTACTAGATTGGCAGCAAGGTCACCTCATTTTACAATTGAAATGGCTAGATGTAACCATAAGTTTTATGCTAACAGGTTCAAATTCTAGCCTTGTTTGCTGTGTTCACTTTGGTACTCTTCTAGCTATGGGTTAAATAGCAGGTAGGCTAAGATCTTAGCCAGCCTAGAAGGACAGCTCTAAATACAAAATTATTGAGACAGCAATAGGAAAGCACTCCATCATCTTTCTCAAGAACACATGGCAATTCAGAGATAATAAAAACGGAATCTGTGGAGAGTCATGACTACTATTCACTTGCCTAAATTGAGCAGCTCTAGTGGCTTTATGCTTAGTTTAAAATAACCTTAAAATTACTTGAATCCTTGTATCCACCATTATATCATCTGAAACTAAATGTACAGTATTGATGATGGATATAATATTAATGATATAGTGGAGTCATAGATCGTCTTTAGATGTATACATGAAATAAGCTTTAGAATAAAGGTCTAAAAATGAAAACGCTTTTTGATACAACCTAATATATAATAAAAATATTAATATATTCGAGTCATAGACCATCTTTAGATGTGTACATAAAATAAGCTTTGGTAGAAATGTTTGTAAAAGCAAAAATAGTTTTCATTAGTGTGATAAAAACAGACATATTAAAAGGCAATTCATAATAAAATGGAGGGTTGTAACAAAAGTATATTATCTTAAAATGGTAATACCGAATTAGAACAATAAAAAAAGAGTTGAACCAGTTTATCAGTCTTCTCTCATCCGAGCAAAGATCAAGGATAAAAATATACCCAGTGACTAAAGAAACTATAAAACCTAAGACAAATGTTACATAAAAGAATTTTTTTATTTAAATCACTTCAACCTTTTACCCCAAGCAAGGCAATAAAGCCACTATGATGCAAGAGGTTACTGAGTGTTAGAGAATATAAGAAAATATACTATTAAGGAGAGAGGACAATAAATGAATCAGAAGACAGAAGAGAACGATTGGTATTGCAAAGATCAATGTTGACTGGGAAGCAAGAAGCTGGAATAGAGTTCCACAAGTGAGAAGGGCAGTAGAAGAAACTTAGCATAAAACTTATGGTTACATCTAGCTGTGATTTCAACTGTAAAATGCTGAGACCTTGCTGCCAATCTAGTACTGCACTTAAATTGAAAAAGTTCATAGCAACAATTACTATGAACAGGCACAGAGAAGCTACTGTTGGAGTTAACTCCTCCTTAATTTCCTAACTGTTCACTAGGAGTCGCTTTCCCTACACTATAAATACTAGGTGATTTTTTGCCTCATTCTCTTTTTCATTTCTTCATTTTCAGTGAACACATCTACAATGTAAGCTCTCACAGAAGATTGCATCTTCCCATTTGTGGGAGATGCTATGAATATTATACACTCTGTTATAGTAGAACAAACCTAATTGTTAATAGACTCTCCCACCTATATCGCTCAGTGGGTCAGTCAGTCAGTCAATGCCGGACGACCGTTAGATACTAAAGTATCAGCGACCACAACTAGATTTCTCTGTGCCATGACCTATTATATCAAGTTCCTAACATTTTGTACATTAAACCTATGTTAGGAACGACTTAATACAAATACAAGCCTCCACTGTGAACACACTTCATAACAAACTCATACGTGTAGATTCGCCAAAATACAAACACAAATATTAATGTCTATGTCCATTGTAAACTTTGTTGCTTGATACATACTTGTTTGTGTGTATATATATATATATATATATATATATATATTATATATATATCACGTAACACGTAAACCCCACGGTCTGATACACTACATTATGGTAGTGGGGAAAGTGACTGAAGCTGAGATACCAGGTAAGAACCTTGCAGATTCTTCTTTGGATTTTATCAAGAATCTCTATATAGTAAGAGCACCAGACCAAATGTGGCAGCAATATTCAAAGCAAGCATCAGTAAAAGACTTATGAATATGTAAGATAAATTATGGCAAGAAAAATTGTCTAGCATGACATAGTAAACCAAATTTCTTAGCTGAAGACTTAACAATTGATTCAATATTCTCTTTGCACTTCATGTCAGCTGAAAATGTTAGTCTGAGAAGGCACAGTGAGTTAGGAGGTTAGCATCAGCCATGCTAATGGAAGTTAAAAAAGGTTCTCACTGATGATTAAAAGAGAGTAGATTTGTTTTTGAGGTGTTCAAATTAACAAACCACTCCTTGCACCATTTAACAACAGACTGTAGGTCATTTTTGAGGCTAGTTGCCAATTTGATTTTGTCAGTTGATCAGACTTAATATTAAATAGTTGTCATCAGCACAGATACAAAGATGAGAAATGATAGTATCAAGAAGGTCATTTGTTTCTTTTTTTTTTTTTTGTTATGAATTGTCTTTTAAGATGTCTGTTTTTATCACACTGAGAAAATATTTTGATATATTCTATCCTTTCCCAAAAAGAATGAAAGATATTTCTCAACCCAGTTAAAATGTTTCCTCATTGATTTTTGCAGTATAAACAAACTCTTAATCAAACCTTTAACCCAATTGAGGTAATCATCTTCTATATGCTGTGTCTCTTCAGGACATCATCGATCATGGTCCTCCACAATTTCCTGTCCTTTGTAGCTCTTAGTAATTTTCATCTTTTTGCTATCTCTCCTAAACCCTGTTCTACGAACCATTTACAAAAACTCTTTAGGTAGGTTATGCACTCCTTTCTTGTGATTCCTGTGAGTATCAAATTTTTCTCATTATGTGCCATAGAAATTTTAGATATCTGTATATAATTAAATTAGGTTAGAATATTTTATATATATATAAATACTACCTTATGAAAATTGAGATGTAGTAGAGTAGGGGGCCTTATATCATAAATTTGGGGACATGAGACACTTGTACCAGCTTGGAGTCTAAGTATCCTTGTATTTACTGTCTGAATACAGTGTTTATTACTCAGACTTTCTTCCAGTGTAATCTCCAATAATCTGCAATACTACAAAAGCACAAGTATCAATATTTTCACACGACTTCACATCAATTAAATTAAAGCAACAAATGAATAAATTAAATATTACTTTCATTTAATCATAACGTATTATGCAGTAAGTTTGTCTAATTGACCTTTGGATATCATATATTACAAAAACAACATTGTTTAAAAATTAAAACAATTGTGCAAAAACAAATCTCTAACAAACTCATGATTTACAGCTCGAGTTTATATGCAAAATTGTTCAAGATTTATTTACAACTCTCCTGCTAACTATGTAGTATGACTTCTTTTTTTTTAATATTATCAGGGTGTGGTTGGTATTGAGAGTGTGAGTAGGCAGTTCACACAAATAGATGCTTGAGTCAACAAATGTACTTTTCTGATAAAATCATGAGTCCTTCACCAAGTTCAAGAGTAAAAAAACAAAAACAGGACAGTTTGTAGCAAGGTACCTCTGAATTAACACATGATTTTTTTTTTTAACAGAAGTATCAAAGGTAGGGATGTGTGTGTAGTGTATTGAATAATGGTGTGGAAAGTGGAGTCAGAGAGCCAAGTTCAAATTACGGGATGTTCCGTTGCATTTACTTTCACACTAATGCACTTGGAAACAACGAATGGCACTTCTTCTGCTTAGTATCAGTAGAAGACAGTTAATATTTTGGGGACACACAATAATAAAAGTGGGTTTAGAGAATTTGACACACAACTTCTCCTCCCAGCTATTATAGATTAGTAGGTACCTCCAAAAATTTGCTAAAAAATAACGATGTATGATGAAAAACTTAGAATATTGCCTCCCACTACTCCCTGTAGGCATCAGCTGTCTGATCTTGTTGGTGTGTGACACATAATGTTCAGATGACATCGGCAAGATGCAAACAAATGTTCAAACTTTTAACTTTGACCAACAAAATTATATCACACGTTCGTGTATAACTCATAAGTGTGGATGTGATATGGCTTTACAAATTCAACCCATGAAGATGATCTCAGATGAGATTGAAAGTACTCAGGAAAATTTAATTATAAGTTCAGTTATGTGCCATGCATGATACATGCTTAAGTGATCATGTATCTTTTGATACTTGACTAATGAGGTAGAATTTTTCCTGCAGTAGGTTGCCATTTCTTTCTGTGGTAGACCAGTTGCCACAGAACCCGGTCTGTCCTGTATTTACTGATAGCTGAGAGAAGAAGAAAAGGATTCAAGGCTATTAGCATGTAAGTGAATATAATGGATCTGACTGGAATTCGAACTCTGCACTCTGATTTCTCAATCTGAGCCACTATCCATTACTTCACCATGCCTCCTATGGGAAAATAAAAATTATATGAATAGTAATCACAGCATTTTTCTCAATCAATTTTCTACAAGCACAAAGAAATTAATCCGTGAACTTGAGAGGATTAAAAGGAAAATAAATAGACATAATACATCTAAACTATTTAACCAAACATGCTTGAATAAAGATATGCTGCCTATATATATATATATATATATATATATATATAGTATTAAATTGTAAGAGTTTTAGGTGCCAAAATTGCTGATTCTTTTTCTGTAGTTTACTGATGGAAAGGCATTTTAAGCAAGCAAGATTTTGTCATAGTGCTCGATCTCAAAAGGTGGGAATAGGGCATTAATAGAATTAATGTGGAGAAACTTATCACTTAACTGAGTAGTGTTTTTTCAGTCATGCTGACTTCGAAATTTCATGAATGCATTGTAGTAATGCCTTCATACTCCAGGGCTGTTAAAAAAACCAAGTGCCATGAAGAGTAAAGGCATTACAACAATGCACTCATGAAACTTTGAAGTTGGCATGATTGAAATAACACCACTCAGTTAAGTCATAAGCTTCTCCATATTAATTATAAATTTATACATGCCTACACACCTATAACCATATATTATATAAAAGGAGAGAGATAAGTTAAAAATGTAAAGCAATGGTTTTGATGGATTATGCGGAAAATAAAAGTAAAATCATTTGAAAATTATTTAATACAAGCTAAGAAAAAGAAATTCTGTAAAAAAAAAAGTGAAATCATTTGAAAATATGTATTTAATATAGACAACAGAGAAATAAAAACTTCATTTTTGTGTAAACATCTATCAACACTAGATTCCCCGTTACATTTGGGTTGGGTTATTTTCATCAAGAGAATCGGAGAAAAGAAAGTATACTTACTTATAATGTTACAACCAAGAAACGTAAGAAGGTAGTAAAATGTATTTTCATTATGCAATTTGAAAATGAACTAAATACAGGACATTTGGTATGTCCCTGATAGATCAGTACTGGATAGGGGACAAAATTATCCAATACATCCAATAATGGATGTCTGGCAACCTTACCTCACGGTCAATTGGTATTATTAGTTTCTAAACAAATGCACGCATTTGGTTGGCTAGATTTGAGAAATCTTATTAAATAAAAAATGTGATCCTCCTTTGAAGGATAGCACCTGCTGATAGTAAAAGGCACAAGAGGAGGACAACAACACTCAGAAAACAGTCTGCCTGCCTTATGTGAAGGGGTTATTGGAGAAAATGCAAAGGATCTGTGGTCCATATAACATCAGGACAACCTTCAAAAGCTGGATGACACTTTGCAGATACCTCTCCCGAGTAAGACTATAAAGGAGAACATGACTAAAGACTGTGTGTACTCCATTCTATGCAGCTGTGGAAAGAAATAAAGGGGAAACAGGCCACCCCCTTATGGTTAGGCTTCAAGAACACCAAAAAGCTGTAACACAAGGGGAAGTGGAAAAATCAGGCATGGCTGACCACATATGGAGAGAAAAGGGAAATCACTGCCTTCTGTGGGATCAAGTTGAACATCATTGGAAAATTCGTAAACTTAAGGAATCAGCACATGCTAGGCCACAAAAATCTCCTGAGCCAACCAAGCATAGAAATGAATACAATATGGAAACCAGTAATAAGGAGTGCCAGAGAAATAATAACAACGAAAACGAATATAAACTCTGGTAAAATACATGAAATGCAAAAAGTTGCAATATGAGCACTGGTAAAAATGGTTGCTGAAGACATTAGGTTTATAATACCCAGAAATTCATACACAGATGTCCTCAAGGACACATGGCACAGTGGATAAAGACATTAGATCCAGTGACAGGATCCAAAGAGTGTGAGTTCAATACCTGGTGGAGAATTTGGAGGGGGTAATTAACAAGAGATAACTGACATCCATTAGACATGGCACATGGAACTAGAACAGTCTACCCCAGCGAGTGAAATAAAGGGTTC
The DNA here is from genome assembly GCA_963932145.1 of Acanthosepion lycidas. NCBI lineage: Eukaryota > Metazoa > Mollusca > Cephalopoda > Sepiida > Sepiidae > Acanthosepion > Acanthosepion lycidas. Next base: position 41,762,749 of record OZ010604.1, read on the forward strand.
AGTTAGACATTCCAACCACCGGAAGAAGGCTGGAGCGTAAAACGGACAAAACATTGTGATAAATATGTCAACAAAGATGAGGGTGATAGTTTGAGCAATGTAAATTGCGTATTGAGGAATCTGTTCAAGAAATGAGTATTTCTCACAGAAGTGAACCTGGTTCCTTTTCTCAATTCCAAAATTACAGTAGTGTAAATCCTTCTAAGTTTGAATTTAAGAATTTTATAGCACAGTTTAAAAACTGTACTAATTCCATCAATTCTAACAAAGCAAAATTGGCCCTCTTAAAAAGTTATTTAGCTGGTTATATTTTACAGCTAATAAATCAGATTAGAAGACAACAATTACAAAGTGACTGTAGGTCTGTTAACGAAAGAATTTTTGAATGTTCCTTTTAAAATTCATGAGATCTTCAAACAAATCTAACCAGTTCTCCTAAGTACGATCCGGATTTTGTGATTGTTAAACATTATCTTGCTAAAGTAAGGGCTGATTTGTCTGAGTTAAGAACCTTGTATGGTATGGATTTTTTGAGGAAGGCTCCACTGGATTCAAACTCGTAAGCCAAGTCATATTTGATAAGCTACTCCATAATTTAAAGCGGGAAATCATTCACAGGGTAGGTACCAGTTACTCTTCTGATGTAATGAATATGCATACATCTGTGGCTGGTGTCAGCCATAAATACAGGCTGATGTAGAGGTACAGGACGACACCAATTGGATAAACGCCATTGGTCTACACCTATTGACTGCGACTACGACGAGTACCAGTTCCATTACTGCTACCTGCTAGATTTTTCTACTTGGTTACAGTAGCCTAAACCACTTAGCTACTTTGATCAAATATATTCTTTTCTGGGACATATCACCTTCCTTAAGGGATGTCTTTGAGAATTATAATGAAGCCATCCACACACTAACAAAGAATAAGAAGCCCTTCCATGTATATTGTAGCGAACCGGGCGATTTATGTGTTGTTAAATTAGGAACATGTGCGTTTATTTCTGCTATAAGAAGGTCCACTACAAGAACATGGCGGACTCAGAGATTGAATCCACGATAAAGAAGTGTAAAGAAAACCAACAAGACCGATATATATATATATATATATATATATATATATAGATAGATAGATAGATAGATAGATAGATAGATTCAAACAAGTAACTGTATTAAACAACAAAATTTACAAGTGACATAGACATTAACATTTGTGTTTGTGTGCGAACATAAAGAGTTTGTATTTTGGTGAATGTTCGTACATATGTGTATGTGTGTGTGTGTGCATGTTTCATGATGTTTTCCCACAAGTGGGCAAAATGCAGATCTCTGTGAGAGATCACATTTTGTAAATGTATCTGCTGAAATGCAAAGTAAAAAGAGAACGAGGCAAGAAATTGCCCAGTTGAGTATTTATAGTGTAAGGAGAACATCACCTAGTGAACAGTTAGGAAATTAAGGAGGAGTTAACTCTGACAATATGAAAAGGATATTAAAAGTAATAAATCTGATGCAAGGGAAAATAATGGTGCGGCATTATAGAATTTTGCTATTAACTTTAATGGGACACAATGTAAATTTTGTGCATCACATGGTCACTCCATGGATGGTGTACGAAATATGATAATTATGAGACTCAAGATGAGAGATGCAGATATTTGAAATTATATATTAGATTCTCCAGTAACAAACATAAAAATGAATGCCATGGACTTCAGAATAAATTATTCCTTTCCTATAAACAATGTTCATCTAAGAGACATAACACTACTATGCAATAATCGTAAGAAGGGGATACATCTTTTTCCTCATGTAGGCGCCAGTACAAATGAAAAAAGTAATTTATTACTACCTATAACATTATATTGAGGACACTAAAAAAGTCTCCATAAACTGCTTATTGGACACAGGTAGCCAGCGGTAATATTTCTCTAAAAAGGAATATTAAAAATGTTAAAATAGGCTGACTGCAGTGTAAGTTCTGTCGATCAACATATAAAAACTTATAGAAGTGATTCCAATAAGAAATTGCATCAAGTCATTTTGAGAGTAAATAAGCAAAAGGAGATCACTTCCTATTCCTGTTTTGTTGGATGATAAATTTGATATTCAATTCAAATTTGATTTTTTCAGACAGGTGATCCCCAATTTGATCAGAGTAAATGACAAATTAGCCTTTTTCTCATAATAATAATAGTAATCAAATAAACATTCAAGATATTCTGAGTGGACATTTTCCAACATATGGAAGATACCAAAATTGTTAAATGCATAAATGGCTTAGCATAGAAAATGCTGAATGTTCTTTTGAGAACAGTCTAAATTTTCTATACACACATCAAGTTACCCCAGTAGGACCTAAGGCTTCCAACGTTCACCAAAACTGTCATACCATAATATCTGAACATCCTTTGTGTCCTGAATGGCAAGTAAAATTTGTATTGGAACCAAAGTCAACTTACACTAAAATATTCCCAGAAGCCTTCGAATTATCTAATGCCGAACAGAAAATGTCTGCTGAGGATTCATGCGCATTATCCTTTGATCAAGATAAACATATCAGTGATTACAACAAAAACAAATTAGATAAATTCGAAGAAACAACATAGTTCAAAGACAATTCATATTTAGTATAATAACCTGGCACGAAGACAGGATCAAATCAGTGCCATCTAACTACTAAGTTGCCTTGAAAGTGTTTGATTGAACAATTCATTCTTTACAAAATGATTTGACTACTGCTTATAATGATATATTTCAATAACAAGAGACTGAAGGATCATAGAAAGAATTGAAGTCTCCCCACAAGACTTTTCAAAATATATTTGAATTTCTCACAGACCAATCTTCAAATCTGATGAACGAGTAGCTATAAACTCCAGACCTCTAACAGATCAGAGTACAACTGATACTGAACTATTGCCATTAACATCCAATACATTTTTACATCCTAATGTTAATGGAGAAATTGCTGTGAAAACTGATTCTGATGGATCTTCTAAAATTGAACCTACTTCCAGGTATCAGTTATTAGTTGCTCTTACTGGAAAAGAGAAATTATTAACTAACTTCAAAAAATTAGGAAATGAGTCCAAGAGAAAGTTGCTAGGATCTATGAATTTTAATAATAACAATATGGATTTCAATAATAATAAAATACAAGTAGGAGATATAGTATTAAATAAAAATCCTGCAATCAGGCCATTTTGAAAACTTGGTAGAGTGACTGAACATTTCTGTGGAAATGTACATTCCGTACGGATAGATAGAGGATATACATCCTATGAGAATTATAAGATGAAACATCTGTCTACAATGGCACTTTACTTGATACATAATATTTAATTTACTCTTGGGTAAGACTTTAAACTGCATCTACTCATTTCTTAATGGTCACTTATGATCAATTTTATTCCTGGGTAAGACATTAAACAGTATCCATTTCTTAATCCATTTATGATCAGTCATGTACTTGGTAAGACTTTAAACTGCATCTATTCATACACCAATCTTGTCCTGGTTAAGACTTTAAACTAAATCCAGTGACCAGGCCCCACTTGCTGGACTTGGGGAGTGTTGAATCACCTCTTGATTGTCATCACTCCCATGTCCACTCTGACCCAAAGTGGTAGTACCTGTTACGGTTGTTCTTGATAAGACATTGAACTGTTTATATGTAATCCATTGGAAAATCCAAGGCAGCATAATTTTTTCACTGCACTGTATTTATCATCATGGCTGAAGCTTATCAATACTTTAAAGAAATGATCCAGCCAGATGTATAAACAACATCAATAGGGCATATCCCAGATAATAATTCCGGTTGAAGAAAAACACTTCTCAAAGAACAGCCAAGCAAAGTGCACTTCAAATTACCCATGTCAAAAGAAGTACCAACCGAAGTGCACCTCAAAGAATCCTTTAACATTTGATCTGCCTCATGATGACAGGCTTCTATGGAAAAAGTATATGGTTCTATTGAAGTAACCACAAAGATATCCTTTTTAATCATGCACACACTCATAAACACATAAATGCGGACCAACACAATTATGAATAAATAATAAAATCTGGTGTCATGAAAATAAATACAAATAACAAAAGAATGAGTAATGTAATTTTTAATTGGTATTTTACTAATACTTGAAATACCTTAACAAGGGTAGAAAATAAATGTATTAAACAATAAATGCAATAGTGTACATATAACACATAATCTATACCTAGCCAATAAAAGGGTGTTATAAAATAAATTAAGACATATCTTGGCTGATTTACAGGCAAATACTCAAGAGCGAGAGCCGGATGTGAACGGGACAAAGCCCCATCACAAAATAACCATTATCTTCGTTTACAAATGTTCCCGACACACGAGTTCCGGTCGAAAAATAAAATAATATTTAAAGTGTTCTATTTTTCGTCCAATAAAAATGCTTCCACTTCTAATTATACTCGCTTCGTTTTTCGAGCCTGTTAAGCCATAAAAAAAACGCTATAAAAGGGGTCACACGGAAGTTCAACAGGCAGTCAACAGGTGGCCAGGGACGAGACCTGTCACGGTCAGAGGCTGTCAGCAAGAGAGCATCAACCACCATCAACATGTGTGAACTACTATGAGAGATCGACCTAGACCCGAAGCCGGCTTATGAACTATACCACAAGGTAGCTGTCCCAAACCCTCACGTTCCTGTTGAAATAAACCACGTAAATCTATTTCTGCTGTTGTCGTATTTCTTTCTTGCAACCATACGCTTGTCTATAACAAGGGGCATAATTAGAAATGAATTAACAAAGTGTCTAAAAATAAAAAAAATGGGCAGACGTTTTTAGCATCCTGCTACCACTTTTTTTTTATGAATGTCAATTTTTGTGCAAATCTGTGCAAAAAGTGGATCACAAAGCCTTTTTATAACTTCTCATTGGTCAGTTAATATTAAAATCATGTTCTCAACTACGTTCGAATAACATCGACCTAGTTCTTGACCTGACAAAAAAATAATTCCGCTCAAGATCTGACAATGCTTTTTGGAGCCTATTACATTGATTATAAATACCAGACACAAGTTCGTTCTTTCTAACTTTTGATTTCTCTCGGTACTAAAATGTAACTGTTAAAGAAATCGCGTTTCAACTCCTTGTGGGAGAATGCTATGAAAACATGTTTTACACGCGCACACACGCATGAAACTTAATTACCAACATTACGGAACATTCACTCCTTCAACTCTTCTGAAGCAAAAAGTAAATCAGGATATACGAGCAAGCACTCTTTCACAGTGAGACTAAAAGAAATTTAACTTGGATATTACAGTTTTTTTCTAATTCTTCACTAGCAAGAAATTACTTTAAAATGTCATTTGAATCTACAAGTTTACCGAACATAATTCAGCTTTCCCGGACACAATTCAAGAAACTTTCTCACTCAGTTCTATTAAACGGAATTTACTCTTTGGTGAACATTTTCTTTTAGTACCAAATAGAAACTTCTTGAAACATCAAGTAATAATAAGTTCCTTTTTTACCAAACACATTTTCAAAGTGAACATTTTGAGCAGCAAGTTCATTTAACTTTTTATGAGCTCAGATAAAAAGTATTCCATTAGTATAGACTTTAAATTCCAGTTAAAGTGAAGTAACCCTTATGCTTGTACATCATTACATAAATATAAATATTGTTTTGTTATAAAACCGTTTTGTGTTCCTTATTGTTTCATATTTTGTGATATTTTGCGTTAAATTCAAGAGATCACACCAACTAATAGCAATACACACTCATACATGCATTCACAAATAATTGGCCATAATAATTCCAAAGGACATATCAATAATAATATATCGGGAATTATCCTATTTCATACCCAGTGAAGTTATTCTTAATGAATAGTTCTGAAAGGTTAATTGTCAACTAAACACTATCGTGTTTACGCCAGCATATTAAGGGTGATGATTTCTCTTTTTTATTTTGTTTGATCTGTTGAAGTGATGAAAATGCTTATTATTAATAAAGAATTGATTTATGTTTATATAACAAATATTGCATTAATAAAAGAAATATTTATTGAAATGCTTTTTGTATTAAATAAGCATTGTATTAATGAAAAAGTGCTTATTGAAATGACGATTGTATAATAAAGAACATCATTAGTATGATTATATGAACTATATTACTGGCAACATACAATGGAACTGAATGTTTTCCCGTGTATTGGGAGTGTATAGAAATATAGGTTATCTCCCTTTGATAGATAGCTCCTGCTGAAAGTAAAATGAGTCTATTATGATCTGACGTTTGGTATGACCCCAAATTAGACGTGAAATAGAATTTTAGTGTCAAAGAGACGCCAAGACGTCCAGGAACGGAACACACAAGTTTTTCACCTACTCCAAAGAACAGGTGATGCTAGCCACAAGAAGAACCTGAATAATGCATGAAAAGCAGCTATCGAAAGAAGAATGAACAGCATACAGAAAAGTGTACAATCAATTTCAACACACACATGTATTTGGATATAGTCCCCATTGTCTTGACTTTTAACTGCTAAAAGAATACGTTTTTAGCAATCCTTTATTCTCTTCGCTTTGTGTAATGTATTTCTAATATAAAGTATGTTTTTTTTTTAAATGTTATATTGTCTCACCTTTGTTCTTCAAGCCACGACTCAGTTTGAGGGTTGTTAAATTTGCCACGCCCCTGTAAGCATTGAAATACTTAAGGTGGCCAGAAAACTGATATTTAATGAAACGAACACAAATTATAAAATAAATATTCTTACATGTTGGTCATTTGAATTGAATTCTGCTGAATTGTTTCCAGCTTGGCCACTGGCATTGTACACACAACGTTAACATGGCATTCATATTTACGGTTCGGGCAACGGACAAATTCTGACGCCGTTTAAAAGTTCCTAAAAGCAAACTTGAAAAATGCACTTTTTAATTTAAATGTCTTCTTTGGAGTTAACTTTGAGTTTTATTTGAAAGGTAATATCCTAAAGATTGTAGCGATTGCTATGTTTTTGCACGCCCACATTTTATTCGTCTGTGATTGGCTAATAAATCAATACTACTTTTCTATAGGACAATTTAGCCATCGCAGTCATTTCTTTGAATCCCTCGATTTTGAGCTTGCTTGCCTATTTTGTTAGTACGAATGTAGTGATTGGTTAATTTTTGACCAATCACATATTTTAGTGCAAGATTAACCCTTTTCCGCGCTTCTGTGGGAGCCTAATCTTTTTCCTTAAAAGAGGCGACTTTTTTTACAAGTCGTCAGTAGGATCCAGTAAGTTTCGCCTGTCCAAATGAGTACACGATCTTACTCATAAGTCATAACATTTCAAACGCGCACACAGACACAGAATTTTGTAATATATAAATTCACACTTCTCTCTGTGACTTAGCCAAGCTCAATCAACCAGGACTGTTAATTTCGAACCATTCTATAACACAACACATTTTTGATCAATTGTATTCTTGTGTTATCTATTCTAACAAACAGACCTTTGTTCTAATATTGATTCCTGAACATTTTTTTTCAAAAAGAACTTCCTTCGAACAATCAATTACAAATCAAAATACAATTAAAGGGGAACAACTTATTTCCCTTAATCTATACATTGAATACAATTTTATTGCATGTTTGTCCTTGTATGTTATTTCAACATATACTTGTTAATTCACATTTGGAGTTTTTGTTATTTACTTGAAGTATAATAATATAAATAGTATTGGTCCATCTACACACTGGGCCATTACAAGCTAATCCATATTAAAAGGAACATTAATTTCTATATATAAATAATTTTTTTTTTTTTGCATTTTTAAAACATTTTGTCTCCATAGTCTTGTTGATCTCTGGTGAGGTATCTCTGGTATTGGTTTATAAACATCAGGAATTTTCACCGTTTCTGAGACAACTGCTGGTTTTAATCTGTTTATGGAAACATTACTATTTACATCTTCTGTGGTTGTAACAGTGAAGTACTTATTATTATGGCTAATTACTTTATCTGGACCTGTGTACTATGCTTCCAGGAATTTCTGAACTGTCAGTCCTAAGCCAGACAAATTTACAGTCTTTTAGGTCCTTTGGTATATAAGTTTTTGATGACAAATGTAAGTGTCCAGAAGAATGATTCTTATGTCAAACTTTCACATTTCCTTCACCAGGTCTTTTATTGTCAGGTTTGATACCTCATTATTATTCTTGTCACATTAGTCAATTAAAAGTCTTGGAATTTGCACATGACACCTTGTTACTGCTGTATATGGTGAGTAAGTTGATTCACTGGGTGTGATACTGAAAAGTACAATAGCTAGGGCTGATAACCATGATTCTTTCCTTACAATAATTGCTGTTTTTAATGTCCTTTGTACACATTCAATTAACCCTTTTGCCTGAGAATGGTACGAAGTTGTTCTCAGTCTGTGAAAGCCTTTGATATTTGACAGCTTTGAAATTAATTCTGACTCATAATAGTTTACTTCTATCGGTATAGAGGTAGCCATTTTGAGTCAGAATTATTTAAAGTTCCTTCTCTTATATGGACTGGCTTATAGGTCACAAGGATTCCAACTGATATTTATTTACCCTTAGTGTGTGTGTGGAGAAATTAATTTATACTTTTCCTAAGGTATTAGTGCAAAATAATCCACCTTCATAGAAACTTGATCCTCCTTTGCCAATTAAAATTATTCTTGTAAATAAACTATCTAATAAATAAATAGTGTTTATGATTTTTGTTGCCAATTCTCAAGAACAAAGAAAGTGTATAAATTCAATTTCATATGTTTGGGTTTTATTACAATACTAATCATCATTTTTTTAAACAATAAACATTGCTGAAGAGTGGAAGTAGTTAAAATAAAAGCAGTTTCATGGGAAAAACTGTCATTTTGACACTCTGTTTTTTTGTGGGCATGAACGTCCATATTTGCCAATAATTTTTTATTCAATATGATTTTATGAATTCTATTTTTATACTATATTAAAAAAGTAAAAAAAGAGAAAAAGGGAAAAAATGGAAAAAGAGGAGAGAAGAGTTCAAAGGATGAGGGTTTCAAGAGGCTTGGAGAATTGTAAATTTCTTTTATTCCTCTCTTTATAAGTACTTTTAGAGGCACTAATGAAAAGACAAGACTTACTCAAAGTGAAATTTATAAAGAAACAAGCTTTTATTACAATGGCAAAAATATTTTGACAATATACAAATTACATAAATAACAATATATTCCTTGTACAAAATTTATCTTGTGCACTTCAAACTATCAAGGCAGATAAAAAGTTTCTCTGGGAAAATGAACGTTATGTTAATGTAAAACAAATGTTTTCCTAAACAACAAAGGAATTTTAACAACTTTCTTTTAGAGCAACAGTTCATTTAACCCAATTTCTGAGTGACAAAAGAAATTTACTTGGAAAAGTTCACAATTTAAAGTGTTGAAAGTTAAAAGGAATGAGAAAGGATTGATCTATCTCAAGTGAAGCTGGTTCTCTGGGTACTTTACTCAAAAAATTCAGTGTTATGAAACAGGCATTCTCACTATGAGATAAACTCTCATAGATTTATAAAAGTCATTCGAATGAGTTTATAAAAGTCATTTGTACATGAGATAAAACTCATGTTTAGAACAGATGCACACACATTTAGAAGATTCTCTTTCCTTTTTCTTCTTCAACATCAACAGTAGTAGTAGTAGTCTTTTATTATTTCAGATGGCTTCCAATACAGTCAATGCTTTCAGCAGCTGCTGTGGACTTTACATGCCTGGTACCATCAATCATTTCACCCTGATGACAGCCTTTCACCTAAGTGTGGTCTATTACTTTCCACCCAGATCATAGCTTCTACATACTTGGATGAGGTGTAATCCCTTTCAGCTTAGTGACAATTTTCCCTCTTATATAGTAAACAAGTGACTCCAATCATATCAAATATCAAGTCCTTAGGGAGTGAATAAAATTGAAAATTATGATCCAATTAAACTGCACTTGTTTACAATTTAAATTTAGCAGTTTTTTGACATCAAAGCTGAGTCTCATTTTGTAAATCTTTATCACAGAATGTTTAAACAGTATGGTTTATTTTGGTGGGTTTTTATAATATCACTTTGGAGCATATTTTTACCCCCAAAAAGTCTTTACATGTCAATTTTCATTTGGTTTCATTTTGGTGGTTTCTTTGTAAAAGAAACTGTTCATAACATTCTAATTTTAATTTGTTTTTCATACAATTCAATATTATCTGTTTAATTAAAAATAATTTTTATACTAATTTTTACACATTCCAATATTTTATTCATTTTTTTTCTCACACAATTCTAATATCTTTTTTTTTAATTAAAAATAATTTTTATAATATTAGTTGTTTTTTTTTAGTTTAGTTAAATGATACATTGATTTTATTTTTTATTATTTTCTTACTTGTTGATGTCATAAAATATTTAATTTCACCCAATTCTGAATTTAAGAGTTATTGAATTATCATATGTCAAATTACTCTTCCAATAGGGTAAATTATTCAATGAAAGGTGTAATTCAGAATTATTTGTTTCCTTTTTGAACACCCATACAAAAATAATCTAACAGTTCAGTTATTAAAATGAAAAACAAAAAAGAAAATTCTTTTAAAAAAGGTTCAGACTAGAAAATGGCATTCAACTTTACATCTTTCAATTCTTCAAGCATAATTTTACTTAGTAATAAAAAAAATCTTATTACAAACAGCAACAGAATGAATTTCAAAATCACACTAGAAAATTACAAGTAATTTAAAAAAATAAATTACTGAGTGAGTATTTTTTTTTGTCCAGTTTAAAAGAAAATAATGTGTAGTTAAATTATGCAAACACCAACTCTCAGAAAATGTATTTTTTGATTTTAATTAAATTATTTTTGGTAAGGATCACGATGAATTTTTAGTATGATCACACTTAATATTGCCAAGAAGAATGATTGATGGTAGGGGTACTTTGGCATTGGCCAGCATATGCCCATGTCTGGTGCAAGGGTTATTACTGAAATAACATCTTGTAACATTTTTCTTTATATAACTATAAAAAAAATTTCGAACACCCCTAAATAAAAAAATATATATGAAATATCGAAGGTGTGAATGAGGAGTGTTGAAACTGATCCTCAAAAAAATTTTGCAAAGGTTAAAATAAAAAAAAGTAATAACCTATTCAATATACAATGAATAAATTTAATTTTATCGAATAATTCCTTGATTTTGGGTATTTTTTTAAACAGTGGGTAGCGAGTTTTTGTTTTCATTTTGGGGAAAAACGCATTCATTCTGGTGGTACCTATAATTAGTTTCTAACAGGTGAAAAATGACAAAACGAAAGAAAAGGGTAAGTAACTCTAAATAAATTCTCGTAAAGAGTTGTTCCTCTTGAATATTGTTTATAACAACAGTTGCTAACAATATCAAACAGTTTTTAAACGATTGATTCAGATTGGAAGTCAGAGTGCAACTTCGACGTTGAATTTTTTTTCAGTCCTTTCAGTGCTGCATCCGATAAAGTGCAATATAAAATGTCAGAGCGCAATATAAATATCAGCTATAAGATGTCAGAAATTCATCTCATGGAAAATGCCAAGCAAGAAAGTATTCCACTGGTCGTAAAAAAATATTTGCATATTTTTTTTTTTTAAAGTTACGGTAAATTTTGGTTTTGCTACCCGTGCGCTAATATCCCTTAAATTTTTTTCCAAAACCGTCATAATTCCGTGCAAATGTACATGCCGAACTCAAATTAACAATTATGAAGAAACCTTACCGTTTTGGAGTTACCAACAAGAAAAAATCGGACTTCTTGTTGGTCATTCGTCCCCCATTACTGCCATATTGATTTTATTACTAATTCACTGCGTAGTACCTATGCAGGCCTAATCAGAACATTTGGCTTATTTACTTCTTTTAGAGACTTTCCTTGCAGAAAATCACTACGCACTACCGTAAAGAAATGTAATTTTTTGGGGGAAGTGTAGTTTTATTTATAACAAAAACAAATTAAATAATACAACAGAACCTTTTTTCCGTTTTGAATAGCAAAAAACAAAAAAAAAATTCCCTCGGGAAACAAAACCAAAATTTACCAAAGTTACTTATTATGTTGCGGATGTGTGATGTGTGTTGGAGAGGAATAGAAGGTTTGAATTATCAGAAGGCTTAAAATTGTGTGTTCAATTATCTTTCATCCACAACAATTAATACAAGACATAGAATAATAAAAATCCATAAACATCTTGTTTCAAAATGTAACAATTGAATTTATTAATATTTGATATCCATGCATGAATACTAAGTGAAAAGGTTAGAGTTGTGTCTCTTAGATTAGGTAATATTTGTACCTAAGTTCATAAAGTGAAAGTAATTATTAAACTGTAGTTTAGAAGAATAAACTTTCTTTAGCATGTTTGGAATTGTGTATTGTACAAGTTGGTAAAAGTTCAGAAGAGATTTCAGAGTTCGTACTTGCGTGAATGTTGATAATGGTCTTTAACGTCTGACCGCAAAGGTTAAGATGGGAGTTCTTGAAGATTACATCTTGGCAAATGAGACAGAAAAAGAAACACAAGGGCTGTTTACACGTGTTCTGTTTTTATAAGGACATGTATCACGTGGGAGGCTCCGAGCATATTGAGCGGGAAAACAGATTTGTCGCGTGCAGGCGGTTTGATTGGTCGAAACTGACCAATCAGCAAGCTAGATTGAAGGTGATTAACCAATGAATGCTTGTTATATATTTGTAAGATGGTGATGGTGAAAACTAAAACAGGAATAGTGCATTTCCTAGCAGGGGTTAACTGGCTTGTTGTGAAAGATTCCACAACTACTTCTGTGACCTAACTATTTTTTAAACTTTAAAATTACAAGCTGACGGGATTATTTACGTTTAAAATAGATTTGTAGTGTTTGCTCCGTTTAGGATTAGTGTCGCTTCCAAGAGGAATGATTGGTGGTAGGCCAGGGGTACTATTTGGCGTTGGCTGGTACTCCCATGCCCGGTGCAAGGGTCACGATTCCCCCGCCCCTACACCGAATTTATGATACGAGGCCCCAACTCTACTACATCTCATTTACAAATTTTAATCTAACTAAATTATGTACAAAAATGGATCATATCATGTAGATGAACAATTGAACTCGAAAATTTGAAAATAAATACAAGCAAAAATGTCTAAAAAAAAATACGTTATAGAAGAATCATTTTAATTATTTTCTGTTTGTACGTTATTTTTAAACTGAAAAAATATCAAATAATTGTCAGACTTAAATTAATCTAATTTAATTTATCTATTTCATAATAGAATCATTCCATAAATTAAATAACTCAACAATATTTTGCAGCAATTTTTAACGCCAGCTTGAGATTTTTATTGTCAAAAAGTTGAATAATTTTTTACACATTCAGCATTGTGGATAAAAAAAAATAGTGAATTTTAGTCAGTGTCTTTCTTTTCCGAAAATGAGCAAAACAAGATTTTCATCGATTTGAACACAAAAAAGAACCTAGAGTCACATCAAAATCCACGAAAATCTTTCATCCTTTAGTCAATGACTCAATATTGTGTTTTAGTTTAATTTGTAACATATAAATGTAGTTTAAAAAAAAAAAAAAAAATAATAAGCAAATATTGATAAGATATCAAGGGCCAACAAAGCACTGCCCGGGATCCTACAGTCAGACTTGTACCCCCCCCCCACACACACACACACTTTGGAGGTTCGAGTTAGTCTGGACCTATGACGGCACTCAACAATAAATTGACGTTGTGTCACATCCTTCAACTTGGTGGGAGTGCAGTGATTTTGCTTCCAGGTTCTCTACCTGGGTTCAAACTGTAATTTTTGTGCAAAACGAAAAATGTTACAAACATACGTGCACACACACACACACACACACATATATGTGTGCGCTTTTTTCTCAAAAAATCGAAATAAAAACGTTTTCCTACTTATTTAAACCACACACACACATACACACTTCACTTACAATACAAAAATAGTTGTTTTGTACTTTAAATAACAGAAAATTATTATACATGCTTAAAAAACGTAAGACATGATTTTTTATTAGAAATTTTATTATGACAAAAAGAAAAAAAGCATTTTATAATTAAATTTTGCTCTCATCAAAATATCCTCTTTTAGCCTTGATTACTGCAGTACAAATTTTTGGCACTTGTTGCAAAAGTTTCTCAAAATATAAGTCTGATGATTGATTCCATTCTTTTTTCAATGACTCCAAGACCTCTTTTGCATTTTTTTTTTATTCTTCTGTCAAGTTTACAAGTTACTCCCATGCTAATTCTGGGGGTGGCTTCAAACTTTTGAACTCTGGTGTATATATATATATGTGAAAAGTGTGTGTATATAAATATATATATATATGTGTGTGTGTGCAATATATTATATATATTATTATTTATATATTATATGTGTGGTACTTATTAGAAAGTGCTCAATATCACAGATAGAGCTAATATATTTGGTAGGATCGACAAAAATGTGAAACCCAGGGTCACAAACTCACATCAATCCAACCAAATATATATATGTGTGTGTGTGTGTGTGTGTGTGTGTGTGTGTGTGTGTAATTTAGTGGTGATTAACTGGTTAAATTGATTTTTTTTACCATACAGCCAAAACTCAAAAGTGATGTTATTTTCTTCAAAAGAAAAAGATGTAAATATTAATAAATGTGTATGTTGGTAAAATTAGTACCCAGGGAATTAAACACCTTTCTCTTCCATAATACACTTGCTTCTTGGAATAAATGAAAGAGGTTTCATTATTTTATATTCTATTTTTTTTTTACTTTCTCTGTAAGAAGCAAAAGGAATTCATAATTATTGAAGTGTTTGCCATTTTTACAATCATGGCTTGAAAGATCAACGATTTGAATATACACCTTGGAATATGAAAACGTTTGTTAATTTCTCTATTTTCCATGAGGAAAATAGCAGCATTTACAGACTAATGATGTTTGCAAGAATAAATCAATTAGCAAGTAATCTGCCATGCAAGTTTCAGCAAACTTGGACCTTTGTGCCCCCAAAAAAACTGAGTTTCAAAAGGACAGGTTTTCCATCAACACTTATTATTTGAACTACTTTCATTCTTCAGCAATATTTATTGTTTTAAAAAGCGATGATTAGAATTGTAATAAAGCCTAGACATGTGATTAAAGTGAATTTATATATTTTCTTTCTTCTTGAAAATTGACAACAAACATTTTATTTATTTGATTGTTTATTGGAATGCTTGGCAAAACATTGGCTAATTGACAGTTGATTTGAACTTTAATAATGAAATGGTAAATTTCATTATAGTTGGTTCACATATTTAATAATTTAATAAATGTTTATAAATTAAACTACCTTAAAAGCTTCTCTATCAGGCAGCATTTCAGCTGCATTGGGCCACAATGTAAAATAGAATGAATCATGCTCAGCATCACCGTACATGACAGGTAGAGAAACACCTGGATTCAACAGCAGATTTGAGTAAAGGACATGATCAAGAACATCAAGGAGGGCAAAAGTAGATAGGCTGACCACATATCTTACCTCAGAGACAACAGGTGGACTATTAGAGCAAGAGAGTGGACACCAAGGTAGTAGAAAAGAATTAGAGAACAGCCAAAGGCAAAGATAGCGCGCCGATCTGAACTGATAGCTTGGCCCCACATGGTCCATTACAGTCAGAGGTAAGAAGGGGTGGAGGTCACCCAGAGAGGGGTTCCTCCAATAGGAGTGAGAAGGCTCTGCATTTGGCTTAATAAATTTTCATGAAATATTTATAAATTCCGATATTGTGAATTATTTGTTAATTCAGTCAAAATTCTAATATAAAAATGTTGTTCTGTTCATCAGTCATTGCACAGGCATAGTACTAAATAACTTATGAATTTTTTTTTATTCCAGCCAATGAAACACAAAGCCAAAATACTCATTTGGTAAGTATATATATATATATATATATATATAAATTTTTTTAAAATTTAATATTACCTCTATTTCATAATAATTGTTAGATTTGCATATATATTTAATTCATTACAGACCAGTGTTTTCCAACCCTTTTTCAACTAGCACCCCCTTTTGGGCACAAACTTTTTTGTCAATCCCCGCTTCTCCACAGTAAAATTAAATTTCTAATATTATACTGATTTCATCTTTCATAACAAGATAACACTTAGGTATTAGTGGAAAATTAATTTTAATATTGTTTTCATTTCTATTATAAATGCCAATGGTTAAAATGCTAAGAAAGGCAAATAGCTTATCTTAATGTTTTCAGTGTGATGGTAGACTAAAGGCTCTTATTCTGCTTAAAAGTAATCGTAAATCTTCTCATTTTGTAATTTGCAGGCAGTTTCTTTGGTTAGTAAGAAGCTGTGTAACTGCGTTGAAACCTCATTCAGCCATATAAGAAGTTGGAAAAAGCAATGAAGAAAAGTTTGATAGCTTCCCACAGCTTTAGATACCTTTCAGAAATTTCCTTTTGTAGCCAATATTGAATAATTTTTGAAAATTTGAAAAAAAAGGATACCACTGCTCTGAGTATGTTCACAAATGAAAGTGCCCCTCTTTCAACATAAAAAATTGGGAAAATACTGCTATAGACAGTAGTTCTTTTTGTGAAATGAAATAGGACTTTGTATAGATAATATGGCTTATCTGTCTATATTTCTGAGATGAGGTATTGTAATTATTAGGTTGGTGCAAAAATAATGATGTAATAATGTTGTTTTTTGACCTATTTTTTAACGTCAAAAAACGACATTATTACGTCATTATTTTTGCACCAACCTAATATTTACATTATTCAGACTGTTGTCTTCATGTTTATTATCATGTTCACAATGTTTCATCCGTTAGACACTCCAGCCTTCTTCATGTGATTGAAATATCAAATTGAAACCCTTTATTTCATTCATCAGAGCAGATTGTTCTTGTTCCACATTCCATATGTCTCAGTTATCTCCCTTTAACTCAATTCTCCAAGTTTTTGTTCCCCACTGCCATAGTGGTTCAAGTTGGTTGGGTCAAGTCACTGAATCCAACCAACGCTTTTATCCACTGGGTCATGTGGCTTTGAGGACATCAGTGTATGAATTTGGGGGATTATAAACTTAATGTCTCAGTATCATTTTTTTTACCAGAACTCATATTGCAATTTTGTTGTTACTATTGCTTTTCTCTAGCACTCCATATTACTGGTTCCTATATTGAATTTATTTCTATACTTGGCCAGCTTAGGAGATTTTTGTGGCCTAGCAAATGTGCTGATTCCTTAAGTTTTTTATTTTTCATTTATGTTCTCTGTCTGTTATTTCAACCTCATCTTACATGAGGGAGCAGTGATCTCCCTTTTCCTCCATATGTGGTCAGCTATGCTTGATTTTCTATTTCCCCTTCTGTTTCAGCTTTATGATGTTCTCATAGGCTGTCCTTAAGGGGGGCAGCCTGTTTCACTTTTATATTTCTTATGTCTTTTATATTTTTCCAGTAATTCCTTCACATAGGGTAAGCATACCAAATCTATTTTCTGAGTGTTGTTATCCTCTATCCCAATTTGTTGGAGCTGCTGCCATGTACCCAGGATAGTTGTTGTGTTGTAGGGTACTGCTTATACTGACCATTTTTGGATCATGTGTCTCTGGGTTGCCACTTTCTTTTTCTTTCTTTTTTTACAATTGTTTTGTTTAAAATGTTCATTTTCACTTGTTTGGTTTGTTTAGCAGCATATTAAATCCTTACAGGTTATTTAATGACAACATTTTATTTTCTTGTGAGCTTTGGTAATTTTTTTTTTTTAAATGTATTGCTGGTAATTTAAATTTTTTTTACTATGAAAATGCATTGCTGGTAATTTTTTTTTAATGTATTTTTATATTTTCATGTTTTGACCCCACTTAGGCCCTTCACTATTTGTCCATAGCTAGGACCCTAACAGGTGCTACTACTCTGGGTCAGGGTGAACTTGGGAACAACAGCAATTAAAAGGTGGTTTCACACTCTTCAAAAACTCTTGATCAGAGGTCTTGCTGGCAGATGTAGTTTATTGCATTCATTTGTGAAAAATTGTTTTAATTACATATAAATTATATAACTCAGTAATTTAATATTTTGTGATAAATATATTGTTAAGTAATAATCATAACATCAATTTTTTATACTGATCTTCTCTACATATTGATTTACAGGAATGATCTCAGTTCTGAACAAGTAGAAAATCTCATGAAATTCCAGAAAAT
Organism: Acanthosepion lycidas; assembly: GCA_963932145.1. Classification (NCBI taxonomy): domain Eukaryota; kingdom Metazoa; phylum Mollusca; class Cephalopoda; order Sepiida; family Sepiidae; genus Acanthosepion; species Acanthosepion lycidas. Next base: position 41,781,024 of record OZ010604.1, read on the forward strand.
TCCTCAAATAAAAGTGTAAGAAATTTTTTTTACTCACTGTGTGTATGAGAGAGAGAACACTAACCTAATGTTTGAAATTTTCAAATATTATATATAGAATCAGTTACTCAACCATCTCCCAATTATCAAAACTTAAGCAATCAAACCATTTGAAACAAAAAGCATTTCTCAATGTAGTATGGCATACATTGTGCAAAAGAAGGATCAAAGCTTAATATAGGAAACTGAATTTTTCAGTCATCTTTTGTAACCAATCAGAAACAGAATGCCTAATTTCTAACCAATCAGAAAATAGAAAAACAATCCCTATCCAATCAACATTTGAACCTCTTCTTGGAGCCTTTTGGAATCAGGATTCACCTTTTTTTATTCGATGGTCAGTTGAATAATGTTCGAGATTACACATCATGAATTTAAACTGATTTACTCAATTTTACCTATTTTACTTCCTGTGTTCTTTAAATTTTGACTTAAATGAATTTTCAATTCAACACTATCAATCTTTTCTGATATTTTACTGCCATGCTAAAAAAAATACAAATATGAGGTTTTATCTTATGTGAAACGTGTAAAAGTATTACTATTACTACTGTCACAAACACACACAAATACATACATACATATATATATTTGTGTGAATACAAAATTTACTGTTGTCCAGGGTAATCCCAGGTCAAACGCAGAAATATAAGTAGAGTGCTCAATACCCTATTCTGAAAATAGAATATATAGAGCAGATTCAAATTATAAAATGTGAAAATGTATATCTTTAATCCCTACCTAGGTTTCTACTGTTAGGAGGTGTCATCAGGTAGTGGAGTAAATTTCCATAATATATATATATATATATATATATATATAGGGTGTATCAAAAATACTTTTACAAACATTGGCGGTGGGTTCCTCATACCAAAACAAGAACAAAAGTTCATATAAACATATGTCCACAAACCCTTCGTTTTTGAGTTATTAAGTAGACACTGTTAAATGTACAATGCAAAATTAATTTTAAAAACTTTGGAAGTGTGTGCCTGACACAAAAACAAGGTAAAATGTCCATAGAAACACATGCCCAAAAGGCCATCATTGTGCCTAAACACAGCAACTCATAACATATGTTCAAAATGTCCTCCATTTACTTTTACACATGCATGCACCTGTCTGATCACTGATTGGCGGGCCCTTTCAAATACTCCCACATGATTTTGAATGGTTTTGCAGATCCCCATGACATGTTGATGAAGCATCTCTGCCTTATTAATGTCTGCTGCATAAACCAATTGTTTTACGTGGCCCCCAAAGATAAAAACCCAAAGGATTGAGATTGAGGAAATGTGCAGGCCATGGAACTGGGCCTCTCTTACCTATTCATCTTTCATAGTAGATGCCAGCCAGTTCATTGCGAACAATATGACCAGAATGTGCTGGAGCCCTATCATGCATGAACCACATGCATCTTGATATTAGCAGAGGTCTCTGGAAGTGTGTTTGAAATAAAGTCCCTGTAGACTGCTCCTGTAAGATGTGCTGGGAGAACATATAGACCTACCAGACAGCCACCTACAATTCCAGCCCATATATTAATCGTAAACTGATGCTGGTGTTTAGCCTGTATTTTACCATAGGAATTCCAATCCACCCACAAATCTTGGTTGTGTAAATTTGTTATTCCCTCTCTTCTAAATGTTGCCGCATCTGTAAACAAGACTGAAGAGACAAGCAACAGGTCAGCAGTTTGTGCAATAAACCATCAGCAAAAGTTCTCTCATGGTAAGTGATCAGAGGACGAAATATCCTACGCACATTGCAAAGGATACGGAGCTGCTCTTGAAGTACCCTCCATGCAGTACAATGAAATGTATGACATGCTAGGGCCACCTTATGTGTGCTGAAACCTGAGGTTGACAGTAACTGTAATCAGAAATAGTAAACTGGCAGATAATTGAAACTATATATATATATATATATATATATATATATAATAAATGCAAATACGAGTGTGTCACTGTGTCAGGCTTTTTCAATTAATGGGACAAAACTCTCTAACTTTCACCAGCTCATATTACAGAAATTTTGTATTCCCAAGTTTTCATTACTGCAATTTTTTTGGCGATTTTTTTTTTACATGATTTTTGTGACAAATTTTTTGTACAATGACAATTTTTATGACTTGGAAATAAATTTGGGAATAATGAAAATTAATTGCAAAAGCCAGTGAAAGTCACCAATGAAATAAAAATAATTGTTTGTACACAAAGTAAGGACTTACATATATTAAATTGTCTTTAAATTAAGTGGTAGCAGAAGAATTATCATTGAACTTTTAAAAGGTAAGCTTAAATATTAATTCAGTGCTTAAATGCAGCGATCAGTTTTGAGTTCTTCTGTAGTTTATTGTTGCCTATCGCATACAGCAGCAGTGTGACTTGCAAAAAGAAATCTCTGACAACAGAGTCAAAAGATTGCAGTGAAAAGAGCCAAGGCTGCAGCAAAGGTAAGAGAATCTCGTGAAAATGAAAACCCAGATCAAACGACAGCTAGGAGAGTTTCCAATGCTGAAAATTTGCAAAGACTTAGGGACTCTCAAACTCCAGAACAATCTACTCATCCCTACCTATTGGTATGAAGGACCAATCAAGCGCCCTATACAGGAGTTAGCCTGATAGGGTGGCTTTTAAGCTAGTATACACACACACATCTCCCAGAATAGACCAACAAAGAGGTTAAAGGGAAAGTGCAAAAACAAACCCCACTTATACAAGGCTTGCAAAAAAGGAAACTTAACCTAACAAAAGCCAACAGTGCACAATGCCTATAGAATAAAGAAACCCAAAATAGGGAACAAAACTAAGACAGAGCCATAATTAATAATCATAACAACTAAGAGTCTATCTGGAAACACCAACCTATAACCGTTAATCTGAATTTTCATGCTGTTATAGGCCAGTGTCTCTAGACAGATTCCTGGTTGTTGTCATTTTATATATATATATATATATATATATATATATTTGTTAAAATTTGCTTTATTTACAATCTGCTCAATATTGAAGATAGAATGTTTATAGATAAAGACAATGTGGACAGTCATCGTACAGTGTTAATTCCTGTTTCAATGTCATATTTAGACCAAGTGGCACTACTGCTTAGCAATCTGTATCTAAAGTGGGTTATGTGTGTAAACTGGGAGGGTTTAAAGAGGAAGTAGAAGGAGAAAAATCAACCATTTTCAATTTCTCCTGCTCAGAGCTGATGGTTATTTATAGCTCTGAGCCCCAGATTGGTTATTTGTGCTAGTTGGGCAGTTGGATAGTGTGCATGGTGTCATCACCTACTCTTACTACCCTATACATCCTTATTCACCTTTCAATCAGCATGATTTCCGCATAACAACAGACACTAAAAACTTCCGTATTAAACACAACATTCTCATTGGTTAACACCAACCAATGAAACATCTTCCTGTTAAAATCCAAATCTCTGTCTGGAAGCCAATCATCAGGTATAAAACCCCTGACCCCAGACGGCTCAAAGGGAGACATCCCAAGAAGGCATTTCACAAGCCACACAACTCCTTGTTACTCCAACAAACATTTCCACTCTTTGTAGACTTTGAATCACAAGAATATCCTATGAGAACACTGTGAACTTTATCTCGACAACCTTTTATTTGCTCAACCACAAATCCAGTAGGTTTTTCAGCTAATTGTATTTCTCACCATTAAAGTTCTATTAGGTATTCACTATTGTAATATGTTGTCTTTATCTAATTTAGTAGTAATCTTAATATTATTGATTGTGGCAGAAGGAAGAAGGAAAAATCTTCAACAGAAATAGAATGATGCAACAACAAGAACAATCAAGCCCTAAATTTCTATCTTTCTTCTTTTTTCCAATGCTGACCTCAACAATATGTATAGGTTAGGTTTATTTATGGTAATGATCTATTGTAATTATTTATATAAATATAGATTATTTGTCTATAATTTTGTACTTTTATTTAAATTATCTTTTTAGTTTTATATTTGTTTTATGCGCTTTTTTATGTTCATAGACCTAAATATTTGGTTATATATGAGGGAAAGTTAAAAATTATCTGCACTCTTGTCTAAAGATATGTTATGATGAAAGTGTAGATAATTTTTGACTTACCTTTGTACATTTTTCTTAAAAATAGTAAACATGATTTTTAAAAACATTTTTCTTTTTCCCATTCAAAGAGGGTGTCCATGTATTTTAGTGTCTCAATATAATAACAAATTCCTTTCTTTTTTGCAATTCACTACTTTTGTGTATTTTTTTTTTTTCAGCTTTCTAGCTGAAGTGTTTGATCTGCAAAATTACAAGACCAATTTGAAGCAACAGATTGAACTTGACCTCTATGTTCATGCTGTGAAATTTGCTCAAGACCAGCGTTTTAACCCTCAGCAATTATCAACATTGGTTTCTATCGTCAGACAAGTACATAAAACAAGCATTGGTAAGTAGAAAGGGTTTATTTTCATCCACCAATTAATTTATCAAATGCATAACATTTAAAAGACAACTATATCATGTTTACAAGATTCTAAAAAGAAACAGAAAGATAATTCTTAATCTAATGATTGGATAAGCTGCTTGCAAGTTCCATGACTATAAAATATCCATGGAAATTCTTCTATTGTATTGTTAATTATTTGAGCTTAACAACTTAACAAAATATTGTAACCTAACAATTTTAACAAAATATTGCAATAACAAGCATAAATATGAATGCAGGTCATTATTTAAAGAAGTAAGAGGGTACAAATGAAAAGATTAATAAATAGATAAAATTTTCAGTTTCACTGCAGCAGACATTAAACATGAGATCATTATCTCCATCTCTATCATCTTTATCTTTCTTCCTATGTATGCTTTCTTTTTTCACTGAAACCAGACAGCACCTAATACATATTTCTTTCTTTCTTTGCATTCAAAATGGAATGATTCATTATTTATCTGTGATAATGGCAAAGTGTAATGCATATACTAATTTACTCACGAAGGAACAAGGAGATATGGTCTTTCTCCAAATTAATATATATATATATATATATATATATATATATATATATATATATACATTGAATTTTTATGTGCATTTCTTTTTGGAAGACAAGCAAAGAATTGGAAACTGTTTTTGTTACCATTGTCCACATCAACAAAGTCTTGTCACATTATCAGCAAAGCCAAAAATCACCATTGCTTATTGAATACATCAATAGTATTAGGTTGGTGCAAAAATAATGACATAATGATGTTGTTTTTTAACGTATTTTTTAACGTCAAAAAACAACATTATTACGTCATTATTTTTGCACCAACCTAATACTTCCAATGCTAATCAGTCAAATATTATGGCTGATTGGAGCCTTGCAGTTGATCTCTCTTCTAACTGAGGTTTAACAGCTCAATGGGGAGATAAACGGCTTGTAACTTTCCTTGAAAAATCAATCTAGTATCATTTCATCAAGCTGAGTTTTCTCCAATCACAATGAACAGCTCTACTCCCAATGACACTCTATGCATTGAATGTTTGTTTGATCTCAAGTTCACTCCAGACCTCAAGTGAAACTCATATACAATCCATTGCTAAAGATACTGGAAAAAATGGCCAGCTAATACTATCACTCTAGGAAGTATCTGACTCCTGCAATACTTTATCTTTACAAGAGTCAGATTAAGCCAACAACGATGTACTGATGCTATATCTGGTCTGAAGATACTTAGTCCTCATTTTCAGAAAGGACGACTTGCTTTCCACTTTGCAACCTCTCTGCCCCCAGACTCAGAATTGCAGACCTGTTACTAAATGTACAAAATGCGTGTAGCAATTGTTTTCAAATTTGGACAGCTGGAAGTAGGAACATCAGATGTTATAAAAAACATGTGCACCATGCCGGGCCATCAGTTATAAGCCAGACAGCTGTGAGAAAGATGGAAGTGTCTAGAGATCTTGTTCGGGGCTGTTTGCTTTATGACTTCGAAGTGGGTTTATCAACAGCTGCATCAAGTCATTGCATATGTCAAGCGTTTGGGGATAGTGCTGTGAATGAACTTACTGCAAAGCGTTGGTTTCGAAAATTCAAGTTGGGAGATTTGTCTCTCCATGATGAGCCTCGCAGTGGACGACCACAGGTCTTGAGTGACGGAGTCATGAAGGCGGTCATTGAAGAGGACAGTAGGCTAACGTGTGGTGAACTTGCAAAACAGTTCAACGTTTCCGATGAAACAGACTTCACCTGCACCGCCTAGGTAAGACATACAAACTGAGCAAGTGGGTTCTGCAAATGCTGTTGGAGGTCCACAAGGGACGAGTGACAGCCTGCGTATTGCTGCTTTCTCACCACTGTATCGCATCCTTATTCAATCGAGTGCTTACCAGTGATGAAAACTCCCAAGCATTCCAGACATTGGTTGTCTCCTCAGGATGCTGTCCCTCACACCGCAAGACCTATGCACCCACGCAAAATTATGCTTTGTGTCTGGTGGATGGGTCGTCAAGTGGTTCATTATGAACTGCTACCAATGGGCCAAATGGTCATTGGAGACCTATACTTGCAGCAATTGAAATGTGTGCAACAGGCATTGTGCCAGAAGGAGCCAGCACTGGTGAATTGCAAAGGTGTGCTTTTCCTACATGACAATGCGAGGCCATGTGTCGCGTGAGTGGTCAGGGATGTGATACAACAACTTGGGTGGGAGACTTTGTGCCATCCACCTTATTCACCTGACCTTGCGCCATCCGATCAAAAGTTTTTTTGTATATTTTTTTATTTTATTCTTACAAGTTTCTGATTGTTTTTTCCTTATAATTTTGTTTTGTTAGAAATAATTTTTCCTTTTTCTCAAATATTTTTTCTATAAACATTTTCTAATAAATATTTATAGATTTTATAATTTTTTATTGTAAATATCTTTCTTACATTTTTCTAATTTTTCTTCTATTGTATATTTTTCTTGATTTTTTATAACTTTTTCTTATAAATAATTTCTTATAAATATTTTTTATCAATAATTTTTCCTTATAATTTTTCTGTTTCTTATAAATATTTTTTCTTTTTGATAATTATTTTCTTATAAATATTTTTTCTTTTATTAAAGTGAAGGAGTTAAAAGTATTGATGGTCTTCTAACAAATCAGCAATTGTCTTTTTTAGAAACTCCTTTTGGGAATTTGGAGGAAGTTTTTCAATACTTTAAAGATTTACTTCTCTGCCATAGCGTGAATGTAAGTTTACTTTTTACACTTTTCATCATTCAATGATTTAAGAAAACTTCATTTGGCAAAAAAAGCCTAATTACATCCTTATTTTCTTGTGAAATAAGACAGTAATATTTTAATAAATTATTAAAGTGGAACACATTCTTGATTTATGATTGCTGGATGAATTTCATTGAGTTTCTTTAAATCAATTTATCAGCTTCATATTTTCATGGATGAAAGATATTGTCTTATTCAAAAAGAAGATTTTAAATAAATGTTTGTTTTTAGCTAGCAGTAAAAACAATAATGATAATCTGCCAATCATAAATAAATGCAGGAAATTAGCTAAAAATTGCATAAAAATATATATGACTGGGTAGCAATGATGAACTACTGGGAATTACACAATCAGGTCAGTGGTGCATAAAAAAAAAAGAGAAGGAGTTCAAGAAAATACAATGCAAAATTCTATGAGAATTAGAAATTCAAACAGTTTGCCTAATCCAGGCCAGGGGATTTTATCTAACCATTGTAAACAAAAGAGGGAGACAAGTCAGCAGATGTTGCTCTAGCAGATGAGTTAAAATTGAAGAAAAGTGAAAAACTTGAAAATTAAATGAACTTCATGAGAGAACTGGAAAAAAAACTTGTAGAATATAAACATGACAATTGTACCCATCATAAGTGGCACACTTGGAAGAGTCCTAAAAAGACTTGGAAGAAAGTAAAATCTGGATAAGAATTGAAACCATCCAGATGACAGCATTATTAAAAGTGAAAAGTGTCTGTTAACATAGAACTTACGATTAAATCTAACCATTTCAATTTTAAAATGATACCTTGCCACCACTCTACTACTGCACTTAAATTTATGAAGTCTAGCTATCATAGAGGAAAGTTCCTCAGAACAATTACCATGAAAGTATTTATAGAAAAGGCACAGGGAAGCTATGTTATGGCAGTGGGAAAGAGACTGAAGACAAAATGCCAGGTCAGGATCAATAACGTTGCAGATTCTTCTTTGGATTTTATCAAGAATCTCAAAATATATAGCAGAAGCCAGATATGGCAGCAATATACAAAGCAAGTATGAATAGTAGACTTATAAATATGTAATATAAATTATGGCAAGAAAAATTGTCTAGCATGACATAGTGAACCAAATTTCTTAGCTGAAGACTTAACAATTGATTCAATATTCTTTTTGCACTTCATGTCAGCTGAAAACATTAGCTCCAGAAGGCACAATGAGTCACTCACCTGGAGGTTAGCATCAGCCATGCTGATAGAAGGAAAAAAGGGTTCTCTCAGATGATTAAAAGGGAACAGTTTCATTTTTGAGGTATTAAAATTATCAAGCCACTCCCTGCTACATTTAACAATAGATTGTAGGTTATTTTTTAAGTAATTTTTGAATTGAAAAAATTAGAATTGATAGAAAAAAATATTGCTTGAAAATTAGCTATTTTTATAATTTTCATATTGAAAATTTTGTAACTTATAAGTCACTGATGTATAGAGAATTAATAAATCATTGATGTATGAAGAATTAATAATTTTAACTGCTTTAATTTTGAATTAAAAATTTTAGCAATGTTTTCATACACCATTTTTTTAAATGTCATTTTCAAATCAGTTTCTACTTTAAAGCATTTCTTCATATAAATTATTGTATTTTTTTTTTTTTGTCTTTTATTTTTTAGAGGCCTCCATACAGCTCGGAGTTGTTCACAGTTGATGAGGTCCATTTTATTTCTCAGTATGTGATAAATACTTACATTCGCCATTTTAAGATGTACAAATACGTATTCACTTCTCAGGTATGAAGCAATTGATCATACTCCGTTGTAAGAAATTGGTTTTAGTTAATTTTGTTGAGGATTTGTCAAATACTATGGCAAGTAAATTATGTTGGTTTATCTTCTAGTGAACTTAAAAATTTGCAGATGAGTAATTTAAAATTAATTTTCCAGTGAAGGATTTCTCTTGCAAGGATACAAAATAGTTTCACTTCCAAACAATTTAGGATAATATACGCACTGTATAGATTTATCCCCAGACAAGCACTGCACTATGGTGTTCTAACAGAACAATCAAAACACCACAGTGACTAGATTCTATGAAACATTCACAAAACAAAATCTTTCTTTACAGGTATGATATCATCACAAAGGCTGAACTGAAGTCTATAAACCTCATATACTGTAATTGAAAGTACTTACCAACTAATCTACAATAAAGGGAGATGTTATATTACCTAGTAATCTCCCTTGATATGAACTTGTGAGTAAGGAGAATTATCTCCCTTAGTTCAATATATTTACCCCTTTTCCTTTTTTCTATGCCACATTTCAAGCAATAAACATGTGTGTATATATGCTTGTCATCCTCATCTCTACACTGAATCCAGGCAGAAAATTAAAGAAGTGGATGTGCAGGTGGTCTAATGGTTGAAATCTTTGAACAAGAAATTGGCAAGACGGGTTCAAATTCCTGTCAAGATTATTATATTTACTTTCACACAAATATTACTGGGAAAGGTATGAATCCACCTATTCTCCACTCAGCTATGAGTTAAATAGTAGGGCAGACTGGACTCTATAGCCACGGTTAGCAACCAGTGGAGAACAACTCTGAATTCAAAACTGTCTGCTCCTAGTATGGCATATACTTAGGTCTTCTTAGCATAGTTGCAATATAAACCACAGGTTGGCATTGTGGGTGTTAAAAAAAACCCAGAAATTTGTCTGAGCAGATGGACTTGCTTGAAAACAAGTAGCCATGCTGAAGATGAGAAATCACCCTAATTTACAATGTGCCTTCAAGTTGAAACAAATCTGATTGATAATAAGAATGATAGTTTTAGAATCTCCATATAGATACAGCAATAAGCCTGCAGCTTAATTATGAAAAAAATTTCATATAATTATTTTTCACCATCATCTCCTTCCTGTTAATGCACTTAATTCAGTGATGTATATTAACCATACAGACCTGTAGCAGATGGGCTACTTGGTTGTAATGGATGAGATTGATGTTAGTCACCAGTTTGTAGGAGAGGTTACAACTTGTTGCAGGTGAGATTGAAAACTTTCAAAGTAAATGAATTCAGCAATTTCAAAAGAAATGAATTTCAACACAGAGAGAGAATTTTACATGTATATTTTTGCATGAAGAATAACAATTTAAGAAGAGAACATATATATTTATGAATGTACATAGATAGTTGAAAAATGTAAGAAAAACATTTATATTTTTTGCTGCTAGAAAATGTATGTGTATAATGCATCACATGACTTATGTGCAAATACCCTTGGGAAAGGTATGAATCCATCTCTTCTCCCCTAGCTATGAGTTAATTAGAAAGACTTAGGTCACTAAACCATTATTATCTCAAAAAAAAAAATTCTTACAGTCTAAAAATATTTTCTGATTTCAAATCACCTGCAAAGTATTGATAAACCACAGAAAACAAATCAATCTCAGAGGCAATTTTAGACTCTTTTGTAAAGACAGGGTAGATTTAAAAGTTTCACTGTCAACTGCTTGCGAATTGGCTAATTGTGTTAATATTTTATCATTGGTGAATGCTCAGATGAATGTAATAATTAAAATTTTCTTGCTTTAGGATTCACTTTTTGCACAGATTCGTGATAGTACTAAATGTAGCATAAAATTGCCACTTTATACTTGCCCCTGGCAAATAATCTGTGAAAAGTTGAAAATAAGATTTTGTAAAAATATTCAGGTTGGCTACAAAGAAAATGAAAGAAAAAAAAAGAAAGAAATCAGATAAAGTGTAAATGCAAAATTTTTATATCCCAAAACTTGTAAATATTTTACAAAAATGTTCTGTTTTATTTTAGTCCAGTTTTTTCTTATGAAGAGAGCTTTCATGACACAGTAAAATTTCTTAATGACTCCTGTTACTGCCACAACTTAAACTTTTATTCCAACTACTATTTGGATTTACTGCTTGAAACATTATCCTCTTATTTATACATGGCATGCAGACCTAGTAGTAGACACAAGAATACATGTAAATATTTAACAGAAAAATGCTCACCTTTAGTTAAGTGTGTCTTACTTGAAGAGTCTAAAGTTAATGACTACACATGCTTAGAAGCTGAAACTGTACAGATAATAAATTGATATGTTTTAAATGCTGTGTGATTTTTATCTTTATTCATAAATTAAATGTTATTTTAAGTTGGTATCCATTCAGTAAGGATATCATAACTTATTAATAATTTTCAATAAAAAGAAGTTTTATTTTATATGAAACTGATTAATTAATAGAATATGTTCCAATAATGTGTCCACTGTAATTTGAATCTGTCTAATTTGTTTACTTTACCAAATCTTATATATATATATATATATATATATATATATATATATATATATATATATATATATATATACACTGGTTCACATGAACTGATTCTTAAAATGATAAAATGCTTAGTGAACTAGACTAGTTGTTGGATTATCTAAAAATAATCTTATATATTAATAGCTGATGGGCTAGGTAAAATGTTTATTTATGCTCATATGCATGCCTAGTGAAAATCTAATAGACACACAGCCCCTACCATTTGGAAGTTAAAAATTGGCAAATCTTCTAGTCATAAATTTGATAGGTCTTCCATTGGATCTTTGGGATTGCAGCAATTCAGTTTGAATGTGTCTATGAAACCATAACACCACTGATGACACTAGAGTCAAAAAGCAACATACTTCTGAACAGAAATATGATAAGAACAGAATTTCAATCTGGAAATGTCTTAATAAATAAATGTTTACTATTAAATTATCAAAATGGTTTAATTCTTTTTGATACTATAAAGTTTCCAGTCTCAGATTGAAAAGAAAATAAGCAGAATAGGTTACTAAAGATTACCTGCCTTTATAGAACTGGTTCCTGGAAATTTAGGATGCCACAACTGTATATATAAATAGAGAGAGAAAAAAAAAGAAAGGGAGAAAGAGTGATTTAATTTTTTTTCATAAACACTACAGATCATTTATTTCAGGTGAAATTGAATTTGGTAATTAAATATATTGGAGAGCCAGAAATAATACAAAGTCAAGGTAATTGTATAAAGAATTACTACTATTTTAAGAGTGTAAAGACTAAATGACTACACTTAACCATTTACATGACATTGTTACTTTTTATTTACTGTAAGTGTCTGTACAGATATCTTATTATGCATTAAATTATAATACACAGAAAAATAAATATAAGATTTTTATCTTTTTATTGTAAATTATCATTAATTGATTTGTGTTAAATAAATCATAAAAAGTATATTCATTTTTTGATCATCATAATTTAAGTGAGCTGCGAAAATTTATAGGTTCATGTTTGCCATAAGATTAAAAAAAAAAGGTTGCAAAACATTGTTCTAAAGCCTGCAGTTATCAATGCTCATAAAGCTGATTTTTTCAGGTAGACCTCCACCCACTATCACCCTGTTGAAGCTGTTTGGTTGCAAAGGAAAAAATAACAAATTTTCGAGCAGTGTCTTCCTCAAATATACATGATATATTTATTGTTTTTAGAAAATTGGCCCAAATTGTTAATATCTTGTTTTAGATTTGTGGTTTGTCAGGAAAGTGATCAAGTGTAAGGTTGGGGTCAGTAGTGTCAGGAGTTGACCGATTTCTTGGGTTTGTTTGGCTGAGATCACAGTTGAAGTCAGAGGACAGAAGATCCAGAGTGGATTAGCTGTTGGTGGGGTTTGACACAGTCAGTTATGTGCCATGCATGATACATGCTTAGGCAATCCTGTATCTTTCAATACATGACTGACAAGGCAGATTTTTTCCTGCAGTAGGTTGCCATTTCTTTCTGTGGTAGACCAGTTGCCATGCAAGGCTATAGAATCTATTCTGTCCTGCTATTTACCAATAGCTGGAGGGGAGAAGAAGAGGATTCATACCTTTCCCAAGGGTATTAACACGTGTTAGTGGATGTAATGGAATTTGAACTCAGCTCTCCAATTCCTCAATCTGAGCTGCTATCCAATTTCTTTACCGTGCCTTTGACACAAACGTTTCTTCAATATTGAAATCAACATCTGTGATGGTGATGGGCCTGCAGTCATTTGATGTTGAAATATTGAAGCCAAACTGCCTTATAGGTGATTTGGAGTGTTGATCATTCGAGGTGATGGTGGTAGGTTGATTCATGGTTAGATGTTGGTTGTCAAAATTATGGCATTGGCAATGAGGGATTAGGTGTAACTAGTGAATGTTTATTGAGTGAAAAGTCCCTGTTGGATTCTTATCGAATGTGGGCCATGATGGTGACAATGAGGGAGGTCTGGAGTGGCTCAAGTGGAATGTTTCTGTTGGATTCGGGTCAAATGTGGTATCAACAAAATGAAGAGGGATTCCTGGAGCAGAGTGGTGACAATGTCGAGGTTTTATAAATCATGGTTGTTGGCATTGGGAGCCCAATGGCATCAAAGCTGACTGTCAGCTGCATTGCATGTGTGAAGAGTTGGGTGAGATTAGTGACATTTTGGCAATGTCATGGTTGTGGTGAGAGAAGCAGTCATAGCAGTGAGAATGACAGCATGCCTGCATATCATCAGGTGGCCTTTCAGCCCACAACTGTGTTTGGTCGTTATGAAGGGTCTTTTTTAAAGCAAATCTGGTAGTCACCAGGGTCATCTCTTTTTCTAGCAGGAATCTTCATAATTGGCTATTGTATTATATTTATTGTAGGGATTTGTTTTGTGGATTGGATGTGAATTCACAGAAAACAGCTTTTTTTATTTTGTGCTCTGCATTCTTGGTACTCACATCTGGCTATCATGCAGGGTGAATCAGAAAGAGATCTAATTGCAGCAGCATATAACAAAATCAAGAATACATCCTGCATCCTCAGTCATAGGTAGAAAAAAGTAGGGGCACCTATGTCTATCTTTTTGACTCCTGCAAACCAAACATATGTTTACCAGAGGGGAAAAAGATATCTTATGCCTAAGGCATCTTGTAGGTCAAGAGGATGAAGCTTTACACCCTCTTCTTACATACTGCTTTGGAGGCATGGTGGAGTAATGGATAGTGGCTCAGATTGAAGAATCTGAGTTTGAATTCCAGTTGAATCCATTACATTCACTTACGTGCTAATACCCTTGGAAAAAGTATGAATCCTCTTCTCCCCCCAGCTATGGTTAAATAGCAGGGCAGACCGGCTTCTATAGCCTTGGATAGCAACTGGTTTACCACACAAAGAAATGGCAACCTACTGCAGGAAAAAATCTACCTCATCAGTCATGTATCGAAAGATACATGATCACCTATGCATGTGTCACGCATGGCACATAACTGACTGAACGCCATCTAACAGTCATTAGTAAAAGTTCTTTAACAGACAAGTTGGGTAATCTCACAGTATTACTACAAACAGGATTCATAGAATATATGTTTCTATCTTTAAACTAATGTTGCCAATTATAAAAAACAAAGAAATAAAACGCTTTTACAAATTAAAAAAATATTCAATATCAGAATTATTGTAGAGTTTAAATGCTTTAAAAACTAATCAAAAGACAATTATTCACCTGCAAATAATTATTACCAGGGGACCAATTTGAAAAGACTAAGTTGTATAATTGAAACAAATTATGAATATTTAATATGATTTTTAATCTTTTAATATGATTCTTTTGATGTATTACCTACAAATTAAGCATTGTCCATGAGTAAAGATGGTTTCATTTTTATTTTCTATATTTCAACCAACAGAAATTGAACCAATTTCAGAAATCGTTTTGGGAGACGAAAAATTAGAGACCAGTGAATTGAGTCACTTTGAAGAACAGGAAACCATTGAAGAAAGTAAGTATAGAAGAACAAGCAAACAGATTTTTTCAAAACTATGACAGATATGATCAGAACCAAAAATAACCATCGTAACAACAATTCTAAAACAGGCATATATAAGATAAATTGTAACAGCTGTTCCTTGCAATATATTGGTGAAACTTGCAGAAATTTAAAAAAAAAACGCTTATGGTCATAATAACCAGATGGTAGATTCTCATTGAGATATGTCCTCACAGTCAGCTTTTTTTTTTTTTAAATTTTGTTAAAATTTGAAACCATTTGAATGAGAATTGGCTATGTTATTAGACTATGAAATGATCTGTCTATATTTCTGAGATGAGGTATTATGTACAGTATTTACATTATGGGACTATTGTCCTCATCTTTGTCGCCATATTTATCACAACATTTCGGCCGTTGTACACTCCGGCCTTCTTCAGGTGGTTGGAATTTCGAACTGAACCCTTTATCCCAGTGATCGAAATAAAGGGTTCAGTTCGAAATTCCAACCACCTGAAGAAGGCCGGAGCGTACAACGGCCGAAACGTTGTGATAAATATGGCGACAAAGATGAGGACAATAGTCCGCATAATGTAAATACTGTACTATGAAATGATGTCAAGTTTTTGTGGGGTACAATGCATATAAATAACTTTGTAAATCACAGCCTGAAAAAAATCAATTCCACTTTGGAAGTTTCCAATTTCAAAATGTATAAAAAATATACATAAAGAGTTCAGTATAATATAGACACTTACAAAATCATGTCTGCCATTGTTATGGAGATTAATCTGGAAAATACAGGAAAGTTATTTGATGATATTTATTGTTTATTTTGCTCATCTTTGTGAGTGTTAGAAAGAAAGAAAGAAAGAAAGAAAGAAAGAAAGAAAGAACAAAGGTAAAAGGAAAAAAATCTCCAGAAGAATTTGGACAAATGTTGATAAGCTGAGTTTTTCAATTATAGATTGGATTAGCTTGATTTTACAACATGTCATGCCTTGTTGAATTTTTTGTATAGGACACTCCGTAAGTATTAGACTCACTACTCATTTGCAATGATCAACCAGACTAACCTCATTAACCATTACACCACACTGAAGAACCTACAGTAGTTGATTGTTTGATTTTATGTCAACCGTTGTTGAATTATTTATTATCAATTTTTTAGGGTAATAATAGTCAATGAAACTAGTTTTACTAATTATTATCACACATCCTACTAAACTGCAAAGAATAGAAGAAAACATGCAACAAATACTATAATGTACCAAACCTTACCATGCATTTAAAAAATGTATCTGCTTATCAAATAAGAGGCTATCTGAAAGAAGTCAGTTGCCTCCAGCTTTCATAGAAGAAAGCACAATGCATCTTATTATCTATACACTATATATAAAAAAAAACACATGTTTACCTAGAAAGTATAAAATTGTATACAAAACATCTGTAGTTGAAGCCATAAAGTTGCATACAAAATATTTGGATTTCACCATTGAATGACCTATGCAGGTTGTCATGCCACTGTGCAAAATCAACCAAACAACTGTTTCAGCACTAATGACCCATAGTCAGGGATGTGCAGAGGTTTGATGTCCAGGGCTAACTCCTTGATTCTATGCCCCTAAAACTCAAGTAGTGGGGTCTATAGGGCCTTGTACTGAGTAATGTGAGAAAGGAAGACATTTTAAATACAGGGTGTAATGGATAAATTGTCATCTAAATTACACAAAAATGAAAATAACACTGACATCTTATTTTAACAGATATATTTACCAAAATTACACAAAAATATTTTGAAATACTAAAGTGTATGTGCAGATCTATTACACACAAACATACATACATAGAGAATTGTCACATTGCTGCGATTTGTAAATTGCCTATAATAACGTAGTGGTGATTAATTAAACAATGAATGCTTGGCGTTGTATGTAATTTGTTATTTTTGTATGTATGTATATTCGTGCATAATAGATCTGCACATCACTCCACCGGAGATTAAAGAAATTATAACAAAATTCTTTAATATATCACGTCGAGGTCACCAATCAAATGTAGTGGACTTCATCCAGACCGATAGCAATCCGACATTCTGCAGCAACCAGCACCATCATCGTCAAACCGAAGTCAGCAATCCACTTCATAATCAGAACCACTGTTTACCAAAACAAATATTGCTCCTACGTGACATATTAAAGAATTTTGTTATAATTTCTTTAATCTCTGGTGGGGTGATGTGTAGATCTATTACGCACAAACATACATACAAAAATACAAATCACATACAATGCCAAGCATTCATTGGTTAATTAATCACCACTACGTTATTATAGACAATTTACAAATTGCAGCAATGTGACAATTTTGTAATCGCTCTATTTTCATGTAGTCAGTTTTGTGCCCTTTTGGGAGAAACAAATCAGAGAAGCTTTCTCCTCAAAGCTCGCTTGCTGATTGGTTGATGCCAACCAATCAGATTGTTTGCATGTGAAGAATAATTCTTCCCACGCAGCAATCTGGAGCCTACAGTCACTTATTTAAGCAAGAATTTTCTAACCTTTTTTAGTGAGATTTCAGCTGACAAACGAATCCACGACAGTTGAAACCATGCACCAACTTTCTCACACACACCACTCACATGCTGAACATACCTTGTATACACTCACATAATCTTTTCTTACACAGCAAATCTTTCAAGAACAGTCATTACAAGAGACTCTCATGAACAGTATTCCAGTGAAATTTGAAACACTAAAATAACAGTTAAAGAGAGACAACTCTTGTTTTATTCAACCTTTTCTTACTTAAATGCATGCTTTCTTTCACATTGTTGTTTGATATTGTACATCTTGTTAAATACATATTTTATGTGTAACAATGTCTTTTGCTTATCCTTTTCTGCATCAGCCCTGTTTCCTAATCTAAATTTAAATTAATGTGGCAAAGTCTGCCACAAGTAAATTTATTCAATAAAATCACTATTGGCCTCCAGACAACTATGGAATCTCCTGCAACTCTTTTGGATGGTCTCCTTGTTTAAGTTGGTGAATGCTGCCATAATTCTTGCCTTTGGTTTATCTTTGGTGTTACAACAAGTTTTGTTGGTCTCTTGTTCAGCTGCACCCTACACATAATAATCACAGGTGCTGCAGTCTGGGGAGTTAGGTAACCAGATGTAAGGGCTGATGTGGTCACGTAAATTGTCTGAAAGCCATGACTGGGTTCTCCTGATAGTGTGGCATGGTGCAGAGTCCTGTTGCCAGACTTAGGGCCTTCCTTTTTGACTCAGAATACCACTACCTCCTCAAAGCACTTGATGTAGGTCTCCTTGTTGAGTGTGAGGCCCTGGGGGAAGATTAATGTCGTCATCACTAGTGATCACTCTGAACACCTTTGTAATCACCATTAGATTCATCCAACTCTTTCTGAAACCTCTGTACTCTGAAATGTTCATATTGGAGCATACCATTTTTAAATTTCTGGCAGAACGAATTGCATCATGGAGCTCTTTTTCTCACAGACAGTGCCCAGCTGACCTTAATATACCGTGCTGTTGACAAAATCAAAAACAAACAACATGTATGCATGAAATTAAAAATATAAAATGTTGACAATTTAGTCATTGCACCCTGTATGTACAAACAGATGAAACAAGAAATAAATACTTTATTCAAATTAAATATAAACAAAATTTTCATTTCACTGTTTGATTGGATCCCTCCTGATACAGATGCTTGGTGGAGCATTATTCCCCTCCCTCTACACACTACTGCCCATAGTGTTTGATATGCCAATAAGATAATCAATCAATCTTCAATCCTGATTAATGTCCTAAAATTTTGAAACTTGAAGTGGTACACAATTTTTTTATTGTCAAACACCAGGGATTGATCTCACAATTATTATTTCATCAATCAATTTATTGGCTGAGCAGCATGTACCTGGATTCAATGTAAACAGGGCAAGCAATAACTGAATTAGACAAGACATCCCTAAACATGGGCAGTGAAATGAGAACAGTCTACTTCCAAAGATTAAATAAAGGGTTCAGTTTAGGTTCCTTGTAGGTTACTTCAATCAATATACACCTGATGAAGACTGGAGTGTATAATGTTTGAGATGAGAATAATAGTCTGAATGTAAATAGTGTAAATAATGATAGCTCCTCATCCCAAAAATTCAGACAGAAATACTGAAATGTTATCTATATTTGTTTGCTAGGATTATGATAAAATTTATATAAAAATGTCTACTTCTTTTAATCATACTTATTATAAAACCCAGGTTGTGTGTGTGTGTGTGTCTGTACGTTTATATATTGGATCGGATTTTCTACATTTTTCAACCGATTTCAACAAAACTTCACAGGACTACGTAAAATTATCTTGCGGTGGTTCTGACAGTGCCAAAAATGAGAAAAACACAATTGTTTTTGCACAAAATTAATTTGAAAACACAATTAAAAGGCATCACGAGAGTGAAAGGGGAACAACTCATATCGAGTTATACTTATTATAAAACCCAGGTTGTTTGTGTATGTGTGTGTGTTCGTTTATATATGGGATTGGATTTCCTACATTTTTCAACCGATTTCAACAAAACTTCACTTTTTTTTGGCAGGTAGTGTTTCTTATTGTCTTGCACACTTTTTTCTTTATTTTTACATTCAGAATGCTTTAAAAATTCCATTTACAAGACAATTGTTTATAATAAAATTCTATTCAATCGGTAGACTCATAACGATTGAAAACAATGTTTGATTTTGACCAATTTGTAAAAAAAAACAAAAAACAAAAAAAAATAATTAAGACATGCATGTCCGTCAACCTTAAACAATGATCTTTATCAATTTTATTTTTCAGTCTTTATGATGGTCAATACTTGATCTATCTCTTACTGTTACATCCCCAGGCAACACCGGGTTCTACTGCTAGTCTTGAATAGATGGACCAAAGTTTTAATCATGGATTTGCTTGAGGGATGATCCTGGTACAACTATGTGCTGCTTTTGCCAAAAGACAAAGCCATCCTACTGTCTCTCTGTGATATCCTAAAATCAGGGAATTTCAATGGAATTTTTCAGTGATTTATCAAAGTGATTTATTCAATGATTTGGCTGGGAATCCTGGTAAAGTTACATGGCCATTGACCAACAAGAGTACCATTATCTTACAGCATTAGTTAGTGCACCTAGCTTGAGCAAAAAGACGTCAGCATTTGACCATGGAAGACTGGTGATGTGCCACCTGGTCAAAGGAATCATACTTCCAACACTTTTAGGTCATTGGCTGAGTTCATGCATGGAGGAGATTACACAAGACTGTTAATAGTTTGTTTTTTTGGGTTTTATGGCATCTCAACCACTGTGGGTTATTTAATGCCAAATCCAGTTTTTATATATATATGCCAAATATATGAATTTTAAATGCCTATTTTGTATGGGACTTTTTTAGCAAGCTAAAGCTTATTTGCTTGTACACTGCAAAATAATCCTAGGTATTTTTGTTTAAGTCAAGAATTTCCATTTGATTTTATTTGCAAAATGGTAAAAGGTAGGATATGTTGTTTACACATCAGTCTACATCTTTGATAAGAGACCAATTCTTTTTAGAAAATCCAATATAATTTTTGGTTCAGTTTTTGCAAATAATTTCTTCATGTTCTTGATTGATTGATTAATTGTTTTGTTTAACGGCATCTCAAACTTAGTGGTCACTTTATGCCAAAATGATTTTGAGTGACTTTAAAAGTCAAAAACGTATAGCTGGCAACATTATGGTTTCAAAAAAACCCAAAAAAAAACCGTATAGCTGGCAACATTAAGGTTTCAAAAAAAAAAAAAAAAAACGTATAGCTGGCAACATTATTGTTTCAAAAACTTATAGCTGGTAACATTATTGTTTCAAAAACGTATAGCTGGCAACATTATTGTTTAAAAAAAAACGTATAGCTGGCAACATTATTGTTTCAAAAACGTACAGCTGGCAACATTATTGTTTCAAAAACGGATAGCTGGCAACATTATTTTTAACAAAAATCGTATAGCTGGCAACATTGTTTAAAAAAAAAACGTATAGCTGGCAACATTATTGTTTTAAAAACTTATAGCTGGCAACATTATTGTTCCAAAACGGATAGCTGGCAACATTATTGTTTCAAAAACGTACAGCTGGCAACATTATTTTTAACAAAAAACGTATAGCTGGCAACATTATGGTTTCAAAAAAAAACAAAAAACGTATAGCTGGCAACATTATGGTTTCAAAAAAAAAACAAAAAAACGTATAGCTGGCAACATTATTGTTTCAAAAACTTATAGCTGGTAACATTATTGTTTCAAAAACGTATAGCTGGCAACATTATTGTTTAAAAAAAAAAACGTATAGCTGGCAACATTATTGTTTCAAAAACGTACAGCTGGCAACATTATTGTTTCAAAAACGGATAGCTGGCAACATTATTTTTAACAAAAATCGTATAGCTGGCAACATTGTTTAAAAAAAAAACGTATAGCTGACAACATTATTGTTTTAAAAACTTATAGCTGGCAACATTATTGTTCCAAAACGGATAGCTGGCAACATTATTGTTTCAAAAACGTACAGCTGGCAACATTATTTTTAACAAAAAACGTATAGCTGGCAACATTATGGTTTCAAAAACGTATAGCTGGCAACATTATGGTTTCAAAGACGTATAGCTGGCAACATTATTGTTTTAAAAACGCATAGCTGGCAACATTATTGTTTCAAAAAAAGTATAGCTGGCAACATTATTGTTTTAAAAAAGTATAGCTGGCAACATTATTGTTTCAAAAATGCATAGCTGGCAACATTATTGTTTCAAAAACATATAGCTGGCAACATTATTTTTCCGAAAACATTATCTGAGGCCTTGCTGTTGGATGTAGTTTATCGCCATACCCAGGATGCCGATGTAGTTTATCGTCATACCCAGGACGTTCAAAGACGTATAGCTGGCAACACTATGGTTTAAAAGACGCACAGCTGGCAACATTATTGTTTCAAAAAAGTATAGCTGGCAACATTATTGTTTCAAAAACGTATAGCTAGCAACATTATTGTTTCAAAAACGTATAGCTGGCAACATTATTGTTTCAAAAACGTATAGCTGGCAACATTATTTTTCCGAAAACATTATCTGAAGCCTTGCTGTTGGATGTAGTTTATTGCTATACCCAGGACGCGGACGTAGTTTATCGCCATACCCAGGACACGGATGTAGTTTATCGCCATACCCAGGACACGGATGTAGTTTATTGTCATACCCAGGACGACTGTTAATAGGGTGTTGGTTGTAGGTTCAATCCCTGGGCCAGACAGTGTGTACTTGGTCTCAGTGGAAATAGGACAAGCAATAACTGAGCAGTACTAAAAATAAGAACTAGAGGAGATGTCGCTAGACATAAGCAGTGGAATGAGAACAGGCTACCCCCATAGATTAAATAATGGGTTCAGTTCAGAATTCACTGTAGGTTAACCAGATTGATATACATCTGATGACGACTGGAATTTGCAAGGATCACTAGTGAAACTGGAGTCTGTCTTGTTACAGGCCATTTGAACCCCTTTATACTCAACACATCTTTCCCATGATGATGGTTTCTTTCTTCACAAACCCAAAACTGGTTCCAGGAACATTTGCTTGATTTCTAGATTCTCCATTGCCTTATGAACTCACCAGATTTAAAACCAATTAAGCATGTGTGAAACATGATGCAGACCTTACTAAATTCCTTCCCTGCAGCTCCACCCAATAAACACAACCCTGGAATATTTTTGGATGGATATACCTGATGCAATAACACCAGCTATTTATAGATTCTATGCCACAGTAAATAGCCACCATTATTTACATTATTAGATAGTTGTTGCTAATTTTGGGGGGCATTTGAGTTTAGTTCATAAAAGTTACTATTTCTTTTCTATTTTTTCTTTCAGAAGAGAATCCTGCAAAAACTTGTTTAAAGAATTTAATTATGGATGTTCTTCAAGATGAAATACAAATTCTATTGCATTCATTCTCAACACAATCAAGTGGAACTGAAGAAGCACCAAAGCGTAAAGAGGAAAATACAAAGAAAGGGTCTAAAAAATAAAAACATAAGGTTATATATATATAATTCTGTCAACATTGCCAGCCTTAATTCCTGACCAATTGGCAATCATTTTTCTGATTTTCAATGTAATTTTATAATAAAATCATTTGCATTGTATTTGCATTATGTTTATAATTAATTCTGTTATATATATATATTTTTTTTATAGGAGGCACGGTGGAGTAATGGATAGCAGCTCGGATTGAGGAATCGGAGAGCCAAGTTCGAATTTCAGTCAAATCCATTACATTCACTTATGTGCTAATACCCTTGTGAAAGGTATGAATCCTCTTCTTCTCCTCTCAGCTATTGCAGGGCAGACCAGATTCTATAGCCTTGGATGGCAACTGGTCTACCACAGAAAGAAATGGCAACCTACTGTGGGAAAAAATCTGCCTCATCAGTCATGTATCAAAAGATACATGATTGCCCAAGCATGTATCATGCATGGCGCATAACTGGCTGAATTTTTTTTTAGTAGTTAGTGATTTTTATTAGGTGAACGTGTTTTGAGTTGTCATTGCTGTTATTTTGAACAGTGAAAGTAATATCAACCAGCCTAGATATGTAAAAGTCCTTACTAAAGAAACCTATGCCTCCTGACAGTATGTTGAATAATGTGATTTGATGTAGTGTTTCTGTTTGTTGGTTGATTTCCATGGTTGTCAGTCGCAAGTAATCTTTT
The DNA here is from genome assembly GCA_963932145.1 of Acanthosepion lycidas. NCBI lineage: Eukaryota > Metazoa > Mollusca > Cephalopoda > Sepiida > Sepiidae > Acanthosepion > Acanthosepion lycidas. The sequence continues at coordinate 41,804,904 of OZ010604.1, forward strand.
TTTTTAATATTAAAGAACTTGTATAAATGCTCAAGTTAAAAAGTCCAATAGCATCAGAGCTAATATTATAACCAAAAACATTAACAGAGGTCACATGAAATATTGACTTTGTTATTGAAATTTTTAGATTATTATCATGTGGGATTTTTATACTAGTTTCAATGTCTTTTATATGTGCAGAAGAATCACTGCATGAAAATAAGAATATCATCAACATCTGTAAATACACAGTCAACGTTTTGAAAAGAGAATGCTGCATTCTTTAGTCCTAAAATCATGTTTTGTTGGTTAGTTTATCAACAATTGAATTAAAATTCTTTACTGCCTGGATTTTCTCTTCTGATAGACATCTTACCTTGGTAAAAGTAGGAGTATAACTGCCTGTATTAATTCTACGCATATGTGCTTGCTGGGTTGGTATGTGGGGATATAATGTTGGGATATATTTTATAAAGCCTTTAATAAAATCAGTCACATTATTATTTATAATTAAGTTGATAGTGTTGTTGAATGTCGTGGGATCCATGATCATTCTCTGTTGGCAAAACCAAAATTGTTTAGGAAGTCAAATCCTAGTAGGGGGTTATTAAATATCCACTACTACAAACATCTACAGAAAAGAATTGTTGAAGGGTAAGGTAGACTTATCTTGGCTTTGATTTGCTTGTACCAGCATTATGTCTGAGCCTGTAGCTGTGGTTAGAGAAACTGGTGTTGGTTCCATTGATAAACTGTTGATGTAGCTATGTGGAATGATAGATAAACTAGCACCAGTATCTATTTTGAATGAAAACTTTTTTGTCCTCAACGTTGCTGGTATTTGTAATAATGGCAGACTTGGGGGTGATGTTGTCACCCACACAATTAGTTTCCCATTTCATTTAGCACTGGTGAATATGCATGCAAATTTAGCTGTTGTGTCGTGTTTTTTGTTCGGCCATTTGCACCAGTGTTTACATGAATGTGTTGTGTCCATATAATAAATGCGTTTTTTTTTTGTGACTGCCCCTTTTGGAAGATATTGCTGAGGTTGATTTTGGTTACACATGCTTATTTTAGCAGTGCCTTGTATTAAAGGCATTAATTCATCTGCCAATTGTTCCAGCCTGGTCAGGTTTAAATCATTTTGTGTTGCTAACACAGGGGCAATGGAAGATAATGCTTGTAAAAATTTGTATAACACTATTTCATTGCCTATCTCCATTCTTTTTACACTCAACATTTCCTGACGGTAAATTGATGGTTGAGCTGTAATAATGGAGATGGATATAATAATTTATCTAGCAGTTCTGGATTCATTTGTTCATGCATCTCAATTAAAGTCTTTTTTAACACATTGTAATTGTGAGTATCCAAAATGTTGCTAGGTATTTTTGCCATTATTTCTGGAGTTAAAAAATGCAATAACATTATAAAATTTGGTGATTTGGGAAGTTACATTTCTCAGATAGAATTGAGATTCAATAATTGTGAACCAACTGGTAATGTTAGTTTGCATGAATTCAGGTGTCTTAACTGTTATTTGTTGGACAATTGGCTCATGATGCTCTTGCTCTATTTTATTTTTTGTGTTATATATATATATATATATATATTAGGTTGGTGCAAAAATAATGTCGTTTTCTCACATAGTAACATATGTGAGAAAACGACATTATTTTTGCACCAACCTAATATATATATATATTGAAATTCACCAAATATGGTGATTATCAAAAAATGTGTTTTTTTTTTTATCATGGTCACCAAATATGTTGTGCAAGATATGAAACACCAACCACATTTAAAGTGAATGAAACATACAACAACATAATATGAAAAGTTCAAACAAAACACAAGTCCTCTTATAAAAATATTTGTGTGTATATATATATATATATATATATATATATATATGAAGACATATAGTTTTAAGGTGTGCTATATTTATGGGATAAAGTGCTCAATATCAGAGATAGAGCGTATTTAAATATAAAAGTGAACATTGAAGTCAACACTCAGAGGCGATAGGCTGTTTCATGCTAAACGTAATCGTAAGGTGGCCTGACGATTGCATCTAGTATGAAACAGTTTGTTGCCTCTGAGTGTTGACTTCAATGTTCACTTATATATATATATATATATATTAAAGACATTTTTTATGTTTAACATTCTTTTTATAGATACAAGTATTTAAGTAAATGATCTGTTTATAATAAACAGTATTAAATAACATTTACCGGCCTGAATGTCCGAGAAATTTTCATAGAAAATATTCGTTCTTTGACAGGATTCGAACCTGCATCCTATACGGAACCGCCATTTAGTCAGGCGTGCCTAACCGATTCAGCCAGAAAGGAGCGTTTGGTTGGCAAGGTCAAATTTACTGCTTATAAACTTCAATCTTCCATGAATCTCGTACATTCATAACTGCTCATGGCGTATCAAATGCAAATAAATGACGTCATACATTAAGAAATGGACAAAGTCCGACAATTTATTTATGTTTAACGTTCTTTTTATAGATACAAGTATTTAAGTAAATGCTCTGTTTATAATAAACAGTATTAAATAACATTTACCAGCCTGAATGTCCGAGAAATTTTCATAGAAAATATTCGTCCTTTGACAGGATTCAAACCAAATGGAGGTTCCGTATAGGATGCAGGTTTCTTAATGTATATATATATATATATATATATATATATATATATATATATATATATATATATATATATATGTGTGTGTGTGTATTCAAAATTTTTAATACAAGGTTAGTGTGTATCTACTTGTAAAAGAGTAGGTACCAAAAACAATATGAATTTTATACTTATCTGTTTGGTTTGTCATGAGCCTGAATTTTGAGCTTCCTGTTTAACTTCATGGAGCAAAAAGAAAAAGATTGATTTTCCTGCTTAACAGTGACTCGTGCAGTCCCGTCTCATGAATATTTATAATTAATTTTTATTTTCGTTTGATCAAGAGGAGGTAACATCTTGTCTCTCGCTGCATATTATTTCAGTAAAAAAAAAATTGTAACATCAAGTGAAAAACTGAAAATTCGTCCCATAAAAATATTTCAATAACCACCCCAACCCATAAAATAATTTTGACAGTGCTTGCATAATTTTTTATAAAACACGTTATTTTCTTTTAGATTGGACAGAAAAAAATTTACCGTATTTAAATTTTTGTTTTTTTTTTACTTTTTCAGTGCAATTTTCAAATTCATCCCGTTTCTGTTCGCCACAAGTGTTTCTTTTATTAGTGTTTAAAATATTACAAAAATGTAGTTTTAATAATGAATGTCATTTTATGTGAACCTTTTTTAAAAGAATATTATCTTTCCTTTTAAACAACTGTTGAATTATTTTTGGTAGATGTACAAAAAAGAAATAATTCTTTATCTCGCTTTGACGCAATTCAATATCTGAAAACTGAAAAGTGAAAAAAAAGTTAGGATATTAATTTATCGTATCACCCGTTCAGGCTTGAAACCACTGTTTTTTTATCCGATCAAGGGGATTGTTTTTTTGTATGTTTTTTTTTTTTTTTTTTCGTGTCTTCCTGCATTTATTTAATTTTCACAGTACACTACAGATTCTTGTAAGGATCAACTTTAAGTTCTAGTAATTTAAACGCAAGTTGTTCTTTTAAGTTTGTATTATTAAAAAAAAAAATTCGTTTTATTTTTTCCTGTCTAATTTGTTCCTCTCGCCAAAAGAAAAAAAAGTAAATTCATGATTACAACGAAACTATAATTTCATTCACACCAAAGAATACTTACTGTGTAAGTGTAATTTAAAATTTACTTTCAGAATATTTTTTCTTTCATAATCATAACAAATTTAATTACAATATACATCTTTTTTTTTTACGCTCTTTTTGGTAGCAATTCTTAAATTAAATTCTTAAACTTTAGTTTATGAGGTTAAAAAAGAAAAATTATTTTTAAACAAAATTCTTGATTATTGTACTGCTGATTTTTTTATTGATTTTTTATGGCTTTTTTTTTTTTTTTTGACTAAAGAAAGTGAAAGTCGAAACATTTAAGAATTTTCTGATACAAGAAGAGTCTTATTATTATTTTTTTAAAGTTTAACCCATTGCTGGGAGGAGAAGAAGTGAGACCATAAATTTCCCAAGGGTATTTTGAACATAAGTGAATATAACGAACCTGACTGGCATTCGAACTCGGCTCTCCGATGTCTCATTTCGTGCCTTTTACTACCACCCGCACATCCAATCTTATACCACTTGTACTTGTAGGGATTGGTACTGACCAGGTTCAATATTGGTTAATTTTGGTTTGGTAATCAGACAAGAATCGGTGTTGTGTTCTGCTACAGCTTGATACCACACTACAAACAACAAGTTAAGTATATTGACTTTTTGACTACTACAGTTACATTTCCTCTGTGCAAAATATATAAGTTTTGCACTTTTGCTTTGCATCCACCGAACGTCTGGGATCCACTTCAGGTTTAGTGAGAGTAAAAATTACAAAATTTCAAATTTAAACGGAAATACACCTTACAACTTATTTTATTTGCGTTGCACAGTTTTTTTCCTTACTTACCTTTTTTTTTTTTGTTTTTGGTCTTTACCAGGAGGTTAGAAAAAAAAGATGTTTATATTCGAAAAGCGAAGTAGGACAGCATTAAGACAACACGCAGCCTGTGTAGCATAACATTTTTTAGTATATTTAGTAATTTAGTTTATTTACCAACGCATTTTACGGACTCCTTTATGTCCTTATTTGACATTCAAGTTCGTTCAATATTTCAATTCATTTCACTTTTTCTAATTCTTTCGTAAGAAAAAAAAAGTAAGTTAAGAAAAAAAAAAAAAAAAAAAAACCCAAAAGAAACGAATTCTTTCTGCATTTTAAAACTTGCTTTCTTTTCACCGAAATTGAAATGTCTGGAACAAACTTCAAAGTTTTCTATTTTCAAGTTGGAAATAGGAAACAAAAATTAAAAAGTAATTTATTTATTTCTGTTAATTAATTTTTGTACCCGGACTCATGCCTGCTTAGTAATAAAAAAAAAAAGCATCCAAAAGTCAGAGATCTGATGAATAAGAAAAATTCATGCTTCCATAAAAGTAAAAGTAAAAAACGCAATTGATTGAATCTCTGTGGAAAAGCTACGAAAGTACAAAGAAACCAAACTTATGCTAGCCAAATTTCATTTCGTGAGTAAAGAATACGTACAAGAGTCCCCAAAGTGGTCTGTATCGACCCCTGGGATCGATAAGAAGACTATCCAAGTGGGTCAGTAACGGGTAACTAATTATTATACCTTGGGATCACAAGGGGCACCTCGACGTAGTGTAATGGTTAGAAAGCATGTCTTGCTAGAGATCTACAACTGAGTAGTGAGTTTGATCCTCACTGGGTGCTCCATACTTTCGGCCTTGTGCCACATAAGATGTGCTTAGAAAATCACTACCTTGGGATCACAAGGGTGTGGATAAATCGTGGTAACTTACGACTAAAAACTTACCAATTTTCAGCCAAATATCAAGGCCGTTTACTGACCATCAAACAATCTTTCTTTCCTATCATGATATCATCCTAGCCTATATGTCAACCGATGCAATGTGTATATGTGTTTGTTTATTACCTACATTATTTTTTTTTAATTTGATTCTTTTCTTCGAAACGTGAAGAGAAATACAAATTAAAAAAAAACGAATAACGTAAAAAGCTAAACATTTAAAAAATGATTCTAATCGTGAGGGAAAGGGTTCAAAAAAGGACATACCTGAAGGTCGACGAGGGATCAAGGATTTCATAAAGGAGCTGAAGGTAAAAAGTTTTGGGATCTCCTGATGAAGACAGCTGAGAAAAATGTTCCCAAATTTCTAAACAAGGATATTAGATATTATTTTAATTTTTGTAATTTTATTTATGTAATTTAATAAATTGAAATTATTTTAAAAATATATTTTCTTTCTGGGTGGAATTTTTATTCTTGAAATCAGTTTTGGAGACTAAAAAGTAACTTTTTAAAGTTATTCTGATAGAATATCGTACTTAACTTACTGCGTTTTACTTTTTTAAAATGTCAGTCTCAGATTTTTAGGTACTTAGGCGTTAAGTGGTTATTTTTGTTTTGCAATCTTTCACATTAAACATTTTTTAACATAAATCCAAATTCTCTCCCAACCAAACTAAGTGTATGTAAAAAAAACAGAGAAAAGAAGTGTATCTTAAAAAATAAAATAAAAGCCCTGTTTGACTAAAAAAAAAAAAAGCATAAGATTATTTTAAATATTTTTTCCTCCAATCTTCTTTCTTCCTTCCGTCATTGCGTTTGCGGTTTGATCATGACGTTCGTTATGACTTTTTTCCCCACCTAAACACCAACTTGAACATCTGTCTATATTTCTGAGATGAGGTATTGTAACTAATTATTTACATATCTATTTACATTTATTTTATCACCTGAAGAAGCCTGGGGCGTACAACGACCAAAACGTTGTGAATGTGACAAAATAAAGATGAAGACATAAGTCCGAACCAGTGTAAACAATTTGAATATGTTTTCAGAGAAAAAAAATGTTTCTTTATTTAGCTTTTTAGTGATAAAATTTTCTGTTTTAAAATTTTTTAATTGTTTTTTGTATTATATCGAAAAATAAAATTTTAGTTTTCCAATATTAATTTAAATAAATTTAATAAAATGTGAATATTAAAACACAAATTAGCTAATTGAAGAATTGGTTCATTTAGTTTTCAGACTTTAACTGTGTAGCAATGTAGTATGTTTTCCATTAGAAAGCGTCGTAACTGACTTAGAGGCAGGAGAAGGAGCAAATACTACAATACAATCTGATCGTAACTTAGGATTCCTAAGTAAAAAAGTTGTTTTTTCTTAATCTCTAGTTCAACCCAAGCCACTAAGGCACAAATGAAATAATCAGAGAACAGAAACATTATTAAAGAGCAAGAACAAAAGAAGAGTAATCAGGAGGACAGTAGATGGTGATTGATATTGTATTTAAATTTTTGAAGATTAAAGTTGGCTGCTGGAAAGCATGAAGCCAGAAAGGAGTTCCACAAGCAAGAATTGCAAGAAAAGAAACTGTTAGCATAGAACTTATGGTTACATTTAACCAACTCAACTGTATATCGATGAGCCCTTGTTGCCAGTCTAGTACTGCACTTAAGTCTAGATACCATAGCCATATGGTAATGGGAAAGTAACTAAAGCTGAGACACCAGATTAGTAATAATAACTATATAATAATTGCTGTTTCATCTTTGGATTTTACCAACAATCTCTAGATATATAGCAGGAGCACCAGACCAATGTGGCAGCAATATTCTAAGCATGGATGAATGTTAGACTTATAAATATGTATGATAGACTCAGGAGAGAAAAATTCTCTAGCATGACACAGTGAACAAACTTTCTTAGCAAGCAGATCTAACAATTGATTCAATATAGTCTTTCTACTTCATGTTAGTTGAGAACATTAGCCTGAGACAGTGCAATGTGCCACTTGCCTGGAGGTTAGCATCAGCCATGCTGATGCAAGGCAAAATGGGGTCTCTTAGCAGTTTAGTTTTAGAGGTGTTAAAATTAACAAGCCACTCTTTGCCCCAGTTAACTGAAGGCCATTTTTGACATCATCTGCCAATTTGATCTTATCAAGGATACTCAAGATGAGTCAAGAGTAGAGTTTAAGGAGAATTTACAGGTGAAACATTCAGCTTTATCAGCAGAAGATGTTAACATCTCAAATTGACTGAAGTGAGAAGGAATAGAAAAATTACTCTTATTTGATACACTATTAAAGAGCTGCCAGTAATCATGAGAAAAATTTGTTTGATGCAATATGGTGCCTCATTTTCTCAGCAAACAGAGACTTACCTCCTTCAAGGTCACATTTACATTTATTATGTGCAGCTCCGAATAGGCGTCTTTTGTAATGCCAATATAACCAGAAATAGTCATTCCTATGGGCTGTAGAAGCAGAGTATACTAGAGAAGATTTGAGATTTCACCTGGTATTTCTGAGAAGGAATGAAAGCATCCATGCCAGCTTTGACCCAAGAGGAAACTTCAGTAGTGCAATTCTCAATTTGAAGCTTAAAAATGTTAGTCCAAGGAGTGTCTTGAAGTAAGTCATGGAGTGAGTCCCAATCAGCCAACTGGTAATGGAAAGAGCTCATATGAATAAGAGGTTCTTGTTTAGTAGATGACTGGAACGATATATCAATAGATACTATAGAGTGATCCAATTTTCGAGGAGGACAGTATTGTGAAGCTCCACAAGAGTGAGGAGAGGAGGTAAGAAATAAATCGAATAAAGGAGCCTGTTGTTCAGATTTGCTAGGGAGGTGAGTAGGGAAATCTGCAATTTAAGACCTTGAACAATAGAAAAATTGAAAGTCTGAATACTGGTATCATCAGTAACATCAGAATGTTTAAACCACATGTTGTGATGCGTATTAAAATTACTGAACACAAAGATGTTCGTAGATGAATGGAGAGAGAATATTGTTCTGTCAGAGATTATGTCTAATATACCGCAGTCTTGAGAAGAGTGGGGAGCAATAAAGGAAAAAGTGTGTAATAATAATAATGAAAATTGAAAGCACATGAAAGAGTTGTCTGGGGACTTGAGTGACATTTACCTTGGAAGATTATCCCATAATTAAATACCAAGAACATATGGTCATACATACAGAATAATTGCATAGGTAAGATATTTAATATCTTGTAGGGAGAGATGGACTCTTGGCTAAGTAACTGTAAGTAAAGAATGAAGACAACAAGCAACAAAAAAAAAAAAAAGGAATAATAACTTTCAAGAACCAGGTAAATCAGCAAGGACTGTTGGCATTAGTCTAACACTTAGAAAATAAGAAATGTTGAAATATGCATCTTGGGAGCTACAAAGGATGCTGAGAACTAAACTTGTTTTTAAATCTGTGAAAATGCTATTGAGCTGAGGTGTATCATTTGTCTAAAATTGTTACTGCCCTTAAATTTCAAAATGTAGTAATTAGAGTATCAACTTACTTGGTTGAGTGAAACACCCTCGGGTTGCATATATTCTCTGTCAAGACAGAAACAAAGAAAAGTAAAGCGAGCCATGTTTCTCGCTCTTTTATAGAGAACTCAATGGAAGCAACACAAGCTTAAATTAATGATTTTTTTAATGAGTGGACCAGTCAATTGAAGTAGTGCCACACCTATTAGGTTGGTGCAAAAATAATGAGTTCAGTTTTCACTGGGTGCTCTATGCTTTTGGACTTGTGCCACATCTAAGCTATGCTTAGTAAATCACTATTTGCTTCTTATACATGTTGGGCTTTGCAATCTGCAAATCATTCCACTTTTATAGAATCTGAAAAAAAAATTTCATTTTCTGTTTTTTAATGGGGGGGGGTCTTTCTATCACAAAGCATTACCTTCTAAATTTTTCATAAGTGCTCCTGTTATATATACAGAAAATATCTTTAGATCTTGTTATATCCCAGACAAGATGATCAAAGACAAATGTAAATAAAAGACAAGTGTATTTTAATGCATAATAAAAATAAAAACTTTTATTCATTTTCTGCCTGAGAACAGCAAAGATTAATTTGGATTTAAACCATGAATTCCATGTGTGTATCATCTTATTGCCATGTTGAATTCAGAAGTGCCACATTGACCCTAGTAGACAAGGGAAGTAACTCAATGTATTTTGAGTTATTGTCCTTTATAGAAGGAGTAAATCAACTTCCCCTAACAGGACTCAATTCAGAAAATAAGTAAAAGCAAAAAAACAAAATATATTGCCCATTTAAAATCAACCCTCCTCCCAAAATCTGGAAAAAAAAGGTTTAGAGTAAGATAAAGGGTTCAGTTTGAAATTCCAACGTATATCATCTGAAGAAGTTTGGAGTGTACAATGGCTAAAAGGCTGTGAATATGAGGACAACAGTCCGAATGATGTAAATAGTGTAAATAGGTACAATATCTCATCTCAGAAATATAGATAGATATTGAAGATAATATAGGTTTAAAAAAAAAAAAAAGTATTCATTTATTTTAATGAGCGGATCAGATAAAAAAATCAAGAATTTAAAAAAAAATCATTACCTAATATAGGTGATGATAAACTACATCTGACAGTAAGACCTCTGATGGGGAGGTTTGAGGAGTGTTGTTCCCAGGTTCGCCCTGACCATGGCTGGTAGAACCTGTTAGGGTTCCAGCTATGGGCAAATAGTGAACCTCCAAACTGGGGTCAAAACACTATGAAAGCATAAAAATGTATTCCAGCATTACATTTTTGTTTAAAAAAAAATTACTAATGCTACCAAGAAAATTAAATTTTGGCATTAAATGACCCATAAGGAGTTGATATGCCACTAAACAAATAAACTAATATAGACCCTCCCCACAACACTTTTCATTTTGTGGCACCCTGCTTATGATAGTATTTTTATGTATCAATAGAAAGAATTGATGTAAATTTTGTGAGTAAATATTTTTAGTTTGAATTTCTTTCCTTGAAGGAAGAATTTGAAAGGTTCTGTAGACTGGAATACAGAAAAGCTCTTTTGAAAAAAATCTCTGAAAAGTTTTTCAGTGTATCTAAGTGTTAATGTAATTTTTTCCCCTTTTATTGAAATATGAGTGGTGTTAATTCTTGGCAAAGAGTTGAATATAGATTTGACAAGATAGAAAGCTGTTAAATGTCAGGCTGAAATTTTTTTGCTGATTAAGATCTTAGTGGAGTGTCTTGTTACAAAGCTGCTATTGGTGCATGGATATAAAAGTTTTCTTGCATGTATTCTGAATGGTACTTATTCAATTTTCTATTCATGTTCAGGCACAAATACACAGAAATAGAAAGTGAGTGCATAAAACAAGGATGTGCCTTCTCATCAAATTTATTCAATCTTTACAGTGAGACTATTCGAGGGGAGGGCCTACCAGGATTTATTATCAATCTTAGCAATATAAGACATGCAGATGACACAGGCAGAAAGAAAACTACAGGAACTCATAGACAATGTAGTAAAGGAAAGCAAGAAGAAAGGACTAACCATCAGCTGTAAAAAGACAAAATGTATGATTTTCAGCAATAGAAAAAACCCAAGATGTGAGCTATGAATTAGAGATGTTAAAATCAAACAAGTAAAAAAGTTTAAATATATAAGAAGTGTTTTATCAGATGACAGAAAATATGACACTGAAACCCAGAGGTACATTGGAATAGAAAAAGATGCCTTCTAAAAGCTAAAAATATTAAGAAACAGGAAAATTTCATAAGAAGCAAAGAAATGGATGCTGAACTATATCTTCTTCATGTGTCATGTACCCTCAAGATGTAGGTGATCATGGCTCTCCACAATTTCCTGTCCTTGGTAGCTCTTAGTAAATTTTGTTTTTTCGTTATTTTCCCAAAACCTGTTCCACCATCCATTTAGTCAAGCTCAATAAGGATATTATGTGTTGTTTTTCTCTGTCTCTCTTGCATTCAATCTGTGCTGTCAGTATCAGATTTTCCAGACCCTCTTTCCTCATTATGTGTGCCAGAGATTTCCACTATCTCTTCCTGATATTATGTATGAGTCTCCTTTTTGTTTCCACTTTCTCTACAACTTTGTCATTGTTCACGTTTGGTCCATGGTATCCTCAGCATCCTTCTGTAGAACCACATTTCTGTTGCTTCAACTCCTATATGGCAGTGAATGTTGAACAATTTTATTACAGATGAAAAGGAGACTTGAGGCAACAGAGATGTGATTTTAAAGAAGGATGCTGAGAATACTATGGACAGATCATATCCAGGGAAGTTTTAAAGAAAATGGAAAGAAAAGGACACTTATATTTGAAATCAGTAAGAGTATGGTTTAAATTTCTTGGGTATGATGAGGAAAGAAAGCTTAGAAAATTTGACACTTACAGGATGTATTGAAGGCAAAAGAAACAAGAAAACAGAACAGGGATTGAAAGCGATAGTAAAAAGACAAACATTGCAAAGAGCTACAAAGGATAGGAAGTTGTGGAGAATCATGAACGTCCATCTCATGAAAGGACATGACACACAGAAGAATATTCTGTATGCTACATTGCATATCTAAGGAAAGAAATGCTGAAAAATGAATGTCAAAAAAGCTTAAAATGGATTGCTGTTACTTGTGAGTGCACGTGTCAATTGCTGCGGTCTTTTTGTGTCACTTTTTCTGTGATGAAAGGTTTGACTTACAGAATTTATATATTAAGTCAAAACAACCAACAGTTAACACAATTGCCTATGATTCTGGAATAGGTATTCTAAAATATATTTAAATTCTTAAAATACACTGACTACATGTCAGTGATCACAGCACTAAAAAACAAAAAATGTCAAATCCATTCATCATTAAACTAATCAACAGGATCAATAGCTTAAATAAAAAAGACATCAGACTGCTTAAATACTAAAATCCTATATAGGTGCCCAACATGCCTAAGTCTGGATGTGACACAAGGTCATGGTTTAAAGTGGGTTTAATGGTCATACCATGAAAAAAATCCCAAGTACCCTTGACACTTCCCTCTTAGGCATGCCTCAGGTACCAAACAATAAATCCAGCCCCCTCCTGAGGGAGAGGTACTGCTTCGAGGGATCCCTGAGGCTTGGGCCTAAGATTAAAGGAATATGAAAGGTTCAAGCCAAAGGCCAAAATTCTATATAGGTATTTACCACCATGCCCACAATGCAACCAGTGTGACACAAGGTTGTGGTTTTTTTTGGCATTATTGGAAAAAATTCCCAAACTCTCATAGCACTTCTCTTTTTGAGGACACCTCAGGTGCTGGGCAATGAACTCAGCCCCCTACTGAGGGAGAGGTAAAACCCTGGGCTTTAAAGATTATGAAGGAATCCCATAAAAGTATTTACCAGTGCACCCACAATACAACCAGATATGACACATGGTCAACTTAAGATGGGTTTCTCGGCATTACCATAGGAAAATTCCCAAACGCCTTTGACACTTCCCCTTTTTGAAATGTCTCAGGTGACAGGCAATAAACTCTACACCCTCCCAAGATTTGTTTGAATGAACACCAGCTATATATATACAAGGTGTCTCCCAAAAATGTATACACTCTAACCCTAATCCTGCAACAGTCTATCATGCCAAGAATTAAAGAAGTTTTGGGAGATGAGGAATTTTATTTTCCTCAAGATGGAGTACCACTACACTAAAATTGTGGTGTATGATCATACCATAATGAAATTTTGTAGAATATCCTCATTGTTTCCTGAACCTGATCCCTTTAGACTTCTTTCTTGTAAGGATACAAAACAACAACTGCAAAAATTAAAATTTCCATAGAGCAAGAATGCATCCAAATATCTATCCAATTATTGTTTTATGCTTGTGATTCCATTGCATCAGTTGCTTTGTCAGCAATGATTGGTTTGTAATGGACATCAATTTGAAAACATGCAATGACAAAATCTTAAGAACATGCATTTATATATATAAATATAAATTCTCTCTTCATATGCATTATTTAAATTAGATATACTTAGTTCTAGTTGCTTGAATTATTTCTTGAGAAAGCTTTGAAATGTGTATACAGTTTTTGAGATACACCTTGTGTGTGTGTGTGTATATATATATATATATATATATATATATATATATATATATATATATATATATATATATATGATAAAAATGCTATATGTACGGGTGAAAGTGCCCAAAATCAGGGATAGAACATATGTAAATATAAACGTGGACACTAAGGTCAACACTGAGTGACAACTTTTTTATATTACTTGAATGCAATCTTCAGGTCATGTGTGTGTGTATATATATATATATATATATATATATATATATATATATATATATATATATATCATAAGCGGACACAAAGAATCATAATCAGGGTGCCACAAAATAGTGTGGAGTAAGGGATGCTAAATTAGATGTTAAAACCAGATATTAAGTTTTAAAGATTCCAGTTTCTATATTTTTATCTGATTCTCTCATAAAATTAACATATTTTTTTCCAAATAGCTCTCCTCAGCTTTAAATTCAGTTTTCCTTTTTCCAAACTGGTTGCCAAACATGGTTAGAGATCCCAGTCTGCTCTGATAATTAATCCATATCTGAGGGGATAGATGAAGATGATCCATACTTTTTTTGTGCTAAAATGAATGTAATGAACCTGGCCGGAATTCAAACTCAGCTCAAAGATTTCTCCTTCCAAACCTCTAACCATTACATTACCCCCACATTCAAATCTCTCTCTCTCTCTCTCTCTCTCTCTATATATATATATATATATATATATATATATATATATATATATATATATATATATCTGTATAAAGTGGACACTGAGGTCAGCACCCACTGACAACAGTCTGTTTTATGCTTAAACTCAATTTTCAGGTCATGTCTACTGTGTTTTATAGGCTATTTTTATATATGCTGGTCAATGGTGCATTATGGGTAGCAGGCCAATTGTATTATCATAATGGTTATTGGATGGGCAGTAACAGTTATATTTCAGATTATTCTAAAGGCTATTAAGTACAAATAATTGTGGGTCCAAATGCAGTTATTTGTAGCTATTTTATAGTGTTACTTGTTAACATTTTTATACATTATTTATTATTACTTTATTATTTTTTGTTGATTTTTTGTTGATTGTTATTATGTTTACTTGTGTTTATATGTGCATTCATTCATTTTTTTATTATTTACTTAATTTGTTTACTCATTTATTGATTTAGATTATTGTTTATTTTATTTTATTTATTTGTTTATTTTTATTTATTTATTTATATTCATTTGTTATATATTCAACAAAGTACCCTGACCAAAAAAAGTCATGTTTGGCATGTTAAAAGGACACATCTGTCATAATTAGTAACAGTGATTAAATAAAGATAAGACATGTCATGAATCACATGGCCAGTTAAGTACATGTTGTCCGGTGTTGATGTGGATTTGGCCAGGAAATGCATATATAAATGTGACCAGTGAGGCATTTATGTAGATGTCCTTTTTTCCAGTTTTTCAAACAGCCAGTACAACAGCATGACAATCCTCACTTTTGAAAGTTTTTCTCATTTGTGGAACTCTCTTCCAGCTTCTCACTTCCCAGTTAACTTTGATCTTCAAAAATTTAAATGCAATGTCAATTGTTAACCTCTGTCTTCTTAATTCCTGTCCTTTCATTGTCCTTTCTCCTTAATAATGTTTTCTTTTACTTTTATTTTTTCAGACTCAGTAACCCTTTGCATCTTAGTGGCTTTATTGCCTGGTTTGGGGTGAAATTAAAAAAAAAACAAGATGATTTCAAATAAGGAAACCTTGTACCTTGTTAAACATCTATATCTCTCTATGTATGAATAAAGTGAAAGCTATCAGTCACTGAGTTGGTATTGTAATTCTCCTATACAACAGCAGATTGCTAGTCACTATCAAATCTCATTTTGAACTAGTGTATTGTATTATCTTTTATTGCTGTTGTTCATTGTTGCTCTTAATTAGTAATTAATTCATTAAGTCTTCATCCTTTCATTTCAACTTTGACCTTTAAAAAACACAACCATTGTATGCATCTTATTCCAGAATGGGCTCCATCTTGCTTTTGGTATTTCTTCTTCCTCTCATTTCAATGGAGGTAAAACTAAATTTTATATTTCTGCATGCATATTGTGTGATACCAGGCATGGCTCTCATGGCTTATGATCTTAGTTGATTCGCAATGTAGATCTGTATATGTTTTGCCTTAGTAAATTAAGATGGGCTACAGTAAATGTTTTGTACCACAGATTTGCTTTTCAGGGGCCTGTCTCCTAGGGGCTCTAGTCATAACTGAGAGTGATGCATCATTGCCAAGGGGTTTAGAGATTTGCTTTTTGTAACTTAGGAATAACCTCAATCAGAGACTGCCTGAGTGAACTGGGTTAATCTACCTGATGGTATTTCTAACTCGGCTCCATCTTCAAGGTCATATACTACTTTTATCAAAAACCTGTTGCCATATCACACATATTTGGCTGTGATGCATGTGTTTGGTATGCCCTTAATGGGTGAGCAACGAAAGAAAGGTTTATTCTCCCATTTGGATTTTCCCCATTATGGTCATTATTATATCCATCCTATAATAACATCTTATTGCATAGACAGAATGGAATGGCTGAAAGGAAAAGGAATGACAGGCATGCTTTGTTCTCAGAGAGAGTTTTATACTGCTAAGTCAACACAAAATTATATATACAAATTTACATGTGTCCCACACAGAGAAAATATAACATATATCTACACAACAAGCAGAGGAAAAATAGTACGAAAAAAGAGTCTTATAATAATTCTCAATGAGAATTGGGTCTGCCAGAGATTCTTTTGTATTTCTGGAGAAGCCATATTTAAGATTTCAGATTTGAGTGGGTCAGATTTATCTGTTATATCACTATTGAGGACATATTCTGCAAATGGGAAATGGCAAGTCATGGGTCTTTCACAAATTGAGGACTGCGAGCCAGAGATATTTTCTATATCTGGTGAAGATATATTTCCATAGGAAAATGGTGCCATAGGTTTGTAAGATGCCCATGTGGCTATGGGGGAGGAGCTAAAAACAGCAAATGCTCAGTTTGACTTCTCAAAGCTGGCTGACTGACTACTTTCATCACACTATAAAGTGATGTCACTAAGTGACTGTTATGTGACCAACATGACTTCATTTTGACCAAAGGGAGATAATTGTTTTTTGTATCCCTACACTGGGTCTCATAATGGGCATATTGGACTTTGTATATTTGTACCCTAACATCATTTTGCTAGCATGCTGTTCGCTTACTCAATAATAATAATAAGCTTGTAATTGAAAATATGCTACTAATGAGAATGGCCACTACTAGTAGATAACTCCAAGTAAAGGTTCGTCTTCTTAACTAATATATAACCAAAGGAAAGAAAAAAATATTGGGCTAGAGATGAATATAAGGAAGTTATCTTCTTCTATGTGCTATGTCCCTTGAGGATGTAGGCGATCATGGCTCTCTACAACTTCCTGTCCTTTGTGGTTATAAGTAAGGTTTGTCTTTCTGCTATCTCTCCTAATTCCTGTCCTGCCATCCAATTACCATATATACTCAAGAATAGTGCAAGTTTTATGATCAGTTTTTTACAGAAAGCATAGTGGGCCACATTATACACTAATACTTCTTTTGGAGAGGTTAAAAATCATGCATCTTCAGTTACTGGTTGCACTATACACAGGTAAATGTTTTCTGGAAGGGTTAAAATTCATGCAATTTTCTGTCACCATAACCTACCTGATAGGTCTGCATTCTCCCAGTACTTTTGGCTAACTTTAACCATCTATTTGCTATAAAATATGTCCAGAATGATACCCGCTACTACAATATTTGATTACAGTAGGCCTACTAGTATTGTTTAGAAGTTGGGTTCCATTATACAAAAGCTATATGAAAAAATCAGGTTATTCACAAAAAAATTCAGTGATCAAACTATACATGAAGTAGGCTTATACATGAGTATAGACAGCACATACGATTGTAGGTTATTCAATGCTTTCCTGTCTTTCTTGCTTTCAATATGTCCTGTGAGTGTCAAATTCTTCATGTCCTCTTTCCTCATTATGTGCCCTAGAAATTTCACTTATCTCTTTATGATTTTAAGTGTCATTTTTGTTTCCAATTTCCCTAAAACATCTTCATTGCTCACATGAATTTAAGCAAGCTACTAGGTTGGCATCTTAGTCTCACTCTTTCACTGTCGAAACTGTTAAGTGTAGCTGTCTCTTCTACTCCAATAGCTTCATGCATTGCACTTCCCGTCTGTGGAACCCCCTTCCCTGATAGCTATAATCTCCAAATATTCAAATGTAATGTCAATCAACATCTCCAGATGCCTTTATCTATTCCCCATCCTTCTCTTAATCCTTTCCTCTATCACGCCCCTTTACTCTTGCTCCCACTCTCTGTAACTCCTTTGCGTGGTAGTGGCACTCCTGCCTTGCTTGGGGTGAAATGCTTAAAAAAAAAAAATTTTAAAACTGCTTATGTAATTGATAGCTGCATAGGAAAAAGGACATCATCAGCAGTACACAGAACAGTCATGGATTTATTTGACATTATATTTCTATTATGAAGGTTAAAATAAATATATTTTTATTCAGACAAATATCTGAAAAGTAGAGGCAGATCTAAAGAATTAAAAAAAAATTGTTCCAAAAAACTTAATTTTGGATTTTTACAGGTGGGCCTTTTAACCTAACTAGTGCCAAATCTTTATAAATTACATAACTTTTATGAAAATGTATAGTTTTAATTGCTTTATTTTATTATTACTTATTGTTAATTTTTTATTGAACCTAATTTATATATTAAATGTTTATGGATGTATAGGAAAAAACACAGGCTTTGTTATTATCTATGATTTCTGGCATCTACTGTGGGTTTTGGAATATATTTTCCATGGATAACAAGAGACTACTAACACCACCACCACCACCACTATCTGACTTATTCTAACATGGTAAAAGCACATGCACTTGTAAATTTTTATTTTCATTTGGTTAATTCTATTTTATTTAAATTTTCAGGTACCTAAGCGGCTTAGTAAGTACTATTTATTTTATAAATTCAGAATTGAACATTAAAAAACATTCTACATTCACCTTTCTTTCTGATTTCTCTTCCCAGACATTTAGATACTGTGAATTTTAGAAAAGAAAATGTTGTATTTTTTTGTGTAATTTTTTCATGTTTTAAAATATTCTTTTCTGAAATAAAAATTTGACTCAAATCAACGCCAACATATTATAGTGTATCAAAAGTAATTTTGTTCTCTTTTACAGCCCTTTACAGACTTAAAATATGAAATAATAATAATCTTTCTTATTATGGATGTTGCCATACCAAATGACACAAATATAGCAAACAAAATGATTGGTAGAGGATGTCAAGGTGATTTTACTGGTGATTGGTACATTGGGATCTATCCCATTAAAGTTGTAAGGCATCCTTGATGAACTGGGGATACCATACCAACTTGGAATTATCCAAAAATCACCTCTTTTTGGATGCTGCAGATATTTTGAGTTGTCTGTTTGAGGTCCTTGTTGTACCTTGACAGATAATGTACCTGGGATATTCAAAAACTTACACCATGAGACAAAACATATAGTAGTAATAATAATAATAATAATTATTATTATTATTATTATCAATACTATTTAGCTGTATCTTTTGTTTCATTATCTCTATAATTTAGTTATACTTTTTTATAGTGATGAATACAAGTATTAGGATTTTGACAATTTTGAGGTATCATTTTAAACTGGCCTCAAATTACCATCTCTGACAGTAATAACAGGTGATGCGATATTTGAAAGGTTCTTTCATTTTCCCTTCAACTTTGACAGTAACAATACATTTTTCTTTTGCTTCAAGAGACATGAGACATGTAAGTACTTCAGAGACACAGGCAGAAGATTGTATTGAACTGTTCATAACTTCAACTTTGTTTCTTTCTTTATCATTCTGGAACATGTCTTGTTAATATATTTATTAATAGTTGTGCATTCAAATTCCATCCATTTCACATGAGTCTGTCAAATGTTGTTTGTAGGATAAATAATAGCAGGAATCATAAAAATGATAATTCTTTTGGTCTTGTAACAAGCTCTACAGAATTCCAGAAGTAGTAGATAAAACAATATCTGATTGTACTGTGCAAGACTAATTGCAGCATTTTAAGTCTGGGGACTTGTACCTTAAAATAAAGCCAAGAATTGAATGATCATTGGTTGTTACCCATCATGTTTTAAAATGCAAGTTAGAAGAGAACTTGCAATGTTTCGGAGGAGGGTCATGATATCAAGTATACTATAAGAAATTTGTCTCTACCTCAGACCACTTTGTCCCAAAGGCTGCCTTGGTATAGAGGTTTAAAGAAAAACAACAAAGTTAACATTACATTATTTAAACAAGGTTCTTTATTTTGCTGCAGGAATAACCAGATAACAACTTACGCAATAAAAAAATGAAAATTCCTTACTACGTTTTAGTTGGCAGTTCGGACAAAAATCCTTAGTGGGCTGGACAAAAATCCTTTGCTGTCTGGATGTGGCATGGGGCAAGGGCTTGCCAACCCCTACACTAGAATTTTCAAAACATTAGAGACCATCGAAAGATACCACATATAGATCATTAAATAAGCATAAAAAAAACCAGAAAAAAACAAATGTCTATAAAATTCAAAATAATTCTCCGTAATATTTTTCAAAATACTTTTTTCTCTTTTAGCTAAGCAAAAATGCTTGAAGTTTAATCACCTTACATTTTCCCTTACATTACCTGCGGATGATGAGATAATTGATATATTTTCAACTGATATTGAGAATCCTTGCAGCTTATCTTTGGGCAATTTCACAATAACAAACTACAACCCCAAAACCTATTCAATCTCTGTTGAGGTAAAAAATGACAGCATTACAAATGGAGGAGCATGTGGAGCACAGGTAAGCATGATGTCTCCTGTTTTAATATGGATTTTATTTTTCTCAAAACAAATGATTTGATTATCATATTTACAGCCCCATAATGCATGTATGCATATTGTATACTGCTTCAGATGCATAGGCATATCAATTCCACTGCACATCATATATGGGGAAAAAAGCAAGAAGCCTGGGCTGAGGATGCAAATTAGCATTATTCTTTATAGCATTGTTTCTCAAACTTTTTTTTATTTCAGAATGCAATTTGTAAAAATAACTAAAACTCTGGGAGCACACTTTTAATATTAATTTTATTTTAACATTTCCAAAAAAGATTAGTGGTACAATTTTCATTAAAAGTGATTTCTGAAGAATCTGATATTTTAGAGAGGTTGATAATGACTGATTTAAATTCCTTTAGGAAGGCAGAAGGGAAAGGATTATCCATGACTTTAGCATTCAGTATAAAATATCAGATGATAAAAACTTGACTTAGACATAGGAGCTATATGCTTGGTGTTTCTAGATTTTTTTTTTTAATCAGTATCATTGCATGCAAGGCAGTAAAGCCACTAAGACACAAGGGGTTACTGAATGTGGAAGAATTAGGAACAGAAACATTAATAACGAGCAGGAAGAGTAATCAGAAGGACAATAGATAGTGATTGACATTGTATTTAAATTTTTGCAGATTAATGTTGGCTGGAAAGCATGGAGCTGGAAGAGAATTCCACAAGCGAGAAGTGCGAGAAAAGAAACTGTTAACACAGAATTTATGGTTATATCTACACCCAGCTCAACTGTAAACTGATGAGTTGTCAATGTCAGTCAAGTACTGCACTTAAATTCAAAAAGTCTAGGTACCATAGTTAAGAGCTCATCCAAACAATTATCATGAAAGTAAAAGAAAGTGTGTTAAAAATAAAGATTTTTAAATATAAAAATAATTCATAAATTACTCTTCTTTTAACCTTGTGTCCACCTACCTTTCAGGGTGCATTTGTGTGACCCTGGTGCACCAGTTGAGAAATGCTACTTTATAGTTTACATGTATTGTCAAAACAAAATGACAGCAATTATATTCTAATTTCATTGTACTTGTAAAATATCACAAGCTTTATTGCTCTGTATTTTGTTGTTTATATTCAATACTTCTGGAATATTAAAGTAAACAAATAACAATATTCACCATTGAATAATTATGGAGTTTTATTTATTTATTATTTATTATTTATTATGTATTTCTACTACATCTACAATATAAAGTTGGGAAACTATATAATGTGAAGAGTCCACTACATCGAAGTGGGCAAATTCAGTAGATATAAACCTCAATTATTTTTGGTATTATTTTAAATGTCATGTCACTTCAAGATAATTGATTCTTTCTTATCTACAAATTTCCATGACTTCATAGGAATGACAGTAGAGTGGTTTCCCATTGACTTGTCTACAGTTTTGAATCTAGAGATGACTATCTACTAGAATAGCTTCTACCTAAGGCTTGAGAGCTAAGTCAATCCTGTCATTTAACCCAGAGCTTGGAGGAGAAGAGAGCATTTGTGTAAAAGTGTGAGCCCATGCCTGTAGAATATCTCAGTAACAAGACATGCTAATGTATGATGTCATATCTATGAAATATCTCATTTACAAGACATACCAACATATAATTTCATGAAATGTATCAGTTCCAAGACATACAAATGTGTGACGTCACATCTGCAAAATATCTCAGTTCTAAGACAAGCCAATGTATGATATCATATCTGTGAAATATGCTTCAGTTACAAGACATGATTGATGTCATATCTTTAGAATAGGTCAGTTCTAAGATGTACCAATTTATGATGTCATATCTGCAAAATATTTATAAGACATGGCAATGTATGATGTCATATTGAAAAATATCTCAGTTCTAAGACATACCAATGTATAATGTCATATCTATGAAATATGCTTTGTACAAGTCGTGCCAATATAAGATGTCATATCCATGCTATATCTCACTTCCCAAAAAATGCCAGAATGTGATGTCATATTTGTAAAATATTTTGGTTATACCAATATGTAATGTCATATCTGTGAAATATGTCAGTTTTAAGACATACCAATGTGTGATGTCATATCATTGAAATATGTCTCAGTTACAAGACATGTCAATGTATGATGTTATACATGTGAAATATATCACAGTTACAAGAGATGCCAGTATGTGATGTCATATTTGTAAAATATCTATTACAAGAGATACCAATGTATGATGTCATAGTTGTGAAATATCTCAGTTACACAACACGCTGGTATATGATGTCACATCTGCAAAATATCTAAGACATGCCAATTTATGATGTCATATCTGCAAAATATCTCACTTCTAAGACATGCAATGTATGATGTCATATCTGGGAAATATCTCAGTTACAAGTCAAGCCAATGTATGATGTCCCATACGTGCCATATTTCACTTCCAAAACTTGTCAGAGTGTGATGTCATGTTTGTAAAATATGTCAGTTACAAGACATACCAATGTGTGATGTCATTTCTGTGAAATATATCAGTTCTAAGACATAACAATGTATGATGTCATATCTATGAAATATGCCTTTTACAAGTCATACCAATATCCATGCTATATCTCACTTCCCAAAAAATGCCAGTATGTGATGTCATATTTGTAAAATATTTTGGTTATAAGACTTACCAATATATAATGTCATATCTGAAATATATCAGTTCTAAGACATACCAATGTGTGATGTCATATCTGTGAAATATGTCTCAGTGACAAGAGATGCCATTATGCAATGTCATATTTGTGAAATATCAACTGGTCCAAGACAAAGAACTTTATCATATCTCATGAGCTAGTTCAAAATGGTTCAGAACTTTATAGGAAATTGAATTATGGGAAATGCTGCAAAGGAATTTGAGGAATTCTTTTTTTACATAAAACAATTTTTGAATTTTTAAAAATTTTTTATTGCAGATTGCTTCCAATGGAACTTTGAATTGGTTGTTTGCAACAAAATCAGGACAACGCTTTTTCACTGATAAAGATAGATTTTATTACTTAGTATGTGCACGTCTGATTACGTAAGTATAAGTTACACTAAACCTGGAGTGAAAATTTTCTTCTCTTCAAAGTGAAACAAGTTCAGCAGTCTGACAAAAGTAGATAATACACATGTATGCTGATGTCATCACTCAAACGAAAGTTAAGTATCACTAAGGTAAAATTCAGAAAACTTAACACATTCAATACGAAAGAATTTGAATGAACATTTTCAGTAAATTAACTGTTAAGAACCAGATGACATTAACATTCTTTGTTTTTAAATTTACACTTTATCTTCATTTTGTCCTCCACACACTTTTATACATAATACTCTTGTGTACTAAATACAATTACTGGCATGATTAAATTATCTCCTTCAATTTTTCTCTAAATTAATGATTACAAATCAAAGTTAAAATATAAAATAAATACTAATGTTTGACACACTCATTCTCTGATGACCTCCAGAAGGGAATATATATTATTACAAATGATTAAATTCTGATTATAAAGCAAAATAATGTTAAAATGCATAAAAATAATTCCATACAATTATAATTACAATTTTAGTTCTTTTCTAAACATTCTTTACTGAGCTACAATTGTGTGCTATATTTTGGTGCATGTCATATAGTGGGACTTGTGTCAATAAATTCTTTTTCATATTATATGCTTTTGTTTTTTTTATTTTAGAAATTTCTTTGAATTATTTTTATAATGTGACTTTTTCATTTTTTTTCACATCAAATTGACAAAAATAAAATTTGTTAAGTAGAATTTAAGTCACTTCTTTGGAAAAAAAATTGCAGATAAATTATTTTGTCAAAAAGTAATGGTGAGTAGAATGTCTTTGTAGTGTATTGGTCATTTACATACTAAGTGGGATTGGTGAACTGTGTTCAAATTCTCCTTTCATACAAATACCCTCGAAGAAAACCTGCCACCTAGGAGTCATAGCAGAGCAGACTGGGTTTTATAGCCTCAGTTGGTAACCAGTTGAGGACAAGGTAAACTGAATTCAAAACCTGCCTGAAGAGGGATGGGCTCTGTCAGGTTATCTTATTCTAGATACACCATTTCAGCTACATCTGCAGTACACATGTGGCCTCTACAACCTCAGTGGTTTATGGGACATATGGTATGACAAATGGTTAGTTAGTTGTCACATGGCACAGAGGGAAAATGTCTATCACAGACTAGAACACATTACAACAATATGATGTCACCGATAGTTAATTCAGGTATTCACCACAAAATTGCAGGATGGGATAACAAGATTACAGATCTCTTTTTGGCAGGATGTGAGGCCATCAGAAATGCATCATAGATAGTTACCTACTGAGACTATTACTGAGTTATAGAACTATTTCACATGATGGTAGGATGCAAAGTCTCTCTGGATTGATGGGAAGACAAATTAGATTGCCTATAACAATGTCCAATTCAACAAATGAAAAAATGTGGTACAAATCAGAGAAAAAAATCAAGTCCTGAAAAAAGCTAACTTTATTGTACAAATGGGGCATAATACTTAACAACAAGTGGAGAGAATTTATTGGCTTGTTCATCTCAAATAAGACCTAGAATTGACAACAAAAGAAGTTGAGATGACAGAGGAGGAGAAACCTGAAAAGGAAAGAAAGCATGAGTGTTTCTGATGGAGAAACCAAACATAGTAGTAAATAGACTATGGAGGATAGTTCACATGAATCAGGTATTCACCTCAAGAAAGAGACATAAGATCCCGTACTATTGTTTGGAGAAGTCACAGATCAATGAAGGGTAAAAACTGCTTCACTTTTGGGCAGTGTAGTGACATAGACAAAATGGACTTGTTCTAGTTTGCATAAAGTCAAGCAACTACTAATAAGTCATCACTTGGCACAGAGGGAGAATTTACATGTCACAGACAAGGAGGCATCACAAGTTGATTCTAAGAAAATGGGACATAATATGTTGATTATTGTGTTATTTTGCCTATTTAATGCCATTTCTTGTTCTTTCCTACTGAATCAGGAAAATTAAACTTATATTAAACTATTATTAAATGCAAATACGCTAAATGATTGAAGGAGTCTGATACCTTTTTGAAATTTAGATGCTTGTACATAATTCTGTATAGATTAAGAGGTGCTGTATAGGAATTTTGTTATATATGAAAAAAAATCAATTAAGACCTTTTTAAGTATACAATAAAAAGGACTCTTATTCAGTGTGAAACTGATATAGAAGAAGCATGTAGAGTGGGAGTTGCTCAAAATATTTTGGGTGACTAAAGAAATTAAGCCAGGTAGAAAAAATGTTTATAAGAAAGTAGTGACTTAAATTAGTTTCAGAAGTTAGAAAAGTCCTTGGTCGAAAGTTTAAAGTGACAGTGAATTTTATGAAGTGTTGTCAAATTTTAGTAAGCTGTTTGGGGGTTGATAAGTCAACACTAAAGTGGAAGTGTCTATTTGTTAAATGGAAGGAGTTACCAGGTAAATGCCATTTGTAATAAAATTTCAGAAGTTGGTACAGCCTTGTAGAATTATAATTGAAGAGATTGAGTTGTATTGTCAAAAAAAAACTTGGCCTGCTTGTGGGTTTATTTGAGACAAACTTGTTTAAAATTATCTATTCTTAAGTTTTTGTATGTTGTTCCAGAGTTCTTTGTGGGTCACAGAGTATTTCAGAATCCAGTGTCCTCTTTTTTTTCAGTTCACTGCTAAGGTTAATTGCTCTGATGACCCCATCTTTCTGACTGCACATACATCAGCAGAACCATGATGATTGATTAATAGTAATTAAACCAGCCAAGAACCACCCTTATATTGTGCCAACTGGCTCACTAGGTTACTTTTCAAAATTGTCTCCGGTTTCATAATCAGTCCTTCTGATTGGTTGAAAATGAACTTGAAAAGAAGTCTTCTCCTCAAGCCTTGTTTTTTTTATTACTCTGTACTAAATATAATGTCATCACAGTCAGGCTCAAAAATAAAAATCAAAAAGTATCATCCAAACACCTCATTGGTTGGAAATGACCTTTGCTGTAGGTAATGGAAAGGGGTAGAGAGTTGTATTTATTTTCCTTCACATAAATTTTTATAGTTGAATCATCAGTTACCAGAAAATCAGTGATACACCTGTAGTCATTAGTAAAACAAAGATGGTAGAAAGAATCAGGGATGGAGGAATGTTAGAATGACTAAAGACTATTTGTGATCAATGTAGTATGGTTAAATAGACACTTAAGATGAGAATCAAAGAAATAAAAGAAATGGTTCCATATTTCAAGCATTGATATTTTGGCAAACTTGGACCTTTGTGCATGCAAAAAAATAGAGTGTCAAAAGGATAGTTTTTCCAGTGACATTGTTATTATTTTAACTATCTTCACTCCCTTGGCAATGTTTATTCTTTTAAAAAGCAATGATTAGAATAATAAAACCTAAGCATATGATAGCGAATTTATACATTTTCTTTTTTCTTGAGAATTTATAACAAAAATAATAAACACTATTTCTTATATTGTTTATTGGCATGGTTGACAAAACATCAGCTAATTGCCAATTGATTTGAAGTTTATAAAATTGTAAATAATAAGGATTTCCTTATAGTTGGTTCACATATATTCATAATTTAGTAAATGTTTATAAATTTATGAATAAAAAACTGTTTTCATATTTATTTGCTTATAAATTGGTAAATGATAAATATTGCATTGCACTAGTTTTTATTATATTAGTTTTTACAATGTAGTAAATCTAAAATTATTCTTTTAAATAAACAATCTAATAAATAGTGTTTAATACTTTTGTTGTAAGTTATCAAAAAGCAAAAAAATGTATAAATTCATTTTCATCATATGTTTAGGTTTTATTACATTTTTAATCATCATTTTTTAAAACAATAAACATTGGTGAGGAGTGAAGGTAGTTAAAATGATAAAAGTGTCAAGGAAAAAACTGTCCTTTTGATATTCCGTTTTTTTTTGTTTTTTTTTTTTTTGCAGTCATGAAGATCCATGTTTGCCAATATTTTCTACATACTTAATGTTATTGTTTTGTTTTTTGTTTTTCAGCTATATTGAGTCTAAAAAGATTCCAAATTTTAAGGTTAATACTTTTGGTCGTGTCCGAATGAAAATAATATCTTATAATAACTCAGGCATCACTGATGGAAAAGAGCTGACCAGTTTCGTATCTGGGCTTAATGCAAAAATACAAATTACATCTACTTACAAATGTAAGTCAATCTTTTTTTTTTCTCTGAATTTTTGATAATTTTTAATTAACTTTTAATTAACTGCTATACCTATTCTTGAATTTTACATTCAGACTATTGTCCTCATCTTTGATGTTGTTATCACAATGTTTCAGCTGTTGTGTCCTTTGGCCCTCATCAGGTGTATATCAATCTGGATAAACTACAAAGAATTCTGAACCCTTTATTTATTTTATTGAGTGGACTGATTTTGTTCCACAAAAATTCAGATAAACTATTCTTGAATAATTTTTTTTGCCAGGTCTGCTCCAGATGTCGGTAATTATGGCTCTACACAGATTTCCTTCTTTTATGTTCTGTCTCCCTTAGATATCATCTCTTTATTATCTGTGAATTATAAATGTTATGTCCCTTCAGAACATAGTTGATCATGGCTCTCCACAGATTCCTTTTCTTTATTTATTATCTGTGAATTGTAAATGTCATATCTCTTCCCTTCAGGACATAGGCAGTCATGACCCTCCACAGATCCTATTTCTTTATTATCTGTGAATTGTAAATGTCATGTTTTTTTATTTATTATCTGGGAATTTTTGAATGTCAGGTCCCTTCAGGATGTTGGTGATCATGGCTCTCCAAAGATGTTGTTTCTTTATTATCTGTGAATTGCTATCTCATCTAGGAAAAGTGGTTTTCTTTACTTTCAGACAAAAACGCTCGTGTTAGTTGGTGCTATGTTACCAATCTTTTGGACAGAAATAATACAATTTATGATATTCAGTAAGTGACTTCAATTTTTTTCATATTGTACTTTTATGTGCTGTGTCCCTTCAGTATGTAGGCGATCATGGCCCTCCAAACCTTCCTGTCCCTTGTAGCTCTTAATAAGTTTTGTGTTTTTGTTATTTCTCCCAAACCCTATTCCGCCATCCATTTACCCAAGCCCATCAAGTATGCTACATGCTGCTTTACTCTGCTTCACTTTCCCTCAATCTGATCCGTGAGTATCAGATTTTCCAAGCCCCCCTTTCATCACGTGCCTCAGAAATTTTATGAAAAGCAGATCATTTCATGCTATGTGCAACTATTTCATTATTACATAAAATTGTATGTGTGAACGCATTTTAACCAATTTCAAGATTACTATATTCTGTAATATGGCTTAACAAAATTAAAAATTATGAATAGCATGTTCAAAGGACATGTCAGGGATAACTTTACGAAATGTACAAGCAAATGAATAACTGTCATCATTTAAGTTTCAGTGTGTACCAATTATTTTTAACAATATCAAAAAATTAGCAAATTATTATAGCATTAGTAGGAATTCCTCATAGTTTACATTTTCATGCTAATAATACTTGATAAAATAAAAAACAGCATTTTTAACATTGTAAATGTAAATATTTTAAAATCAAGAATATTGTTCAATTCTCCTTATTCTCCTCTTTGTCTGTCTACCCTCTCTTTCTCTCTCTTTCTACATTCTACATACACACACACACACACATATATATATATATATTGTCATCCACAGACAGACTGTTTCGCTGTATCACAGCTCTTCAGTGTGGCTAGATGTGTGATTGCTTCAAGCTGGGATTGAAACCTGACTGATTTGGTATCACACAGAGATTCTGCCCCTAGGCTATCATCGCACAGCAGAGAGGAAAGGGAATTTTAACGTTTTCTAAGTGAAATACATCAGTGGCTCAGAGAGCTCAATTCAATTCAATTTGGTTGAAGAGCAATGCATTAATAGCAGTATGAGCCACTGTTTTTAAAATTACCCTTTTCTCAAGAGAGCTCATCTGGATTTTCCAGGAGCATATATATTGTCATCCACAGACACTGAGAGAGAGAGAGAGATTAGCACTGCCTCTATGGGACTGATGGTGCAAGATGAAAAGTGAAAGAGTTGGAGTTAAGGGGGTTTGATTTCACTGTTTTAAAAAACAGCTGAACAACCCTTAAATTTGGAAAATTACTCGAGTAAACATATTGTGAAAAAATGAGATTTTAGAAAAAGGTTGATGCTAAGTGTGGGAAATAATCAAACCCCAGACTCTGATCAATGTCTGATATATATATATATATATATATATATATATATATATTTTCAAGTAAAAGGTTTGTCACTTAGCTGATTGATGTTACCTTCAGCATCCCAACTCCAAAGTTTCAAAGACAGACCCCCTGGGAATGACACCATCTACATGTCAGGAAATATCAGCAATTGGCTGCTTATACTTCTCAAATTTTTCTTTTTTATATGCACTTTTCATCAGTGCAATTTTTTTCATTGGGTATTTGTGTGAGTGTGTGTGTGCATTCATGCATGTGCACCCATGCATGTGCCCCTCTGTGCCTATGTGTGTATGTGTAGAATGTCATGATTATTTGTCCTTTTCATCATTTTTTTTCACTTTACACTCACTCCTTAACCTTTTCTCTCTTTTTTCTCTTTTCTTTCAATTGTTACCATTTGACTTCTGGTTTTCTATATATGTAATCATTGTTCATTTTTGAGCATTCTAATCTTTTCTTGTGTCAGAAAAAATTGTATTTTTTTTTTTTACATAAATAGTTAATTTTAATGTTTAAATAATGAATTAAATATTTATATATGTCCTCACTTGCCATTATTTTGTTTTCTTATCTGATTTGGTGGTATCTTAAGTACTATTAGGGTATTAATTGTAGGAGGTTATGTTTATAATTAAATTTTTATTTATTATTGTTTGAATTTGTATGCATAAACTTATATTCATACATTTATGCACACATATACATGCATTAAAAGTGGATATTTAGATCAACGCACAGTGGTGACAGATCACAATGCAATTGTCAGGCTATCAGTGGCCTGGCAATTGCATTTAAGCATAAAACAGAATATTACCACTGGATATTGACCTCAATGTCCACTTTTATATTTACATACGTTCTATTCCTGATAGAGACTACTAACTGGATGATAATTGTTGAAATTCTCAGGAAAGTGGATTGAAAAGTTGAGAAAAAAATTTAAAAACAAAATGCATTAAAAATTATGTTTTAAAATAATAAAATGAAATCAAGAACAGTTCCAAGGAGAATCGAGCCCAAATTTAACAAGATGGAGTTCAGTAAGATTGAGCAAAGCCAAGACCACCAATCCTTTCCCACTTCTTGCTGTTATAAGAAAGAGACAATTAATGTATCATTGGAGAGATGTTGATTCTGGTAAAATAGAAAAATGTAAGAAATATCAGTAAAGAAAACAGGTGATCCCAAAATAACATCTAAATTGTTCTGAACAAAGAGTCAGGAAAACATCTGGTTTGTGTAGTGGAGTCATGTCAACCACAGATATCCCTGCAAAAATAAAGATTAACACCTAAGATTGGGGACAAATTCATTTATTTTAATTTCTGGGACATTCACCAAAAAATTTTTTCTAGCTGACCAAGAAACACATAAACAGAGAAAGATAAATTTTTTTTTATTAGGTTGGTGCAAAAATAATGTCGTTTTCTCACATAGTAACATATCTGAGAAAACGACATTATTTTTGCACCAACCTAATACTAAGGAGATTGGGAATATTTTTCTTTCCAACCCATGATGACTGTGGATGAACAAAACAACTCTTGAGATTGGCTGGCAGGGGCCATCTGGATTGGCTCTGATTAACTTAGAATATGGTCTCTAACTTGGAAAAGCACCTAAATCAAACAAGCTGATAAAGAAAGATTAATTACTGGGAATACCCTTTTCACCTCCATCACAAAGACAGTTGTACCAGCCTTTGGAAATGGGCTGAGCTTGGATGCTGAGAGGGTGGGAGAAGGGAGAGAGAGAGAGAGAGAGATTAGCACTGCCTCTATGGGACTGATGGTGCAAGATGAAAAGTGAAAGAGTTGGAGTTAAGCGGGTTTGATTTCACTGTTTTAAAAAACAGCTGAACAACCCTTAAATTTGGAAAATTACTCGAGTAAACATATTGTGAAAAAATGAGATTTTAGAAAAAGGTTGATGCTAAGTGTGGGAAATAATCAAACCCCAAACTCTGATCAACCACTCACACCTGCCAGACGCAAGACTCTATATAAGCTGGAGGTTTGGACAACTTAGAGAGTCCCCACACTACTGCTACTGGAATCCACATCATTCGCTGAGATCTTCTGATCAAGACCTTGTGCCAGTCCTGAAGATCAGAACTTATAGATTTAAATTATTACTAACACAGGCTGTAAATTCCAAAAGGGGATCTCATGACCATTTGATTATAACAGTTGTAGAAAGGGTTAAAACCACTTTATACAACAAATCAAATCATTGTAACATTTTTAACCAAAGGTAATTCTTTATTCCAAAGAATTCTTTTTTGTGTAGCTCCTAGTGGGTGACCTGTTCTTCACTCCAGTTTACTTTATCAGTGATCTCCTCACCATCTGAGATCAAAAACACAATGTGACAGAGGAGTGAATGATCATGAAAGAGACAAATGCCAGCTAGAATGAGTGGAACTGTGCTCATCGTTATGATACCAGCAACAAACCAGGAATGCATTAACAAGTGAGGAGTCAGCTAGATGGTAACTCTGGTGATCTGAAGGAACTTGAAGACCAACGTGGGACTGAGAGGGTTACAACCCATAAATACAGCATACTTTAAAACTAAATTTTTATCATATATAGGATTGATATGAATATAAAATTTACCACTTAGCTGATTGATGCTATATTCAGCAACGTGACTCCTGAGTTTCATAGTTGAACTTTTTTGTAACCATTTGGTCTACTCATCAGGTTTCAGCAATTGTCTGCTGATTTTTGTTTTTCTTATATTAAGTTAAAAAACAAAATAATTAATGTGCTTGTTATTAGTGTTAGGTTTATTTTTTCTTTGTGTGTATGTGTGTGCCTATACATGTGTGTATGTGCACATGTGTAGAATGTTGTGGTTATTTCTTTTTTTCATAATTTTCTTGTCTCCTCATACTCTCTCATTATTCCTTTGCCTTCTTTTTCCTTTGTTTCAGCTCTTAGTGTCAAAGATAACAATGTTATTTTAAGTTTCACAGAGAGGACCTATTTTTAGGCTAGGAGCTTTTGATGTGCTTGAAAAAATATATTTAACTTCTATTTTCAGATGTTCAGAGAAAAATTCAAATTCTTTGCAATTTGTGCAGACAAAGGAAAATCCAGTGATATTCGAGTCAAGCAGTTTTAAAATCATACAATCTCCTAAATATGAATTGATTGCGTACGCATGTTATATAGAATTTTGTAAGATGGAAGATGACTTCTATTGCAAGAATGTAAGTAAATTATAATCTCACTTGATTTAAATTAGTATATATCAAATGTATTTTCATTTTTACTGCCCTTTACTCCAAATCTTATTGCATGTAGACATCTAAAGACTTTCTAGGGCTCCACTATATATATATTTTTTTAAGCATTTCACCACAACTAAGCCAGGAGTGCCACTAGCATGCAAGGGATTACAGAGGGTAGAGAATAAGAGTAAAGAGGTGTGTTTGGGAGAGGATAAAGAGAAGGACGGGGTACAAGATCAAGGTATCAGAAGATGTTGATTGCCATTACACTTGAATATTTGAAGATTATAGTTATCAGGGAAGCAAGTAAGAGGAAGAGAATTCCACAGATGGGAAGTGCAAGAGAAGAAGCTGTTTGAGTAGAAGAGACGGTTACATTTAACTGTTTCGACAGTGAAAGGGTGGGACCAAGATGCCAACCTAGTAGCTTGCTTAAATTCATGCAGTCTGGAAACCAGAGAAAGCATCTTGTTGGAACAGTTGGCCGGAAAATACTTATAGAAGAGACAGAGGGAAGCCACAGCACATCTGTGAGAAAGCGACTGTAGACTAGATGCTAGATCAGGACCTGTCACATTGCATATCCGTCTCTGGATTTTGTTGAGGACCTTGAGACTTACAGCAGGGACCCCAGACTATATATGACAGCAATATTCCATGCAAGGATGAATGGTTGATTTATAGATTTGAAGGATGGACTCAGAAGAGAAAAAACTTTCTGGAACGACACAGGGAACCAACTTTCCTTGCGGTTGATGAAGGAGTTTATGTATTTGTTCTACGTCATATCAAAGTTGGACATCAGCCATTCTGATGGCAGGCAGGAAGGATTCTCTATGGTGGGTAAATGAGAGCAGTTTTGTTATTATTATTATTATTATTATATGGATACCTCCACATATTTACTAAAAAATGAGTATAGCATGATGGAAAAATGCCCCAAGCTTAATAAAAACAAACTTTTATCATCAAAATCTGTGTTATTATTAAGAGGAAAGACCAAAGGATTTTTTGATTATTAAATTATATTTTTGATCCTTTTTAGAATGTTTGAAAGTTTTTCTTGCATCAGTGGGGCGGGGGGGGAGGACCAGAGATTAGTACAGGAAATTTTAATAATATCTTTTTTGCAGTGAAAAACATTGATTTGGAAATTCTTGCAAAAATCAAATAATTGTTGAATTTTATTGAAACTTTCAGGATTTATTCACAGATGAATTAAATCATTTTAGAAATGTTTCTTTTTTAAAAAATCTTTGTAAAAACATTATTTAACTTTGGAGAAATTAATTTTGTGCTACTTAATGTTTATACTTTATATTAGTTACATGCAGAACTTCTTGGAGAATTTAAATGATCAATTTTTTGGCAAACATGGACCTTGATGCCTGCAATAAAATGAAGTGTCAAAAAGACAGTTTTTCCCGTGACACTGCTATTATTTTAACTACCTCCACTCCTTGGTAATGTTTATTGTTTTAAAAAGCTATGATTAGAATTGTAATAAAACCTATACATATAAAAGTGAATTTATACATTTTTTTTTGTTCTTGAGAATTTACAATAAAAATATTATCATGGGAAAAACCATTCTTTTGACACTCTGTCTTATTCTGGCACAAAGGTCCATGTTTGCCAATATTTTTTTTTCTAAAATTGGACCCCCAGTTACAGAAAATCTGCTCTGAATCATAAAATGGAAAATGCAATAAAACTAAGATATTATTTAATTAGAAAATCTTTTAATTGCTTTTATGAATAAGATATATTATGGACACTATTGTCTTAAGAATTTTTTTTGAATAATGAATTTTTACAAGTATTTTAATTTTTTTAAAATTTTCATTAGAATAATTTTAAAATCTGTTTTAAATTTTAAATTTCTGTATTAATTTATACTGATTAGGTAATATTGTTATTAAGTAAAAACTATATTTATTAATCATAAATGGAAAAGCTTACTCCAATTTAACAACTCCTAATATTTTAAATTTTTTGTGTGTGCATAAACATGCCAATTTTTGTAAATATGGATGTCTATAAATGACACACTCAGAAAATAAGAGCGATAACAATAGTAATTTTAAAGCCAAAGTACCTAAAATTCAATAAAACAATATTTTACTGGGTAGTTAAAAATGATATAAAAAAAGTGCTCATATTATATTCCTCAAGTTATTTTTACAGATATGTCTGCTGCAAAAAAAATTTACTTAAATTCTATTCTGTCAGTCAAGCTATCAACCTGTCAACACCTTAAATAAACAGCTACCACTGTGTTAAAAAATGCATTTCCGTGATACTTTGAACTTAAAGTATTGTTTCAAATCAGATTAATTAAATTTTAAATTAGCTAATATTCTTCAAATAAAGTTTCAGAAAAGTATATTTTATTTTTGAAAGATTTTTTAATAAAGGAAATTACATTGTAATGAAAGATGGCTAAAAATGGCACTAAAATCAACAAATTTTAGCGATTTCAAAACAAAACCTCCTTCCAGTCAATTTAAATTAGTTTTAAAATATAGCAAAATATTTTGTTTATTGGAAATATTAAATTTAATCTATTAACTTGAAATTGAAACTAACATAAAAGATTAAAAAAAAAACTTTTTATTTTTAAAATTTCATTATAAACCTTTGGTATCAAGTTTCTGTGGTGGTAGCTATTATTATATCTTTCTTCATGTGTTTTTTTTTCCAATTGGAGATCTTGTATTACACATGTCAAGCTGTATAATCTCAGATTGATAGCACAATTTCCAGAATATTTGCCATACCAAGTAATGCAGACTTCTGAAGTGATGGGACACTAGGCTTTATTCTAATTTTATCAATGTAGGACTTTAATTTCTGGGGTATAAACTCAAACACCCCAATTAAAATTGGGGCAATATTGACCTGAAAATCAAACATTCTATCAGCTTCAATAGGTATATTGCTTGAGTTTGTCAATCTCTTTGATCTTGAGATTATAGTCATCAGAAACAGCCATATCAATGAGGAAGCATTTTCTTCATTCTTTGTCAATGACTGTGATGTCTAGTTTTGGTGGCTTTGTGCATGTGGCCTGTTTGAATTTTGAAATTCCACACAATCTTGATTTGGTCATTTTCAATCATCATCTCTAGTTTGTGGTGGAACCATTTCTTGTCAACTTCAAGTCCATACTTCCTACATAGACATCAGTGCAGAATATATATTATATAATACTATTATTATTATTATATGAGCATATCATATTAAAACATCAGTTCTCATCTGATCACTAAAGTTAAGCCACATTGTGATACTATTTGTCAATGCCATGGTAAAATGGAAGAAAATGTTATGTGCTAAGAGACATAAAAGCAAGAAAAGTTAATACCAGAACAACACCTGGGAAAAATTGAAGATTAAATTCACATATAAATAGCTTGAACTGTATGTTGAGTGGATTGAACAATGTAAAAGTGACCCTGACTTGGGGGTTGATGTTTGATTGACGCACAGCTACAAAGCAAAATTTCATTTTCGCTAAACAACAGACGTGAGGTTAATTTGAGACAAGAGGTGGGTGGATAGCACACCAATGTCCACTGAAAAGGTTGGTATGACGTAAACCAGAGGAGATTCACTGAAATGTCCCTACCTTGCCATACTCCATGCCAGTTTTTGGCAATGTCCATAAATAGAAATGTGCAAAGCAAATTCGCCAGAGAGAGACATACAGGTCAGAGACAAGATAGAAGAGAGGCCATGTGATTGCCTGCTGAATAGAAGCACCAACTTCAGCCTTGTGCCAGACTTTACCAAAATAGCAAACCAGATTTGTGCCAGGTTTTTTCCCACAGTAGGTTGCCATTTCTTTCTGTGACAGACCAGTTGCCATCCAAGGCTATAGAACCCGGTCTGTCCTGCTATTTACCCATAGCTAGGGAGAAGAGGATTCATACCTTTCCCAAGGGTATTAGCATGTAAGTGAATGTAAACAGGAAAACAGATTGCAAACATTATGACAAAATAAGGTGTTTGTGTACAACTTATCCTATTTGAAAAAGGGTTTTGTATTACCAATTCCTAATTATGCTCTGGTACCAATGTTGATTTAATCTGATATAATTTCACCATTTCATAATTTTATAGTATTTACCAGGGTACCCATGTTGCAACTGGATGTGACACAAGGTCAAGGTTAAAGTGAGTTTAATAGCAAAGCTGCACAAAAATTCTCAAGCCCCTTTGGGGATTCCTCTGGTGCTGGGCAATAAACTCAGAAGCCTCTTAAGGGAGAGTAAAGCCTGAAGGGAAAGCCCTGTAGGTCTTGGGTTAAATCAAAATATAAATCCCAGCCAAAGACATGGATTTTATAGGTATCTACCAACGCAACCACATTGTAACTGGATGTGACACAACATCATGGTTTAAAGTGGGTTTAACAGCTAAACCATGGAAAAAATTCCCAAGTTTCCTAGGCACTTTCCCTTTTGGGTATGCTTCATGCACCAAGCAATAAACCCAAACCCCTACCAAAGAAGAGGTAATGACTGGGAGGAAGGCCCTTTGGGGCTTGTGTTTAATATTTGTATTTATTGTATATACATACAATTATGGCACAAGGCCTAAAAGGGGGAATGGGTTCAGGCTGGTCTTCACTGACTCTCTTATACCTAGCTAATCCAATTCACAACCCATTCACTCATTACAATTTGCACATTCACCATAAAAACTCATACGTCACCAATCAATCCTCCATACAACATAATGGTGCATCCTCTCAGGAGGACCTACAAAACGCATCCCGAGATTTAAAAATTTGATGAAAATAAATATTTCATAGAAAAAATTTAATGATTGACAATGAGAGGGGAGGGGATGAACCCAAAAAACAAACTAAACATCAACACAAAGCAAACTAAACATAACTGATGTTAGTAGGACCTGTCCAACCCTCAAAAAAGAGAGGCCGCTGTATTCTTCCCATTGGACAAAATCAAGAGGCTTCCTCAATAAGGGAGAGGGAAAGGAGAAAGTATATACAGATATGGGAAATACATAAAGCTGACCCAGTTGAGATGAAAGGGGAGCCAAAACAAACTGGGGAGGCTGGGAATCTCAACTTGGATCATAACCAAAGATGTAGTCAAGAGCAGGCCAGGAACAACTCTTACTCATATTAACTAGGTACACAAAGCTTGTCTAGCCTAACCAAGGGAGGACTCCACAAGAAACCACCCCAATGTGATATAGGTTGACCTAAAAGAGAAAATCAAGGCTAGCTCCATTCAAATGAACCGAGCTCACCTCAGTCACCCAACTTTTGCTAAAGTCTGTCGAATGCAAGTGTTTTCTATCAGTTCTAATCTTCATCTTGAGCTGATGTTGAAAGAATCAGATCAGATCCTGATGAGAAAGACGGTTGCCTTGCAAGACTTCCTCCTGTCACATCGTCCAAATCACCAGTCGTGTCGTGGCCAGCAGCATTAGAAACACCATTCATTTCACCCCAGAATATGGGGGTGACACATTGTCACACACGTATGTGCGATCAATGAGCACAAGCTTTTCGGGAGAGATACAAGCCATCAACTCGCTGACATGGTCCAATAGGGGGCGAACCCGAGGACAATGGTAGAAGGTGTGTGAAGCCATTTCTTCTAAGCCAAGATCACATTGTTCGCAAATCTGCCAAGCCCTATATGAAGGCCTTTCATTGAGAGGCAACCTATCCTGAACTAGTCGCCAGGTAAGCAGAAACTCAGGGTTACTGAGATAATCTGCCGCTGGCACCCAAGACCAGAAAGAGTGAAACTCCTCCGACAAGTCAAGCCGCTCACGTAGAGGATCCTTCGCGACCCCCTCAACTAGTTGGCAATAGAAGACCTACCTAGACTGAGAAAGGTCACTGGACTGAGGAATGATTGTCAAGGCATATCGACATTTGCGAAAGAAATCCGATTGATCCTGGGGTTTACGATGGTGCTCAACTTGTGAGATGGAGGGACTTATAGTAAGGAAAGGGAAGGTGCCCCTTACGATCCCCACCATAATAGAATCTTCTGTCAAGTGGCGTAGGAAGGCCAGCCTCAAGGTGAGCTTGTTACTCACCAAGTGTGGCATTCTCAGCCCCCCATGACACGGACATTGTGTACATTGTCAACCTGATGCTTGTGTCCCCTCCATAAACTGAAGGATAGCAAGCATGTGAGCACCGCCTTATGATTTTTACAGAGAGAAAGTACAGACAAGTGATAAAGGACAAGAGGAAAGACGTAAGTGGCACATGCCTCCGCCGGGCCCTTCAAGAACAACCTCTGTTGATGCCAAGTCGGACCAGCCGCATCAACCTTTGCCTGTACTTCAGACCAATTTTTCTCCAGCTGGAGGTCGGGTCCTTTACCCACTGCAAGAATACAGACAGGACTGTCTGTCCAACCAAAGGACCCTGGAATATCAACCCCCTTCCATGCACCTAACCACAAGCCAGATTTCAACTTGTTGTGGTTAATCTTGGCCCATGTCACCTTTTGGTACCATTCATGCACCTTCAGTACCACCTCAATGTCGCTGCAGGATGACACAAAAGTAAATATATCAACAGTGTACGTGGAAACCATAGCTTGAGCCCCTCTAGGGACAGCGATTTCATGTAGGGCCGGACTGCATGCCCTATACATTAGCTGGTGAAGGAGAGGCTCCAACACCAAAGCGTAAAGTAGGGTCGACAGTGGACAGCTCTGACGAACCCACTGAGACAGCATAAAAGCACCTGAGAGCTTCCTGTTCACCTGTACAACAGCACTGGGGGAGCAATACAGGAGGCTAATCCAGCGGCAAAAGTTAGGTTTGAATCCGGTGGTCTGCAAGACAGCAGCAAGGTAGCGATTGTCAACCCTATCAAATGCCTTGGACTGATCAAATTGATCAGTGTGGCCTCATCGTCGTCTTTTACACCCTCTATGATCATGTGGATCAGATGCAGGTTGCTTTGAATTGTTCAGACACTCACAGTGCAAATCTGCTCAGGACCCAAAAGAGACTCAGCAACTGACTGCAAGTGTTCCTGCAGGATCTTGGCCAAAATCTTTAACTCTGTGTTTAGCAGTTATGGGCTTATAGTCATCTAAATCCTGCCCAACACCCTTGCTTTTTTTTTAACAGTGTGATCACACCCCTGGTGAACCAGTCAGAGACAGACCTCTGCCGGAACCAGTTGTTGAACACCACAGTCAAAATCGTGACAAAGATGTGCAACAGCCTCAAGTACAATTAATAGGGCAAACCATCCAGACCAGAGGCGACTTGCCTCTGCTGACCTTCTTCAATGCCACTTGGACTTCACTCTCCATGATCTCTCCCTCGCAGCTAGCCACTTCAGTCAGTGAAAGCCAAGGAAAGTCAGCCAAATAGCTATGAAACTCCTCATCATGGAGACCAGGCTCCTTGGTAAACCGGCTCTCAAAATACCGAAATGCCTCACACATGTCGTCAGTGGCCCAAAAAGTATGCCCTTCTGACATTTTGACTTCACAAATGTAGCGATCGGAACCTTGACGGATCTCTTCCTTGTGTAATTCTGCACTCATATTCACAGCTTTGGATGATATCTTGCTTAACCTATGTCTAAAAACCAGGCCCATGTAGTGCTCACTAGTCAAATGCTCCAGGGCCTCCCTAGCTAAGGCTATCTCTAGAGGATCTCCCCCCAAGCAACCACCTCGGAAAAACTATCCTTAAGAGCTTTCTCCTTGTTAACTCTATCTAGTGCACCTGTTTGTGAAGGACTTAATCCTATTCTTAAGCCTCTCCCACCACCTATTCCCGATAACTGACCCCAATAGTTCCCGCTGCACTATGCTAGTTAGCTGTTCCTGGAAGTCCTGCCTGTCCAGTAAAGACAGATTGAACTTCCAATAGCCAGCTTTTCTAGACCTACAATCTAACGCTATCTGGGCACAAACGAGTTTGTGGTCCGAATAGCGTACACAGTGGAACATAGGACAATCTAGTAGGTCTACATTGGCTCCTCTAACTAACATTCTATCCAGGTAGCCAATCACCTGGGTAGATGGCCAATTAAGAGCCCATGTCCACATCTACCCTCCCACTGGGTTGATCGACCCGGTATCTATTGACAAGACCAAACTCTTTGATCAGATCAACCAAGCTATGATCACCCCTCCTCCCTGTAGCTCCCTTCCCCCTACCTAACTTGGGGTCCAGGATGGCATTCCAGTCCCCCATTAAGACTAGGCGTGTTGAATCCACCAGGAACGGCCCCAAATGCAGAAAAAATGAGACCCACTCCTCCTAGTTGTTGGGCGCATAAACCATGACAACTTGGAATGAAGCACTTTTCATAGCAATATTGGCCACAATCAACTGGCCCTCGGCATCAACATGAACAAGGTCCACATTCGCATCCAGGGTATGTCTAACCAGCAAAGAAACTCTTCTGGCATGTCGGTCCCCATATGCTGAATAGACAACAAAGTTGTTAGACAGCACACACATATCGATGCTGCAAACAAAGTGGGTCTCTTTGATTGCGACAACCACCATTCCGAACAACAAGAGGTCACGGAGCAAGCAGGCAGCCTTAGCCCGATTCCTCAAGCCCTTCGTATTCAGACTGGCTAACTTGATTGACATCTTTTAAGTCTGAAAGTAGAAAAAATAATTATTCCCCTACGCACATACTGGGTGGAAATCTTTGCTAGTAAGGACCCCGACAGATTGTCCTAGGCTCCCTACACCTAGTTCTGATATCATCCGTCCCTACAGGATGGCTCCACCGACGTCTGTGGGATAGGTTAGTTTTATACACCTATATAGGGAGGGGTAGAGTAAAAGGCTTGGATTTAATATTAGAAGAATATAAATCCCTTTCAAAGGTTTATAGAGAACTCAATGGGCAGAACCCATTTTAACTGCAGGGGGAGCAGGTCAACTTATTACAGCACTATTTTACATTAAGAAGACTATCAGTTCAATACTTATGCTGGTAGTAAATATACATTTGAGCTATTTAACAACTTAACAAAAATGTCCCCAGTGCCACTTAACTACCCCCAGTAATTTTATTTATTATAACAAAAGGGACTAATTGTTTGAATTTTTTTTTCAGACTAACTGTGTGCCTTTTGGTACTTACTTACGAACTTACATGCAGGTTGGAACGATGTTAATGCCGAGTTCAAGAAGTCAGTTGGAAACTCTAGCTTCAGGTTGGTAAATACTTTTGACATATTTACCTGCAAGAAGGGACTTTTTTCTTTTGAAGCTCTATTACTGTATATTATTTCAGCAATTTTTATTGTTTTAAAAGGTTATTTTTTAGAATTTTAATAAAATCCATACATAACTTTTCTATTAAAATTTTCATGGTAATTGTTCTGATGAGCTTTCTTCTTTGGTACCTGAACTTGACAAATTTAAGTACAGCTAGATTTCATCATTTTACAGTTGAAATCAATAGATATAACTGTAAGTTCTATGCTAACAGTTTCTTCTCTTTGCCTTTTAACTTGTGGAACTCTCTTCTGGCTTCTTGCTTTCTAGTCAACTTTGATCTTCAAAAATTTAAATGCAATGTCAATCGTTGTCTACTTAATTCCTGTTCTTTTATTGTTCTCTCTCTCTAATAATGTTTTACTTTTTCTCAAATTCTTTCACACTTGGTAACCCCTTATGTCTTAGTGGCTTTATTGCCTTACTTGGGATGAAAAGATTAAAAAAAAAAATTATACATTTTTTTTTCAGTGTAAAATTGACTCAAGTTATAATAAAGAACATAATCCACATTTTATATATATATATATATATATATATATATATATATATATATATATATATATATTTATTAAAGACATTTTTATGTTTAACGTTCTTTTTATAGATACAAGTATTTAAGTAAATGCTCTGTTTATAATAAACAGTATTAAATAACATTTACCGGCCTGAATGTCCGAGAAATTCGAACCTGCATCCTATACAGAACCGTCATTTAGCTTGACGTGCCTAACCACTCGGCCACAAAGGATCGTTCAGTTGGCAAGGTCGAATTTACTGCTTATAAACTTCAATCTTTCATGAATCTCGTACATTCATAACTGCTCATGGCGTATCAAATGTAAACAAATGATGTCATACATTAAGAAATGGACAAAGTCCGACAATTTATTTATTAAAGACATTTTTATGTCTATAAAAAGAACGTTAAACATAAAAATGTCTTTAATAAATAAATTTTCAGACTTTGTCCATTTCTTAATATATATATATATATATACATATATATAGATAGATATGTATGTATGTTATAATAAAGAGAAAGAACAGTAAGATATATAATCCAGTGTTCTTATTAATATTTTTATTTTTACAAAACAGTGCTCAATGCATAGTTGTCAGTGAAAAAGAATACCCTACTGCCCCTTGTTAAAATGATTGGTTTTCCCCATATCCATAGAAACAAATATTATGAATGTATGTGTTTATAAAACTCAGTAAATTTCAAAACAAGTTATTCCAAGATTCACTTGAAAATGAAACAGAACTAGGGACTTTAATTTAATTAAATTCTATAATTGAATTTGAAGTTTTTAGTTTATGAAACTTAGTAATTCCTGTGTAGTGATGGAACCATATTTTTAAATAAGTATATATATATATATATATATATATATATTGTCATCCACAGACAGACTGTTTTGCTGTATCACAGCTCATCAGTGTGGCTAGACATTCGATTGCCTCAAGCCAGGATCGAAACCTGACTGATTTGGCATCAGTTGGAGATTTTACCCCTGAGCTATCATTGCCTGGTAGAGAGGAAGGTGAATTTTTGTGTATTTATTCTTTGACAGTTTAAATGTTATTTTTACCCATATTTGAGCAAACATTCTGTTTATTTTAAACAGTATTTTATTTTGTCTACTTGCCTGAATATTCAAAAAATCTTATTAAAGAAAATTGTTTTCTTTTCTTGAACAGGTGCTGACGAGATAATGCCGCTTAGTTTGCTGCTGCTCCTGGTTATCATGAATTTGATGTGAAAAATCGAATTGGGATTAGATTTGCAATTATTTATAAAGCAAATAAGGATTTTATATTTTAATTAAAAGGTTTATAATTTATGGCTTAATAGAAAAAAAGTTTAAACAAAAAATTACAACCTTTTTAAAAACTTACATCTTTATTTTTCATATATTCACCATTTTTTCTTGATTTTATATTTTATATTAGCATTTTAAAATATTGATAGAATTCATGAAAAATCAAAAATGATATTGCACTGAAGTAATTACTTTTCATGTGACTGAATATTTTTCAGATATATTATAATTTTGGCACTCATAATGGTTTTTTTGAAGGCAGCAGAAAAGCAATTTTGAAAAATGTAATAAAATGTCTAAAATCAGACTATATATTTTTATGGACATTACATTCATTTATTGAAGCAAATATTGAGAAAAAATAGAGAAAAATCATTTTAATAAAAAAAAATGGAAGAAAAACTAGTTTGTTAAACAAAAAAATAGAAGTGAAACACTTTATCTTATAAATAATCAAGAATGAAAGTGGAGATAGAAAAGAATCACTTTATCTCAAAAAGTGTAAAAGAAAACTAGTTTAAACAAAAATGGAGTATAAACCAGTTTAATAAAAAAAAATAAATGAAAAAAAAATTCTTTTCTTAAAAAAAAAAAAGAAGAGATGTTTAAAAAGCAGAGCCTTTTTCCATCCTTAGAGAAAACTTTTATGATGTCAACGAACACTCATTGCCACTTTTGTGATGCCAATGAATCCTCAT
The DNA here is from genome assembly GCA_963932145.1 of Acanthosepion lycidas. Lineage (NCBI taxonomy): Eukaryota > Metazoa > Mollusca > Cephalopoda > Sepiida > Sepiidae > Acanthosepion > Acanthosepion lycidas. Next base: position 41,849,769 of record OZ010604.1, read on the forward strand.
TGTCACTTTCGTAATGCTCATTGTAGTAGAGACTTTGTAATTGCAGATACAACTATAGTAACACCGTTGAACAATGTTGGTGTCAGATGCCTTTGAATATCACTTGCACTAATAGTACTTACTCGAAAAATAACCACCAAATAGTAATCCATATAGAGAAATAGTATAGTGAATAGAGTAGAGAATAGTGGTCCACATAGTAATAGAATAGAAATGGAGACCGTTAGTTGTCACAGTACCTCTCATATATGCATTTCCTCTATGGTCATGTGATCCACTTAATTCAATAATAGGATCACCTGTGTTTACTCACTGGCGATCTATGTTTAAACTCAATTGTCGGCAGCAACACTTTATTCCTATAGAACACCTCCCCTTTGAGATGACTTCCTCTGGAGTCTATATTTCTTCAGCTTTGGTTCAGTATTCAAATGTTCTGTTGCTGTTCTTTTTCTTTTACTGTACCTCCTTGGTTCACTAATTTCTGGTGGCGTGGGTATGTCAAACATGTCATACAATATTTCCAACAGTACCTCTTTTCATGGAGTTACTAAATCAGTGAATCTCCGTTTTAACTGAATAAGGTGTGGCTTATGTTCCCACCTTTGTCCCTGTATCATGTATGTCATTTTACTGATCCGTTTTTTTATAACACCATCTTCCTAGGATTTATTCAAAAATTGTAGCATTACTTCATCTGACTCCTCTCCCTCCAACTTTTTTTAGTGCCCTTTTAAGTGTATCGACAAACCATTCCACTTGTCCATTTGATCTTGGGTGAGAAGGGGAAATTGTAATATTTTTTATTGCTAATGATTTGCAAAAAAACTTAAATTCACTAGACGTGGATTGAGTCCTGTTGTCTGAAACAATAGAATCAGGAACACCAAACCTTGCAAAAATCTCATGTGGGAAATTTATCATTACCACAGTAGTTGGTCTTCTACATTTTAATATTTCTGGTCATTTAGTGTAACTTTCGACTATCACTAAATAGTATGCTCCATTTAACTGTCCTGCAAAATCTATATGTATTCTGGACCATGGCATATCGGTTTTCAGCCAAGGTAGAATTTTGATAGGCAGTGACTTCGCTGCCCGAATTCAACCTCTGCATGATTTCATTAAATTTTTGATATCTTGATCCATTTTTGGCCAGTAAGTATAGCATCTCATTAAGGATTTCATTCTAAAAATTCCTGGATATTCTATGTGAAATTCCTTTAACATACGTCTTTGCAATGATGCTGGTATCATAATTCTTTCTACGTACATAAGAACATTATTGCATAATCAAAATGCATTATTTCCAGTAATATTTTTTCCTTTAAATCTTAACTGCTTCTTCATTTTCATTATACAGTTGTCTTTTTAAAAATTAATTCTGATTTCCTCCAATGTTATGGGCAGTTCTCTTACAGTATTGTATATGTTATTAATTTCATTTTCGGCCCTTATTGCCACAATTACTGCATCTTCAAGTCGTTTGCAGAATCTTGGTGTTAGTCTAGACAATCTGTCTGCATGACTTAATTTTTTGGATGATAGAAACTCCATTTTGTAATTTTAGTTCAATAGGATAGTTCCCCAGCACTGCAGTCTATTTGCTGTATGTGAGGAAACACCCTTTTTTGATCTATATATGGACAATAATGGATGATGGTCTGTCTGTAGTAGGAATTCTCTACCACGTATGAATTTGTGAAACTTTTTCATAGCAAATATGATTGCCAATGCTTCCTTTTCTATCTGGCTATAGCTTTTTCAGCTGCAATTAATGATCTTGAAGCTTGAGCTATTGGTTTAGTTATTCTGTCATCATATTTGTGTAGTATCACCACTCCAATACCCAAATCACTTGCATCTGGTGCAACAACAATTTTTAATTTATGATCAAAATGATCTAATGACAAATCTGATGTTAAGACTATTTTATCTCTTCAAAACCAGTTTGAAATGTGTCCAATTCCATTTCACATCTTTCTTTAACAAGGGTGCTCTTAATTTGTGCATGTTTGGTGTAAATATATATATATATATATATATATATATATATATATATGATAGTAATTAGCAAACCCTAAAAATGTTTGTAATACTTACATTTGTTGAGGTGGGCATGTCCTTTATTGCATTAATATTATAGTTCCTTTAAAGAATATTGGGCCATTAGTTTTTTTTTATTCTCTATAACTAGTCTTTTACTGGTGAGCATTTTATTTCAATACCAATAAAAGGATATAAAATTTTGTAGTTGTTTATTATTTTGTAGTCGCTATTGTTTGTAAAAATTTTACTTCTCTACCAAGTACTTGTGCCAGACACAAAATTGTTGGTAGAAACAGCAAGTTTCGATAATAAGGGCAAAATTGAGAAACAAGACAACCACTGTTTAAAATTTTAAAAGGGAAAAGCATATTTATTTTAAAATTTACAAATACAAAATGTACAATACAAGGGTTGCACAACAATTTCCTTTTGTGTTGCCTATTTTGGCAGGATAACAATTTTCCGAGGTAACAAAAAAGCAGGTTACCCACAAAAACAAGAAAAAATATGTTACAATTTGCTTGATAAAGACACAGATTCAAAGACAAAAAATTAAACCCTTTAAAAATAAAAAAATGGGAAAGACATTTGCAATAGCAAAATTTCGCAAGGCAGAAATTTCAAAATCTACCCACTTCCATTCTTAACAGAATATTCACACAGGATGTCTCACCTCCAAGGGGTTTCATGATTTTAAGTTGTTTTCTCAAGGGTCCTTTAAATTTTGCTGCAAAGTTCACATGAATTTTCTTCAGTGTGAAATCTCAGGAAGGCTCAGAAAGAAATTTCAGTTCTAGGGTAGAATCTGTCTATTTCCTTGTGTTGATTTATGACCTCCTTCACTGGACCGGTCCACATGGGTGCTAAATGCCTTCTTCCTCCTCTCTTAATTGTTTTCTTGTCAACAGATCATTTTTTTCTTCTTTTCTGATCTTATCTGCTCATAGCAGTCCCTTTTATTGAAATAGCCGAGTCATGCCCATGCTGGCTCCGGACAGAATTTTACAACTGCCTGACAAACTCATTTCTCATTGGCCAATATATATATAAAATTCCTCTTCAAGTATTAAAAAGAAAATTAATCCACAAAAAATCAAACAATTTTGGCGGTATTACAACTTGAGCCTACAAGGCCATAAAAAAATGCAACAATTTTTACACAAACTGTCTGGCCTTCAGAAAAATACACTTTTCTCAAAAAATGTGCATTAAAAAAAAAACAGTTTGCAATTCTAACATTTTTAAAATAATAAAAATAAATTTTTTATATGTTTTATAGCATTTTTACCACAATCCTTTTTGAATATCTGCTGATATCAAGGCAAAAACTTGCAGAGTATTCATAAAAACTACTTTTTAACCAATGAAAATTTCAGTTTTCTTATTTTAGTATTCTGATGAATCTTAATTAAATTAATGATTGAATAAGCTCATCGTTAAGTCCTATGACATTAAAATATTTGTAGACATTCTCCTATCCCATCATTAAATATTTGAGCTTAACAACTTTAACAAAATATTGCAATAACAATCATAAATATAAATGATGATTGTTATTTTAAGAAGTAAGGGGGTACAAATGAAAAGATCTGAAATTGACAACTTTCCCCATTTCATTGAAACAGACACTTCTATCTTCCCTTCTTTCTGTCTTTTCCCATCTTCCCAGATGATCAAAACTCATTATTTATGAGGTATTGGCAGGAGGCGTTAAACAATTCTATCTTCCCTTCCTTCTTTCATACATTTTCTTACTGAAACTAAGTATTGTTTTTCCCACGTGATCAAAATAGAATAGTCCATTGTTTATGATGTATTGGCAGGGCGTAACGGTCGTGTGAACTAATGAATGGAGAGACAAAGATAATTATAATAGGATAATATCATAAAAGATTTGTCTCCCTTATTTAAAAAAAAATAACTATATTTTCATAATTCATTAAAGAATATGATTTATTTGCTTGTATTTAATGAAGAAATATGTAATAAAATTAATACAAAATAAAAAAAAAAACGTGTTGTAGTTTTCACTTAATCATACATCTTCTACTCAGTCTTGGCGATTATGGTTCAAATGATTTATTATCAACAATGATGAGCTTAACTCTTTTTCATATTATGCTGAAGCATTTAAATTTATTCTGCCTTGGGGAAACTGAAAACTATATCAAGTGAGTACAAAAATAAGGGCAATTTTTGAGCTGGTAAGACTGTGTAGCTGCTTGTATCTACTGTGTATAGGTTACCATTTCCTAATAGTAGTAGAAGGCAAAGTGAGTCACAAATTGGAGATGCTAATATCAAGCATGTACTGAAGTTTAAATATCTGGGAACTGTTTTAATAGAAAATATGACACTGAAATCTGAACATGTGTTAGATTAGTTAAAGAGGCGTTCCAAAAGCTAAGTGCTGAGAAACAGAAAAATTTTGTTAGAAACAAAGAAAAGACTACTGGATTGCTATGTGATATCCATCATCTCATATGCCAGTTGATGCTAGACAATCTTCCCATGAATGAGGAAAAAACTGGAGGCAACAGAAATGTTGTTTGACAGAAAGATAATGAAAATTCCATGAACAGAGTAACAAGGAAATCTTAAAGAATATCACCTCAAAAGAACATGTATACTCTGAATTGGGAAGAGACAGCTGAAATTTCTTGGATACATAATGAGAAAGAAGGGTTTGTAAAACTTAACCCTTACAGGGTATATTGAAGGCAAGAAAGATTGAGGAAGACAGCTAGCCACATACCAGACAAGCTTGTGTGAATGCAAGGCCAGTGTGTATTACCCTAGAAGTAGTAAACCTGATTGGTGGTTCCAGGCAGTTTTTTTTTCTACTTACATTTATATATTAGGTTGGTGCAAAAATAATACATTACAAATCAAATTAAGCACAACTATTATTAATGGATGAAAAACTTTTGTTGATTTTTACATTATTCTGGGGTCATTTTCCCAAATATGTGAATTTGTTTTGCTAATGCTACACCTCGAAAAAAAACACTTTATACAATTCACTATTTTTTATCCATAATGTTGAATGTGTTAAAATTATTCAAGTTTTTAACAAGAAGAATGTCAAGTTGATGTTAAAAATTGCTGCAAAACATTGATGGTTTGGTTTGTTTTGTTTTACAGCACATCAACCTCAATGGGTCATTTAATGCTGACATCTTTTTTTTGTTTTTCCTGGTAATATTTTTATTTTGTCAAACATCTATTTCTGTTAATATTTTTTTCCTCAAAAATGTATAGCTGGTAATATTTTTTTCCTCAAAAATGTATAGCTGGCAACATTATTTTTTCAAAAATGTATTATCAGAGGCCTTGTTGTTGGATGTAGTTTATCTTCATACCCAGGACACGGATGTAGTCAGTGTGTTAACTATTTGCCCATAGCTGGGACCCTAACAGGTGCTACCACCCCGGGTCAGGGTGGACCTGGGAACACCAGCAATTAAGAGGTGGTTCCACACTCCTCAAAACCTGATCAGAGGCCTTGCTGTTGGACGTAGTTTATCATCATACCCAGGACGCGGATGTAGTTTATTAAAACATTGATTTAAGATGGAATGATCTGTTATGACATGCCTCTAATTTGTATTTAGATACATTGTATTTATTTTCAATTTTTCTAGTTGAATTGTTCACCATATTGTGTATGATCCATTATTGTACATAAATAGGTTAGAATAAAATTTGTATTTTATATGAATACTACTTTATTATGATTGAAATGTAATAGAGTGGGAGACCCCATATCATAAATTTGGAGTGGGGTCCACAGGACCCTTGGACCAACCCTGTGTAAATGAAAGGCAAAATGGGCCTTAGCAAAGGGAGAAAAACTGCTAAAGGCCACAAGGGTTAGGAAGCTTTGGAGAGTCATGATCATCCATGTACTAAAGGAATGTGTTCCATAGAAGAAAGCTCAGTGTACACAGATGCTAAACAGAAATAATCCTGGATCTTGTAAAAAAATAAAGAATGAGGAGATAAAAAATATTTTACCCAGATGGTAAAATACTTGAAGAAGGATGGAGAGCACACTGGCTGAAATAAGGTAATGACAACAAATAGGAGTACTCTAAATAATGTGTCGTATCCATAAAAAATGCATATATTAAAAATTAATTATATTGTCACTGTGTCATGTCCATAAAAAAAAAAAAAAAAATAACAGTTATAATTATCATTAATTCACTCATTCTAAACCCAATAAGAATCAACCCCATTTTTCTCCTCTACACACACAAACATCTTACATTCTCACTACCGGACAAGGAGTCAACACAGACTGTCAACATGTATGTCAAGAAATATTCCATTCTTTTTCCTTTTTCCAGACATGATAGTAACATTTATCTCTTAGCACTTGACAAAAATTTGAGATAAGAAAACCCCAGACATTTCTTATATTTCTAACTAAATCATCTGGACATTCATTAAACAAATCTATAAAAAACACATGAGAAATACTATGCACTTATTCTTTATCTTATCATTCTGTCCAATTCCAATCTATATTCGATCTGCATTTGACCTCAAACTCACAATTTTACTCAATTTTATTGTATCACATTTCATCAACACCACATAACAACCAGACAATAAATAATGCTTGTTTTGATGTTTCAATGTCTTGCTGTTTTTCATTTTTATGAGTATTCTTGTATTTATAAACATTAGGGGGTTTATAATTATTTAATCAGAGTTATAACTCCCCCACAAATGTAAATAAAAGTATTTTAGTATCAAATTAATTTTTATTCCTATAAAAAATATAAATCATTTTTCTGATTGTCTTTTCTCTCTTTCCCTATTTTATCAGCTGTTATATTTTCATTATCTTTTCTGTCCTTTTATTTAAGAATATTTTATTTCTTTCAATCACTTTTACTACATCTGGATATCTTATACTTTGTTTTACAAACAAATAAACATTGTTAAGTTTTGTCATTGATACATGCATCTAGTGTCATCAGTTTATCTAAAATTTCTTGCTCACAAGATTATATTTCATGAGTTTTTCAAGTACAAATACATTCTTGTATTTCTTTAATCTTTTCACCTCAAGTAAGGCAATAAAGCCACATGAGAGGTTACTGAGTGTGAGAGAATCTACATATAAAATTCTGTGACTTCTATTAGTCCGTCCTTCACACCCTCTAAAATAGCTATACCAATCAAAATCAAAATTTGGGAAGAAGTGTAAACAGGTAAGTGGGTACAAAGTACAGTTAGTTTTACTAAGGTGCATAGCTTAGTACAATAAATTTTCATTAATATCTTTGGAAAAATTAAAAGTTTTATTATTTCACTTACAAAATACTCCTACTATTTTAAAAACAATGATTAAAATAACAAATACTTATGCAAAAAACAATATTGCACTTTTATTAAATATCTTTTCTTTAAGTTTTTATAAACAAGAATACAGTTTCCAGTTTGTGAGAACTATGAACAAATCACAAGGCCAAATGCTTAAAAAAGTTGGAATTTTGGCTCCAGAAAGAAATATTTATGTGTGGCCAGTTGTATGATGCATGCTCAAGAGTAAGAATTCTTAAGAATTTATTCTTTTCTTTTAAAAAAAGAAAAAGGAAATTTTCTTAAAAATTATTGTTTACTTATAAAAATTAAATTAAATTAAAGGAATTATTAAACTACTAAGTAGGTTTTTTGTCAAAGTATTTTTCCAAACAAGTCAGCTTATTCAAATTTCATTGATTGGTTTGCGAAATGGAACGAAACATAGAGTGTGTAAATCTCGACAAAAAATGTTAGCAATAACTTCAACAATACTGTAGACTCTTCTTTTTCCTATCTATCACCCCTAGTAACAGAACAGTCTATATCTTACACCTACATACGGAAAACTTCAACCAATTAAAACCGTACTAGACGAACCAACAAATCTCATTGGTCAACGACACTATATTCTGAAAGTTTCACGTGCAAAACGAAATTGTGCCAAAACTTAGGTGAGCCGATTTCGGACTTTCAGAACTTATAAAAGAAGACGCCGACTGACCCAAGCAGTCAGTGATGAACACCGCTCGAGTCGGCAGTGTGTTGGCCTTGACTTTTTGTCTTGATTCCTGACAGTTGAGGACAGCTTTTTATCGTTCGTCTCTTTTTGGAATTTACCCTTTTGCTATTTTGAACTTCATTTAGGTTAAAGTTTGTTTATTTTAATTTCACATTTTTGTGACTCTATTGAAAAAGTTTTTTGATTTTTCTTTCTTCCCTCCATTTTATTTTTACCCCCCCACCTTTAATTTTTGCACTGTTTCTTTTTATTCCAGTTTTCCTATTTGATTTTTTACCAGTTTTCCTTTTTTTTGCTCTTTTATTCTAGTCTTCCTTTTTAATTTTCATTCCCTTTTTTTAAAATCTGTCTTCGTTTTTCTTTATTCTGTGTTTTCGCTTTATTTTTGGTTAATTTATTTATTTAATTGTTTCTTTCCATCCTTTGATTTTTATGTGTTTATTGTTTGTAATCGTTTGTATTGTCCAATTTCTTTGTTTGTTTTCTTTTGGTTCGACTCGCTTTTTTTAGGGTCGGCCATTTTGATTTTGTGTATCTAGCTTCGACTATTGTTCCCCGTTTTGTATTTTTTTTTTTTTTGTTGATGTCGGCCATTTTCATTTTTTTTGTAACTAGCTTCGGCTATTGTTGTTTCGTTTTTTTTTTTTTGTTTATTGACGTCGGCCATTTTTATTTTTTTAACTAGTTTCGGCTTTTGTCGAAGTTTTATATATTCTTTGTTTTCCGTTTTCATTGTCTAACGTTTTTTATTTTATTGTTTATTTTCTTTTACGTATTTTCTTTTATTGTTTCGCCTTTAGGCGATATTTGTTCTTTATTGTTTTTCCTAATTTTTATTGTATTTTTTTAAAATTTGTTTTACATATAAGTGAACCATGTTTTTTGTTCTTTTCGTCATGTAATTATTTTTGTGTGTGCATATTTTATTTTGTTCATTGTTGTCTCGCTTTCAGGTGAGTTTGTTTATTTTTTGATTTCATTTATTTAGTTCAATTTTTCCTATAATCTTGTTTAATTATTTCCCACTCCCATTTTCTTTCACCCCTCCCCTTCTGAAAAAAAGGGAAAAGAAGGAAAAAAAGGTGCTTTCTTTTTTAGCAATTAAAAGGAAACCGAATTTGTCGGACTACAGAAAATCCATAAGGAAACATTTATTCAACCCTCCCAAAAAAGACCCCCCAGATAAAGAGAATTTAGAAGAATACCCAGCCCTTGATTTAATTTCCCCTAGCGAGGATGTCATCGCTGGGATAAATGAAAATACAAGTTGGAGGCCAAGAATGGCAAAAAGATAACTGAAAGCAATACGGAGGCCAATAATGACAATAAAACCCAAATTAACAGGGAAGCCAAAAATGGCTCTCAAGACAAAACTGAGGCCGGGGAATCGCCCTCTTGTTGGTCGTCCCCACTGAAATGTATTATCAATCTTGCAGAGTTCTTGTAGCGTGCTAAGAGTTACGCTCAACTTGTCGTAGAAGGTGGACTCTTAGAAGACCCCCAAGAATTGAAGAAGATTGAAAAACGAATTGTGTCAGTTTTCGTCGTTGACAAGCATACGATGAAAAACACAGTGTTGAAAACACTAGAGTCCTTGGGGTTTAAGCCCCTCGAAATAGTTAAAGGTGCCAAATTTTCATGTAGGACGTACTGTTACCCACACGAGAAGACTGCGTAGCCGCGGCGAACCGTGAGCTCATAACTAAAGATCTCATCCTACGTACGGAGTATGAAGGACGCCGAAGGACCATGTAATAGTATATGAGGTCCCTCCTCTGGTTATCGGGGAACATCAGCTGCTTTCTTTTCCCAGTACGGCGAAATTCTGGGCGCCTCCTGTGATAGTCTGAGCGGGGGGGGGGGAGCTTTGATATCATGTTGAACGAGAAAGCCTTCCGCTCCATCCCCAACTGTCTGGATGTTGGTAGCTTGAAGTTACCATTCATAGTAACAGGCCGAAGACCGGTATGCTGGAGGTGTGGTGTGACTGGTCATCTCTCCTCCTCCTGCCCAGAGAAGAAGGCCTCTGGTAGTCAAGCTCCTGTCGACCAAGATCACCCTCTGACCGCGTCTGTACCTTCCGCCTCGCCTGTAATGAGCGTACCAGCTTCCGGGACCGGGTCGGTTAATCCTCCGGTTGGGATATCATAAAAGACCACATTCCCCAAAGAGCCTTCGCCCGTTGCTAGTGTAGTTGTGGAGAAGGGGGAGAGGGAATAGCTGGTAGCTGGTAGGGCCAGAGGGAAGCACCGGACAGCGGGTTCTCAGTCCCCTGAAGCCCCGAGGGCTAAAGACACGCACAGTCCCACTCCCTCTCGCAACGTTAAGGGTTAGCCTGGATAAGTCTCCGGGACTAGATGGTCTTCCCTACGAAGTTTACTTGAAGCAGTCGCCCGTTTTTGTTCCTATGCTGGAACTGATTTTCAACCACTGGATGAAGCAGGGGTCTATACCTCAACGCTTCACCAGGGGTGTGATCAAGTTGCTGCGTAGGGACAAGAACGGTGGGAATTTGTTAAGGAACTTTCGCCCTTTAACCAGAGTTAAAGATTTTGGCAAAGATCTTAGCCAACCGTTTGCAGCTTGTCCTGTCTCGTTTGATTGACCCCGAACAGACTTGTGCTGTGAAGGGCAGGACTATTCAGGATAACCTTCATATGGTACGCTTGATCTTAGAACAAGTCGACAGTGAAGCCGCGCTGATCAATTTAGATCAGTCCAAGGCCTTCGATAGGGTTGACCATCGGTTTCTGGAGGCTGTCCTTTCAGCGGCCGGTTTCGGAGCCGACTTTCGCTCCTGGATTCGACTTTTGTATGCGACCCCAGGTGTGCTGGTGGAAGTGAATGGGGTAAGATCGAAGCCTTTCGTATTGTCTCGCTCCATTCGTCAGGGTTGTCCGCTCTCGCCTTTGCTGTACGTTCTTGCGTTGGAACCATTCCTTCGCAAGTTAAAGGCGAATCCGGTCCTGCGCGGAATTTCCCTGCTTGGGGCTGCCACCTCAGCCAGGTATTCTGCCTATGCTGACGACGTTTCGGTTCTTGTGTTGAGCAGAGCCGAGATTGACGAAGTCAGCAAGGAGATCAGTGGGTATGAGATAGTGACAGGGGCCAAGATCAACCGCGATAAGTCTGTTGGCTTGCGGTTGGGTGCGTGGAAGGGAGTTTCTCTTCCCGGACCTTTCCTCTGGACGGATGGGCCGATCAAGATACTCGGCGTCTGGTTCGGTCCTGATCTCCAGTTGGAAATGAATTTGGTCGGAGGTACAAGGGAAGGCCGAGATCGCGGTTAATTTGTGGTCTCGGAGGAGACTTTCCTTGAAGGGAAGGGCGGAAGTATGTGTTTCACACATCTATCCGATTCTCCTGTACAGACTCTCTGTATTTCCACTCCCGTATGCCAGACTAATTTTATTAGTACGGGTCTTATTCTCTTTCTTGTGGAGAGACAAGGCCCCTATGGTATCTCGCGAGATCTGTTGCCTTCATCCCTCTAAGGGCGGTCTGGGTATGCCTAGCATTGAGATTCGTCAACATATGCTTCGCATCACCTTTCTAGACCGAATGTGTCGCGGATCGGATGAGGTGGGCGTCTTCTGGAAAGAAGACGTCCGTAAACATTTCCCATCCCTGAGAAGTGTGCGCTCGTGCGAGGAAGAGGCCGGCCGTAGACCCCAAGCCGAGTGCTCCTTCTACAGCGAATGTCGTCGTGCTCTGAAGCTCCTCTTTCGGGCTTTGGATGGCCTCTCCAACGCCCAAGCGTTGTCTCGCAAGGCATTGTATCAAATGTTAGTTAGGGGGGCCGTTCAAGATGATCTAATTGGCGGACTCGGTCTTACGAAGCAGAAGGCTCGCTCGATATGGCCTTGGGCGCCTGGGTTGAAATGCCTCAATAACGATGAGGCATCACTCACCTGGCTGGTGATTCGTGAAGCCCTCTGGGTCGGCAAGAGACTGTTCAGCAGGCTTGGAGAAATATCCAAACTGTCGTCGCTGTGCGGGGGAAGTCGAGACCATTGGTCACGCCTTCTTTCAGTGCAAGGTGGTAGTGCCATTGTGCAGGTTTTTTGAAGGCCTCATGGTTCGCATGCTGCGGGGAAAGTCTTTTGTCCTTGAAGCCAGTTCTGTTTGTAGCAATGTGGTGCCGAAGATGACGAAGGCTGAACACTATGTGTTCTGTTGCTTGCTAGGGGTTATGAGAGTCGTGATTTGGACGACGCGTCAGAAGGAATTCTATGAGGGCGAGAAGTTCACTTCTTCCCAACTGATCTTGTTATTTAAGCATCAGCTTAAAGTCAAGATTAGGACGGAAGGGCGGCGGCTCACCTCATCAGAATTTGGCAAAAGGTGGGTGAATCTTGCGCGTATGTGCCGAGTAAAAGGGGCTGACCTTGAGTGGCATTTTGATGTCGGTTAGGCATTAGGATATTGTATTCCTGGGTTGAACATAGGCAACCCATCCCGAAATTAGGTTAGTGTAGGTCTTGGTTTTTGATTTTTAGTTTTTCTTCTTTTCAGTAAATTTAGCTAGGGTGTGCTTGCTCATTGGTCCCTTTTATTTCTGTCCCCATTTTTTTTCTCCTTTATTTTAACTCCCCATCCCCTCCCTCGTTTAGGTGGTCAGTGATGTCAGTTCTCTGGTGGGTGCGGGGCGCCTTTCGTTTCGCGTGTGTGTTTTTCGTATTTGTTGTTGTGTATGAATGAGTGTGTGTCTGTGTGAATGCTTGGGAGGAATGAATGTGTTCTTTATTTTCATAGTGCCGCATCGATTTCGTCCTGTTAACTGATATTTCTGCCACATTTAAAGTTTGTGGCGGGTTCTATTACTAACACTAATTTTTGTTTGGTTTCTTGTAAATATTTTTGTCATTTTGTATATACTCATTGGGGATCTTTTTAAAAATTGTTGTTTTATGCCCCTCCCTCCACAGACAATATTTGTACATAAGGGGAGTATTTAGGATTTGCATTGAGTCAAAGAGGTATTTTGGTGGATGTAGTAAGAAAGGTATGGATAAATGTGTTGTTTTGGTGAAAGGAATATTGTATTAAATGTTAGGGTCAGTGGTTGTGGCTAGCTAAGTTTAAAGTTTTATATTAAGACAAGTGATGACCGTCCTTTACCCCAACCCCCTTTTTGGCCTTGTGCCACATTTGTTGTATGTTTTTACAATAATAAATATTGTCAGTGACGAACACCCACAGAGAAATTGCCATCATACTCCACGTCACTCGAAATCACGATTTTACCGCGCAAAGGTACATCAACGCTGACTCACTCACAATTAAAACTCAACCAACTCTGTGGACATCGATTCTTAAACATTGCTTATCCAAAGTGAATTATATTCACTACCTATTAAGTAAACATCAATGTGCGAACGACCTTAAAAACATTACAGTCGAAGGTAGATCACTCCTTAAAAAAGACACATTCTCTAATACCAACACAAATCTAAAACGGACTGCAAATGAACGAACGATTACAAAGAGAGACATTCTGAAACCTAAAACATCATACACATTTTGCCAACATAACATATACCAATTATCGGGCTTGTATATTGTTTTGAATTGTATATAAATGTTTTATTAGTTTCTAATTGAATATGTCTTGTTCTTAATCGTATTTAAATTTCGTTTTGTTGTGGATGCAGAAAGTCACGCAACCCACACAAATTCCTTCTGATTCTTTCAAGCATAATTAATAAATTCTGCACATCCCCAACAATACTAAATACTATAAGGATTTCAACACAAGTCTGCGTGTTGTAAAAATATCTTCTTAGTATGAGAAAAAAAAGAAAACATTATTAAGGAGAGAGAACAATAAAAGAACAGAAATTAAAATGACAGAAGACAACAATTGACATTTAAATTTTTAACTTGACTGAAAGGCAAGAAAGTGAAAGAGAATCCCCTCTAAGTGCAAGAGAAGAAAAAATTAGTATAAAATTTACGGTTACATCTCGTCATTTCAACTGTAAAATGACGAGATTGTGTCTCCAATCTTTAAATGCACTTTAAATTTATAAAGTCTAGGTAGCAAAGAGGAAAGCTCATCGGAACAATTGCCATGAAAATATTTATTTATACTTTGAATAATTAAGGTTATGTTACCTTAAATTTTTTTTTTAATTTTTTATAAGACTTTATTATTACGGACCCCTCTAATACACGTGTGCAAAATTGTTCCACATAAAAACAACAAATATCATCATGGAAAAATAAAATCTAAGCCAGTTAAAAAAAAAAAAAAACTGTTGTTTTCACTGAAAAATCAAAAACGTTAAGAAGAATGAGTCACTGTGGGTATCTTTTTGACCATAAATGCAATAGTAAGAATATTTTAATTTTATCTAATTGCATATTTAATTTAAAAGAAGAAAAAAAAAGATCTCCCTCTTATGGGCATTTTGAGTTTCTTTGAACAGTTCTTCATTTGACATTTCCAAACCAAATATATCAGATCGAACAATTGTTTTTTATCAATTTCATCGGACCTGAACAATTTGTACAGTCAGGATCTGAGATTAATAATCTTCTTTTTTTATCTCTCAAATATAGGAAAAGATGTTCACTCTTAGTCTTACTCTTAATCAATATCCGGGACGGTGGGCAAATTTTCAAACGCAGCGTTGACGTCTTTGTTTCTTGGGGGAAAAAATTACCATGGGGAGACAACTCATTAAAATTTTATCATCCTATTCCAGTTAGAATTACCTCCCTAGTACTTAAAAGTCTGTCTATATTGAAAGCTTAAAGAAACAATTACGAGATGTTTTACTTTTACAGTTTATGTTAGTGATGATAGGTAATAATTTAAATGTAAAAATCTATGTAATTTATAGTCAGATTCACTCCACTATTTGTACAGATGAATACGTGCAAAATCTTTGTAAAAATAATGTGTAATTGGAGTTTAAAGGCGCTGGTAAAAATGGCACAAGTGGAAAAATAGAAGAAAATGGCACAAGTGAAAAATACCATATGAATAATATATAATAAATATTATTATTATTTTTATTGTTATTGTTGTTGTTGCTGTTGTTGTTGTTGTTGTTGCTGCTGCTGTATTTATGTCTTAAATTTCTTTCATCAGCCTATTTTTTAATTTTTTTAATCATGTTCACCCCAAGCAAGACATAAAAGCTAGAAGAATTAGAAAACAGAAGTACCATTAAGTAGTGAGTACAGAAGAAGAGTAATCAGGAAGACAGTAGATAATGATTGACATTGTATTTAAATTTCTGAAGATTAAAGTTGGCTGGAAAGCATGGTGCTGGAAGGGAGTTCCACAAGCGATAAGTGTGAGAAAAGAAACTGTTAGCAAAGAACTTATGGTTACATCTATCCAACTCACCTGTATATCTATGAGACCTCGTTGTCAGTCTAATACTGCACTTATTTTCATAAAGTCTAGGTACTGTAGCAAAGAGTTCAGCTGAACAATTACTATGAAAGTATTTATTGAAAAGTCAGAGGGAGGCAACTTTATAGTGGTGAGAAAGTGATTGAAGCCAAGACACTAGATAAGGAAAAATAATATTGCTGATTCTTCTTTGGATTTTATCAAGGATCTCTAGATATATAGCAGGAATACCAGACCATATGTAGCAGTAATATTCTAAACAGAGGCAAATGGTAGACTTACATATTGATAAGTTTACCATTTGCCCATGATTCTGGAGAGAGAAAATATCTATTATGAGACAGTGAAGCAATTTTAACAGTTTTATATATATATATATATATATATATTACTTAAAAGTTATTTTTGGTGGATACTTGTATTTGAATAGACATTCCATTTATTTAGTAAACAGTATATATATATTTATTTTCATCTACCAGCTTGTTTAATAAATAAATGGAGTGTTTACTTAAATATGAGTATCCACTAAAAATAAAGTTTAAATAATAAAAATCTGTCAGATTAATAAATAAAAAATCCATTCCCTTTGTTTACACACACACACACACACATATATATATATAGCATGTATTCCTAAGAAATACAATATACATTGTTTACCCTACAAATATTATTCCATTTAAAATGGCAACTTGCCTAGATCATTAAATCCTACTGTAGAATAGAGATATATGTGATATATGCAATATTTTATATTTATAATGATATCATAATTTTTATGTAATGGGTCCTTCAGGTGGTGTAATAGTTAAGCAAGCTTGTCTTGCTTGATCCATTACAACTGAATAGTGAATTCATTTCTCATTGGGTGCTCTATGCTTTCAGCCTTGTGCCACATCTAGTAATCACTCTTAGTAAATCACTGTGTGCTATATATAATATTTATAATGTACTATATGACATCCACCAAAAAAAGTATACTCACAGATTTTTTTTTTTTTTTTTAAGTGTTTCTCCCCAAGCAAGCCACTAGGATGCAAGGGGTTACAGAAGATTTGGAGCAAGATCAGATAGGAGTGATAGAGGAAAGGATGAGGAGAAGGATAGTGGATAGATCAAGACAACTGGAGATGTCGATTGACATTACATTTGAATAGTTGGAGATTATAGCTCTCAGGGAAATTGGAATAGGGAACGGAGTTCCACAGGCGAGACGTGTGAGATATGAAGCTATTGGAGTAGAAGAGACGGCTACATTTAATAGTTTCGACAGTGAAAGGGTGAGAGCAGGATGCCGGCCTTGTAGGGCGCTTGAATTCATGAAGTCTGGGAACCAGCGAATAAAGCTCCTCGGAGCAATTACCATGAAAGTATTTGTAAAAAAGACAGAGAGAGGCAACAGCGCATATGTGAGAGAGTGACTGTAGACGAGATGCCAGAACAGGGCCAATTATTAGGTTGGTGCAAAAATAATGTCGTTTTTTGACGTTAAAAAAATACGGAAAACGACATTATTTTTGCACCAACCTAATATGATGCATATCCGCCTCTGGAACTTATCAAGAACCCCGAGGCAAACGGAAGGGGCTCCAGACTATATATGGCAGCAATACATGTTGTATTTTAAATTACAGCCCCAACACAACCTTGACAATTTACACATGTTTAAGCACAAAATCCTTGGATATCCTGACTTACTTCTTCAAGTGTTTAGGTCAAGCCTCGAAGAAAGCCAGGAATCTGCTGACCAGAAATCATCAAAGTGAGAACTTCCATACCTTTTTGTTAGTGAAGCTGATAGCATTTATAAAAATTTCATTTTTTTATTACTGTTAAGTCTTTAGTGTAATAAATAAATGATTAATCATCTAGGTTGTATTTTTTGAACACGTTCTTTTGAGAGAATTATATTTTTAAGAAAGACAGATGGTTTGTGTAAAATTTGTTCAAAGGTATTTTTGGTTAATGATAGATGTGGTCTCAAGCCCTTGTAAAAACTTGGATGAACCCTTCTTTTTTTTAATGAATAGAACTTGGGTGAACAGATAAGGTTAGAAGGAATTTTTTGACATCAAGAAAAGAGCAGCAAAAGACATTTGACATAAAGACAAAAACATCTAGACAATCAGGCAAGAAGGCACACAGTTACAAGCCAGCTGCAGAGAGTTTAAATAATTTTGCAGTTCACAAGTGAAAATTCTCCTGTGATTAGACAACAAATAATAAAAAAAAGAATTCAAAGAAATATTCCAAAAAGCCTTAGTGAAGCACGAACAGTGTGAATATAAAAAAGTCATTTTCCAAAAGTTTTAGATGTCCCAGAGATGCACATGGAACAAATACTTTTTTTTTTTTTTGTTTTTTTCTTTGTTTTAATGCCTTTTTCAATGTGTTTTCTCTTTTTGTCATTTTTTAAATTGAATCCTTGTATCATTTTCTAAATTGTAATCCTTTTTTCCATTTTCAATGGTAAAACTTCTTTTTTTTTTTTTTTTGCAATATATCTGTAAATGTTATCCTGCCTTAATTATTTATAAGGCACACAAAAGAATTTTTTTGTGCAAGAGTCTTATATGTAAATTTTGTATTATTTCTGTACCCTGTAATAAATGTTTGTCCTTCAAAATTTTCTGCTGTGGTTTGAGTCTTGATTGAGCCATATACGACTTTCTATTCCTACTAACTAGGTTTTTGTGTTTTGAACAAGAATTTAGATTAGGTAGGGAGTTAAAATTTTTCTGGGGTCACACATAGTTGACC
Organism: Acanthosepion lycidas; assembly: GCA_963932145.1. Lineage (NCBI taxonomy): Eukaryota > Metazoa > Mollusca > Cephalopoda > Sepiida > Sepiidae > Acanthosepion > Acanthosepion lycidas. The sequence continues at coordinate 41,868,008 of OZ010604.1, forward strand.
TCTGGGTAGTTGGCTTCAATTCATGAGAAAACATAGCAACTCAGCCTTTTGTACTCAGCAGCAGAATCTACATTTCTTCAGGTTTGTTGAAGAATCTGGATATTTTTCCCCTCAGAGGTCACAAACCTCCTGTTTCTTAGGCACCTGTGTGTAGCAGAAAAATACAATTTACACATACGGATAACAAATTAAAGCCAAATGTATACAATTATTAGAAAACATATTTCCTCTAATTAAACACTAATTTTCAGTAACAAACATGCTGCATGCTACTCAAATCAAATTTTAACACAAACATATATATACCAGAGTGCTGGCCATTATCAATGCAACTCTCGCTTGCCACAAATGTCTACATCTATGTCTGTGCATTTCCCTTATATAGGCTATAAGAGCAAGCAGAAAGCAGAGAGAGAGAGAGAGAGAGACTCTACTAGACTTGGCTAAACACAGAGGCAACTCAAGAGCATAGCTGACTACTTGTTCAACCATTAAGCTGTGAATCTCCTGTGAACACAAAAAGAGAACAGATTTCACTATCCATGCAACAAGCCAAAAACTGATAGCCAACAGCAGTCAGCTGGATTAAGCATACTCTATTTTCTCGCTCTTGTTTCACACCTCATATACCATAAATTCGAATGCTACACTATATGACTTACCAGAGACATTTTCATATTTTGTAAATGAAAATAAATCTTTGGTTATTTTTCCAAACCAGTGTCTAATTTGTTTCTTTATTCCAGCCAACTTACATCTTGGGATTAAGAGTAAGCACCTAATTAATAATATTTTGAAAATACTGTTCATTGTTGAAAATGCTGTTTTGTAAAATGATCAGAATAACTGGAATGAAATACAATTGAACAAGAAAGTAGTAATTAAGAAAAGCAATCAAATATGTCTATTTATTTTGTTCCTTACTCTTTGCACGTAAAGCAGAAGATAAAGACCAAAATCTAGAGATTTTGTGATGTAGGGGAGATAAGTAGATTTATTATAAGGGAGATAAATACTCTTCACCGTAAGCAAGTTCTATCAGAGTCAACGGAAAATATGACATTCAAATCCAAAGCGCATAGGATGCCTTCAAAAAGCTAAACATAGTATTGAGAAACAGGAAGATTTCATTAGAAACAAATAAAAGAGTGCTGAACTAATATGTTATATTAGTCTCTCCATATGGCAGACAATTTTTTCACAAATGAAGAGGATGCATAATGCAACAGAAATGTGGTTTGACAGAAGGAGGCTAAGAATACCATCAGATTCCTTTGATGTTGGCTAATATCATGCTTCTTGCCATAGTGGTAGGTAGGAAAAGAAACAGTTTGAGTGCTGACTTCTGTGTTTGTGGATCACTCTATTAATCCATACTGGTAAATATCCTTTTAAAAAATTGGTCTCCATAAAACTGGATTGGATAGATATGTTTCTTTAATTTCTTTTAAGAAATATGTCTGAAGATTTGTTGAAAGCTTATATGCTTAGGAGTCAGTTTAAGAGCAACAAGGGAAAAACAAGAGTTTAAATTTTATCACTGTATATAACTTCATTTGCTCTGCAGAAAGTTTATCCTGCAACTGAAGGTGACCTGATCCTTGAATTTAAATTTGTTTGAATTTCATAGTTGTATTGTCATATCCTGCTATGGCAACAGAAAACACTTTTGAGTAAAATTAACAATAAGTTTACTGAAACTGAGAGGCCTTGAAAGATAATTCAGTGGAAAGGTAAGTAATATTGATAATGTAGGTTAAAACTGGTTAAATGTTTATATCTAATGGTTAAAGGTTAAAACTGACCAAGGTTTATATCTGTAAGTTAATTGGGAAACCATTTTTCTAGTTTTCCTGAGTTTGGTAAATAATATCCTGATGTTGCACAAGCAATTAAAGGATAAGTAAACTTCAATGACACTTCTAAATTTCTTTAATATTGTGTAAAAAGAGTTATTTTTTTTAAACTATTGTTCACTCTATACAAGGCTCAAGAGCCACTTAAAGTAAAGGGTTACTAAATGAGGTTGTTGTAAGAGTGTAAAAGGAGGAATTACGAAGTGCTTATTTTGAGAATATGTAGGATAGATAATGGTTGACTATAAATAATGGATTGCCTGTAATTAAATGAAAATAATTAAAACCTAAGAATTTTGCAAACAGGGTTTTAAATCTTTTATCTGCATAGCTGATGGTATCCTTCAGGAAAGTGACTCATTATGCATTCTCATGCTTATGTTCTCTGCTGATATAAAGTAGAATGACTATATTGAATTCATTGCTAAGTCAGCTGCCAAGAAAGTGAGTTCACTATATCAGGCAAAACAATTTTTCTCTCCAGAATCTATCTTACATATCTATAAGTCTACTATTCACCCACAATTAGAATATTGCTGCCAGATATGGTCTGGTGCCCCTGCATTTTACCTTGAGCTCCTTGATATGATCCAAAGAAGAATTTGCAATATTATTGGTCTTGATCTGACGGATCAGCTCCAGTCATTTTCTCACCACCTGAAGATTGCCTATCTATGTCTTTTCTATAAATACTTTCATGGTAATTGTTATAGTATCTAAACTTTATGAATTTAAGCACGGCACTAGACTGGCATTGAGATCTCATCAATTTACAGTTAAGCTGCCTAGATGCAGCTGTAAGTTCTATGCTAATAGTTTCTTCTCTGGCACTGCATACTTGTGAAACTCCCTTCTGGCTCCATGCTTTCCAACCATCTTTAATCTGCAAAAATTTAAATGCAATGTAAATTGCTATCTACTGTCCACCTGATTACTCTCTTCTCTTTTCACTCATCATTAATATTTCTGTTCCTAATTCTTCCACATCCTGTAACTCCTTGTGTTTTAGTGGCCTTACTGCCTTGCTTGGGGTGATTCCAATTAAAAAAAAGAAGACATAATTATATTTACATATAACTAAGTTTCTAAAAAAAAAAGCTTTCTTAAAATCAAACCTGAAAGAATGTATTTTATCATTCTGTTTTTTGTTTGTACAACTGTTATATTATAACTTAAGATCAGAGTGTAGTATCTGCCTGATCTCTGGACCTTCTGAGCTAGAAATAATTACATTTTCTGACTGAAAAACCTACATAATATTATTAATTGAAAAGGAATGGGGGTAAAGAAAGAGAGAGAAGAATAAAGAGGGTGTAAAGGAGAAAAGAGACAGAGAAGGATAAAGAGGGTATGAAGGAAAAAAGAGAGAGAAAAGAAAAGGTAAAAGAAAAGAGGAAGGAATGGAGATGAATGAAACAGATGAGGTAAGTAGAGAAAAGCAAAAGAAAATTAGGCAAAATGAATACATACATATATTTCAAAATCATGAATCTCATAACCAATCAGGCTGGTTTGAATACAGAGTTTTCTTTTTCCTAGAATGATTGCCAACCAAGGCTATAGGGCCTAGTCTGTCCTACTATTTACTTATAACAGGGGAAGCAATGGATTCATACCATTCCTAAGAGTATTTGCATGTAAGTAAATGTAATGAACTAGAATTAGAAATTCCAAGCTTGCACATCTATAATATATATATATATAATATATATAATATATTGAAATGGAATGTCTGACAATTATTTTAATATATTTTCCGTTTATATGTTATTTTTATAGATGTAATTTATTTAAAATAATGCTTTGTTTTTTTTCAAGAAAGATCATCAAAGATTTGTTTAGAAATAGATATTTGGACTTTGCTAAGTAGATGCTTCTTTGTGGCTGAATGGTTAACAGCACATCAGATCAAATGATGGTTCCCATTAAGGTTACAGGTTCAATTCCTGTTGGAGAAACACATATTTTCTATGAAAATTCTTGAACATTCAGGCCAGTAAATGTAATTAATACTGTTAAATTAAAAAAAACCCAGAGCATTTACTTAAATAAATTATATCTATAACAATAACATATAAACGGAAAATATATTAATATATATAATTTATTCAAAAATTATAAAATAAACATGTTATAAAATCACTACAAAAATAGCCCTTTTGTTTCAACACTTTTGGTGTCATATCAAGTGATGATGTTGAATGTAGGTTCTACATTGAACAATATCACTTGATATGACACCAAATGTGTTGAAACAAAATGACTATTTTTGTAGTGATTTTATAACATGTTTATTTTATAATTTTCAAAAAAATTATATTTGATCTACTCTGTATTGAGCACTCTTTTAAGAATAGTATTTTTGATTATTGGAATTTATTCCATATATACCAATCCTATACTTGGATATATATATATATATATATATATATATATATATATATATAGATATATATATATAGATATATATATAATGTCATCCACAGACAGACTGTTTCGCTGTATCACAGCTCATCAGTGCGGCTAGACATCCGGTTGCCTCTAGCTAGGATCGAAACCTGACTGAATTGGTATCAGGCGGATATTCTACCACTAAGCTGTCGGCGCACGGTTGGGATGAAGGTGGATTTTTAGCATATTTATTTTTGAAAACACGCCCAGTGACCGAGAGTGACTCAATTCGGCTTGCAAAGAGTCTCGCTATATAGCTATAATAGTCACTGTTTACAAACCCATACCTCAGCCTGAGAGTGCTCAACTGGAATTAAATTTAATTCAGGAGCTAATATAATGTATATATATATATATATATATTGAACAATAAAAAAAATTTAAAATTTAAAATCTTCAGACACACTGGGTTGTAGATTAATATTCTTTCGTTTTTTTTATTATTATTCCATTTAGATTCCTCTTAAACACCCAGAGGAATTTATATATATAAATATATATATATATATATATATATATATATATATATATATATATATATATATATATATATATAAATTCCTCTGGGTGTTGACTTCAATGTCCACTTTTATATTTACATATGCTCCATTCTTTTAACATATAAATATAGCATATATTAAGACTAAAACTACCCCTCAAAAGTGTATAAAAACTATATGTGAATTTAAAACATTTTTCTCACCCTTGGAAGTGCGGTCTGATGAACCAGGTAAAAATCATATACCTGGGGAAATAAATTATAAGCAATGGACCCTTAAGGTTGTCTGTTTTCTATTTAAATTGAATTAATAATTGCTCTGATTTGACATTGTGCTCTCTGGCTTACATCCTCCTTGGGATTATCCATACGGATTACCAAACTTTTCATTATTTAATTATATATATATATATATATATATATATATATATATATATATATATATATATATATATATATATGAAAATTTCTCAGAGTTAACCTCAGAGTTATAATGACAATATTCTCCACACATGACAATAACTGACGTTATTTTCAGTTAACAATATGTAAATAGTGTTCTCTACATTCCTCCAATTGCTAAGAACATTCTGTTTTTTGTTATTATTGGTTATTGTCTTTAATTAAATTCATTTCGTTTTTTGCTTTGAGAAAGTCCACATTGGGCGAAGCGCATCAGCAATAACTACAGTTTTCCTGTTGTCATTTATATATATATGTATATATATTAGAGAGAGAGACGAGGAAAGGATGGGAATAAAAGAAAAGCATAGAACAACTGAAGGAAGGGGTAGAGATGAAAGAGTCATAGAGAGACAGGTCTGATGGCTGGATATCAAGGGACAGTGAAAGATAAACAAGAAAGGATATAAAGATGTAAAATATTAAATTTTTTCATAGAGATATAGAACAAACGAAAAACATGATACATTAGAAAATATTTGCATTTTGCTTAATCTTCTCTCACATGTGAAACTAATCCTTATTTGTATAACATTTATAGACGAGGAATAAAGATTGGAAGGGATAAGGGAGAGAATTAGTAGATACAGAAAAAGGATGAGAGATGAGCAGAGGCATGAGATAATCATAGTCGTCAACACCTGTAGAATTTTTCCATATCCACCAAACATGGACAAGCAATAAAGGTTGGAAGGGATAAGGGAGAGAATAAGAGGATACAGATAAAAGATGGGAGAAGAGCAGAGACATGAGATTATGTATAATCTTATTTGTCAGTGCAAATGGAATTTCCACAGATACAGCAAGTTAGAATTGACTTTTTAAACAGATGTTTTTGTGATTTATTCAACCTTATTACTATTATTACAATTAATTGTAAAGGAATGTAAATGCGAAAACTTTAGAAATTATGACTTTGAGGAAAGTAATAATTCGTATAAATTCACTCCATCTGACTTTTTTAGTTTTATGAAGAAGGTCATGTGAATGATCAAATATGTCAAAAATGGTTTGCAAAGTTTCAAGCTGGAGTATACTTATATATCTAAAAATTCAACATTAATAAAAGAATGAAAAAATATGCATAATTAGTATTTATTAATTTGGAATTCCATTATAAAACAATGATTTGTCTTGAAATGTCCAGAATATATTAAACACATGTGTTACTCCTTTCTTATTTTGTTACAGGTTATATAAAGTGTGGGATTTTCTTCTAGAAATAAGTAGAAACAATTGTAATAATCGTATGGTCAAAACAAAACAAGGAAGAGGAAGAAAAATATATTCAGTAGATAAAATTATTTTGGCCAGTTGGTTTTCATAAGCCATAAATTGTAACAGTTCTGCATGAAGACATTAATAACATGAAAGTACTGAAATAAAAATTACACACACACACACACACACACAGAGTGCAATGGGTAAATTGTCACCATTTTATATATTTAATTTTGTGCATGCATGTTTGTTTTTTATTTTGTCAACTGCAGAGTATGGTAGGGTCAGTTGGGCACTATCTGTGAGTAAAAGAGCACCATGACCCAAGTCACTCCACCAGAAATTTGAAAATGCCATGCTATTCTGCTTGGTATTTATGCTGGAATCTCTAATACAAACATTTCAGAATGTTTGTGTGTCAATACAGAGGATTTGGAAAGAGTTAAATGAGTCTAATGGTGATTATGAAGGTATGGCCTCATGGAAAACTCACTCTGATCATTCTGATAAGAAAAGAACTCCTGAATTTGTTGGTAAAGTCCTCAGACTCAACACAGAGGCCTTAAGGAAGTAGTGCTTCACTGAGTCAAGAGGGTGCCTGCTGGAAAACCCTATATCTGACAACAGGATTCTGCACCATGCCACACAAGCAGGGGAACCCAGTCATGGCTGTCAGAAAATTTCTGTGATCACATAAACCCTTACATCTGGCCACCTAATTCCCCAGACTGTAACCCTCTTGAGTATTATGCGCGGGATGTAGTTGAGTGAGAGGCCAACAATAAAGATGAACTGAAGGCTACGATTATGGCAGCATTCACCAACTTAAACAAAGAGACTGTCCAGAAAAGTTACAGTAGATTCTAAAGTCGTCTGGAGGCCATGGCTGAAGCCAATGGCAATTTTATTAAATTTACTCTTTATTATTTCAAGTTATTTTTGTGTAATTTTGGTAAATATATCTGTTAAAATGAGATGTCGGCATTATTTTCATTTTTGTGTAATTTAGATGACAATTTATCCATTGCACACTGTATATTGTCTTTTTACAGATATATTTTATTTATATCTTAATTTTTACAAATGTATATATATTTTATTTTTAATCAAGTCAATAATGTAATAATCCACTAAGATGCAAGGGGATACTACTAGTGAAAGAGAATGAAAAAAACTTTAGAAGGAATTGGAAACCCAATCCTAAACAGGAAACAAGGGATAAATCTCTACTTCTGTTCAAAAGATATGGAAGAATTTTGAAATGGGTGATATATATATATATATATATATATATATATATATATATATATATATATATATATATATATCTTAATGTGCAATAAAGTTGTACAAAGAGGGTGTAATTTACAGAACTAAAAAGTTAGAGAGAGAAAGAAAGAAGGAACTTCAAAAACAATCTACAAAAGAAGGACCAACTTTTATCAACTGAAAGAAGAAAAAAGAACAAATAAAAGATCTGTAATCTTTTAAAGCAAAAAGTAATTTTTAAATTAAAAATTTTTACTTTTATCTTTGCTTGCATCTTTAGCACCCCACTACCACTTTTTTTATCAATGTCAATTTTTGTGCAAATCTATACAAAAAGTGGATCACAGAGCTTATCCAGCTTCATACATATTTTCAGAAAACCTTATCTTCTAATTGGTCAATAAACACACAAGTGGGCATTGCAATCCACCCACACACAAGTTTTTTTCCAGTACATGACCAAGTCTTAAATTTCCCGCTTCTTTCTTCAGAGTTGATCATGTGATTACATTGATTATAAATACCAGACACAAGTTCGTTCTTTCTCTTCTTCCCTTTTTGATTTCACTCACTGCAGCTGTAAAAGAAATCATGTCTCGACCCCTTGTGGCCAGATACTATGAAAATATATTCATACACATACACATACATACAAAACTTAATTACAAACATTATGAAAACTACAAGCAACCAAAACTCAATTACAAGCATCAACATATTACAAATATTTAACTACATGTAACAGAAACTTAATTACAAACATTGCAGACATTCACTCCTTCAACTCTTCTGAAGCTAAAAGTTTATCAACATATTTTCAGCTTTACAGACTTCTTTCAACTCTGTTGGAAATTTGTGCAATCCATGCAGACATCAACCAACACATCATGAACAACCTAAATACAGTTATCAACATAACACAAATGCTAGTAGATAACACCAAAATACTCTACTGTACCCAATGCAAGGAAAGACTCAAAACACTAGAAGGCATTATTATACAAAATAAACAGCCCACATTAAATAAAATATCAGTCACCACCAGAGAAGGTCTTTAAAATATCTTACGATATAATTAATACGTGCAAATATTTTATCATAATAATAAAAAGATAAAAAATTAAATTAAATTAAAATTAAAAATTAAAATAATAAATCACATTCTTTTTGTGTTGCCTTGTTCCCAATAGCTGCTATACATGACATCATGCTAGATAATTTCAAACGTCCGGCTTCCCAAAGAATACCAGGATGCTGACAAAGGAATTCTAACTATTACTTTAGGCACCACATCATTTCTTGAAAATGACTGTGAAAGTAAACAAAAAATAACAAAATATGAACTTTGGACAGTTTATACACAACTCAATGCTCAACACATTATCCAAAAACTGGAAAAATACGATAGATAATTAAACTGGAAAAATACAATAGATAATTAAACCTTGTTGGTTCTTTTTAATCAAACTTGTTTGAATATATATATGTATGTGTGTGTGTGTGTGTGTGACTCCACTGATAAAACCATTATTGGTTTGGAGAAGTCCATTTAAAGAATGAAACAGTTTTTTCATTTTGTCATTCAATTACTCATCTTTAGTCTGATATATAAATTTGTATATAATATCTTGCATATTTAAAGATTCAACTGTAAAAAAAAATTCTAATAAAAGTAAAGACAACAAAATATACTATTGTAGTGATTCTCTAAGCACTGCTTAGATGTGGCACAAGGCTAAAAGTGTGGGGCACCCAGTGAGGATTGAACTCACTACTCCATTGTAACTGATTTAGCAAGACAAGCTTTCTAACCATTACATCATGTCGGGGTGGCCAAATATGCTGTTGTATAGGTAAACAAATATTCATTTATTACTGGTGCATTCCATTAGAAAACAATGCTTTGCCTTGAAATGTCCGGAATATATTGAATACATTTTCTGTTCTTAGTTTGTTTTGTTGTAATGATTAATTAGACACCAGGTCATATAAAGTGTGGGATTCTTTTTTTGTTTTGTTAATTGTATTTTCATCTAGAAATGAATACAAACAATTATGAGTAAAACAAAACAGACAGAAGTACAAAAAATATGTTGAGTAGATAAATTTAGTTTGCCCAATTGTTCTTCATAAGCTATTTCCACAATCATTTAATTTGTTGTATGAACATTTCCTCTTCATGACAATATGTTAAAACTACAGACTTTAAGAATTCTACATTATTTTCCTGAAATGAACTACTGACACTACTTCAAGCGTGTAAATTCAGGAATAAATTCCTTATCTTGCTTTGTTAAAAATTACTCATATGTTCCCTTATCATTATAATTCTTCATTAAACTTCTTAGTGTGTTCATTTTAACTGTTAAGCCAAACATCACTACGAGTACTGACTGGGCTTGACCTGCAATAGGAGATAGGGCTGAAAAGTTATTTGCCTGACCAAGAAAGGATTCAAAAAGAACTTCTGGTGTTTGACCATTTGGACAGATTTGGGGTAGTGGATTGAATCAGGAATTTTTCAGCACTCTCTTGTAAGATTGATTGATTGATTGTTTTTTATGACTTATCAACTCTTTGCAGGTTATTTAAAGCCAGAAGGTGAAGTTATATCTTCTCCTAAGTGTATTTTCACGTAAGTGAATATAACAAACCTGACTGGAATTGGAACTCAGATCTTCGATTTCCAATTCTGAACTATTATCCATTACACCACCTATACATCCAAGCTTATTGTTGCAGGTATTCCCAAGCAGTTATCCATTTAGGTACTAACCAGGGTCAATGTTGCTTAACTTCAGTGATAATATGAGCATCAGTTTTTCAATTTGATATGGCTGTAAGCCTCTCTATTGTAAGATGGTGGAACAACAAGCCTCTCTACTGTAAGATGGTGGAACAACAAGCCTTTCTATTGTAAGATTGTGGAACAACAAGCCTCTCTATTGTAAGATGGTGGAACAACAAGCCTCTCTATAGTAAGATGTTGGAACGACAAGCCTCTCTATTGTAAGATGGTGGAAAAACAAGCCTCTCTATTGTAAGATAGTGGAACGACAAGCCTTTCTATTGTAAGATGGTTGAACAACACACTAAAAACACTGAGTAAACTGAAACCAAACTTTGAAATATTTTGGTTGATTGGTTGGTTTGTTTAAGAGCATATCAACTCCTTATGGGTCATTTAATGACAAAATTTAATTTTCTTAGGAGCTTTGATAATTTTTTTTCTACTATTAAAATCTATTGCAATATCTCTCTATATTCCTGAGATGAGGTTTTGTTGTCCTCATCTTTATTATCATATTAACAATGTTTTGGCCATTGTATACTCTGGCCTTCTTTAGATGATTGGAATTTTGAAATGAACCCTTTATTTCATCCATTGAAGCAGATTGTTCTAGTTCCTGTGCCATGCCTCTTGTAGATGTCTCAGTTATCTCCCTTTAACTCAACTCTCCAAGTTTTTGTCCACCACTGCAGTAGCCAGGTATTAAACTTACAACTCTTTCGGTCAAGTCACTGGATCCAACCAATGCTTTTATTTTGTGTCCTTAAGGATATCAGTGTATGAATTTTTGTGATTTATAAAACTAATGTCTCAGTAACTCATATCACAGAGCTCATATTGCAATTTTGTTCTTATTATTGCTTTTCTTGGTTTTCATATTGTATTAATTTCTATGCTTGGCCAGCTTAGAAGATTTTTGTGGCCTAGCATATGTGCTGATTCCTTAAGTTTTTGCATTTTCCAGTGATGTTCTGTGTCTATTATTTCAGTCTCATCCCACAGGGGGTGGTGATCTCACTTTTCCCTCCATATGTGGTCAGCTATGCCTGATTTTTCTATTTCCCCTTGTGTTATGGCTTTATGATGTTCTTGCAATGTTACCTTAAGCGAGCAGCCTGTTTCTCCTTTATATTGCTTACCAAAGTTGCACAGGATGGTGTACACACAGTTTTTAGTGAAGTTTTCCTCTATGGTATGGGGTCTTACATGGAAGACACCTGGGAACAACAGCAATTAAGAGGTGGCTCCATGCTTCTCAGCCCTTTCTCCAATCAAAAGCCTTACTGTCAGATGTAGTATATCATCATATCCAGGACAGGTGGGGGATTGGAATTGAAAATACATATATATATAGCCATTATGCATAATGTCATGCTAGACCATTTCATACATCCAGCTTCCCGCCCCCCACCCAAAAAAAACAGAATGCAGACAAAGGAATTCTAACTACAACAGACACAACATAAAAAATAACAAAATATGAACTTTTGGACAGTTTATCCACATTATTGAGTGCAATACTCAATACCTTATCCGATTTAAAAACATTAAACAAACAGACCTCATCGATTCTTTTTAACCAAACTTGTTTGTGTGTGTGTATGTGTATATACATACATTATATATATATATATATATATATATATATATATTATATATAAATATATTAGTTTACCTATGCCATCATCATTTTGATGACAACATTTATGTAATTTTGCAAAAATCAAAAAATTTTACACTGCATCTTCTTTAATAGTTATTGATTATTAAATTTAACATGAGATATATTTCTATCTCTACTAAATCACCAGACTAGTCCACTAAACAGGCCTTAAAATATGAAATCATAGTTCATTATTTTTATAATATTGCCTTTCAATTCAAACTAATATGCTCATTTTGGTTGTTATACTCAAAATATTTCAGTCATTGTGTCCTCTGTCTATCATACTCAGTTATGTCAGAAGTTTGAACTGAATCCTTTATTCAATCCACAGAGTTAGATTGTTCTCATACTTGTTCCCATACTTAGGGGAGATAACTCTCTTAGGGGAGATAATTATCTCTAGTCGGTTTACTTTTTTTCATTAGTAAGTTACTTCTACTGAAGTCCATAAAGAAATATGTCCATAAAGAAATACATCCTGTATAAATTAATTATACTGTATTGGTATCATGCCCATAAAAAAATAAATAAAAATTATTAGTGTCAAAAAAATAATTATAATAAAATAATTATAACAATTATAATTATCATTAATTCACTCATTTTAAACCAATAAAAATCAACCTCATTTTTCTCCTCTACACACACAAACATGTGACATTCTCACAAGCTGTAGATATGATAAGGTCATTAACACATGCGTCAATGAAGAATTTCATCTCCTTTTCTGTTTTCAAGCCATAATAGTAAGATTTAACTTTTAATACTCAAGAAAACCTCAGATGCTTCTTGTATTTTTCTAAGTAAATTATCTGGACAGTCATTGCACATATCTATATAAAAAAAAAAAAACATATGAGAAAGACTGTATACACTTTGCTTATTCTTTATCTTATTATTCTGTCAGATTCCAATTCATACTTGATCTATATTTGACTGACCACAAACTCACAATTTTACTTAGTATTACTGACTCTTATATCTCCAACACCGCATAACAACCAGATAATAAATAATACTCATTTTGTTGTTTCCATGTCTTGCTGTTTCTCCTTTTTTTGAGTATTTTTGTATATATAAATGTTAGGAAGTTTATATTACTCAGAGTTAAAGCTCCCCTACAATATAAATGTTATTTTTAGTGGATATATGTCTTTCAGTTGCTATCCCTATTTTTCATTTTTTAAACAGTGAAATTGGCTTAGATTGTGAAGTCCCACTAAACAAAAATTCTGCCTCTGACAAAAATCGAACCTGTATATTTTTCACTAGGGAAATCACTTTTTTAGCCAAAGCATACTGCTACCTGTTTAAACATAGAGACCAGCCTGACAGAGCAATGTTGAGATTACCTATTTAAGGAATGCACACGTCTAATTGGAACTTCAAATCTATATCTGCTAGCTTCATTTTTATACCTGAAATGTAAACAATATCTGACATTATTTCTTATTGCTAACAATGTCATTTTAGTGGGTACACAAGTTTAAGTTGCTATTTTTTTTTATTTTCTGAAACAGTGAAAATAAAAACTATCTAGATTGAGAAGTTCTATTAAAGAAAAATTGTGCCTCTGACAGGAATTAAACCTGTATCACTTTTTTTCATCAGGGAAGTGTATGGTTTCCTGCACAACCTGGCCCAGGGATCAAATTCACGACTCCTAGAAAACCAGATAATTTATGATTTAATCTATTATGCTATGTGTCTCTTGAACAATCCAAGGGAATGCATGCCACCGATTGGCTTATATTCAGGTGAAGTTTTTTTGTGTGTCTTTTTTTGTCTTAATCTGAGGCTCCCTACTGGTGTTTATTTCTATGCTGGGTCTACTGAGGAGGTTATCTGAGCAGGAGGAATCAGCATATATGCTGATTCTTTCATCCCATCTTATTTTCCAGCATTGTTCGCTGTCTATTATCTTGACTTGATTCAACAGAGGTTGATGACCAAAATTTTCCTGTTATGTGTGATCAGACTGATTTCAACATTCTCTCCCCACTCCCCAGACTTTTAAATGTTCCTCTAACCTTATCTTTAACTGATACAATATACTCCTGAAGCAATAGAAAATCACTGTGGATTGAATAAAAGGCTTTGGTTCAAAATTCTGAAAAGGTTAGTGTGTACAAGATACCTGAAGAAGGCCAGAGAGGACAACATCCAAAAGTAAATGAGCAAAAATGAGTGAGTTAAGAAACTAAAATTAGAATACTAGTCTGAATAGAAATTGTTGCATTTAGTGTCATCACTGGATCTCAAAGTTACTGATGGTCCTTCCTCCGTAGCTACCTCTTAGAATCCAAGCTGCTATGTCTGTCCCAATCCTGTAATAAAATGAGTGAGATAAAGAAACCCTCTTATGATAATCAGCTTGAATTCTAAGTGGTAGCTAGGGAGGAAGGACTTCAAGGGAATGCATGCCACCCATTGGATTAGCATCCCTCTGTGTGTGGTCTTAGCCTGTCTCTCAAACACAGGTGTGGGGAGCATATTGACACTTCAAAATTCCAGTGGTCCTCTGTTGATTTTGTGCTATTTTGGACTTGTATCCAAAACACAGACAAAGACAACATGCCCACAAGGTATTCTGACCAATTGCTGACTATCCTGGCCCTGGCCTTCACATTCTTTAACAAAAGACATAATAATAATGATAATTCTTCATCTCAAAAATTCTAACATTCTTTTTAATATCATATTTAACTGGAATTTAACTCTTTCAACAACCTCAGTCTTTCTTTAATGCATTTGTGAAAACATTTGTAAGCTCTTTCTGTGCTGTACAAGTGAGAAATCAACACTGCTAGTTGATAATATACAAAAGATTTAGGGTTCATGCCTTTTCAAAGAACATTAATATGAATTGACTCAAACAACTGAGGCTTACAGCCACATCACATTAAAATACATGTTCCTGTATGTTCACCAAAGCTAAGCATCATTGACCCTAGTCATTACCTAAATGGGTGACCACTTGGTAATACCAGGTGCTGTAAGCTTGGATGTGCAGGTGGTGTAATGGCTTAGAATTGTTAAACAGAGAGCCATGTTCCAATTCCAGTTGGGTTCATTATATTCACTTATGCACAATTACTCTTGGGAAAGGTATGAATTCACCTATTCTTGCCTCAGCTATGGGTTAATTAGTAAGACTTGTATCACTAAACCATTGTTACTGCAAAGAAATTCTTACTATCTAAAACTATTCTTTGGCTTTAAATAATCTGCAGTGGGTTGATAAGCTATAGAAAATGAATTAGTCAATCAATTCACTCAGAATTATTAAGTTTCTCAATACCTCAAGTCACTAACCACTTTCCATGCACTAGTATGACTCAATTCTGAATAAAGGGGTAGAGATATTAGAAGGAGAAAAATATAGGAAAATGGTTAATTGGATTAGAGTCTGATGGAAAAAAGTCTAGTTTAAAAATATTAATTTAAACCCATAAAATATAAGGATTACCTCAGAAGAGTCTGAACTCAAATTAAATTAAGTAAGATTTAGTAAGATTCAGCATAACTTACAAACCCAGCCCAAATCCATAACCCCAAGGAAGTTGATATAACATGACAAATGAGTCTGCCAAAAGTCTCCAGAAATTTTGGTAACTTTAAGATTTTAATGTTTACCAACCTATCAGGCATATCACATTGATTTCAATTAAAATTTAAGAAAACTTAGAAATCCAGGCTAAAATTGAAAAGCACTTTATGGTATGGCCATCTGGGTTATTTAAGAAAGGGGTTCTCTGCTTGAGGAGCTAATTAATTATCTCCATTCCAGGCCAAAGTCTATATAAACAAAATACATATGCACAGAAAGAAGCTTACCCAGAGATCATCTGAATATGTGCCTTGAAGTCAAACACTTGCAGAGAAAACTATAAGCCTTGCCCATGCCCATCATGTATTACAGAAAATTCACTGTATAAGTCATTCACAACTAAGATTTTAACACGTCTGCATTTCTTAAGAAACAGATGTCTCTCAGTGTCTTAAGAGTAGAAAAGAAGTGATTGGATGAAACAGTTCCATAACTGTATTATTTTTACATTTTGCCTTTAAATAAATTGTTGATAATTTTTCAATGGTGTTGCTTTTTCTGTTGGCAAGTTTACACCTATTTCTATAAGATCACTGGCCACCGAAGATACAGTACAATCAAAGTATAATCCCCATCAACAAAATCCATGGCCTATCAAAAGTGGATAAAGGATTGTGTTGAACATTCATTTCTGGCAGGTACAAAATGATTGAAATCCACTAGCCAACATAAATTCCAGTGAAGGAAACAAACCAGTGAAACTGATTACATCAAATGCAAGCCACCTTTACTGAAATGTAGCTGCCTAGATAGGTGTTTTATATTTCATTACCAACACCAGTACAGGTTATGTCTGCTGGGTTATACTAGTAGTACAGATTCAGAAGAAACAATACTAACTGAACAGTACTTAAAAAAGACAAGATTAAATATTCTTCAATATTTCATGATACTGTTACTTTAAATTTTAAAATCAATTTTTAATATATTATTTTCTTTTGACCAAACATTCAGTTTTTATTGTTAAACAACAAGAATTCACTTAAAAAATTGTGTTTTATTGCAAATCAATATTGCACTTTTTTAATTGAAATTATCTTATTTCTGTTTATTAATTCTAACATTGAAGATGAAAGAAAATAAAAAAACATTTTTGCCAGATTTTGCTTTTTTTCTTCATAAAATTAAAAAAAAAATGATATTCAAACACAAAAAAAATGATTTTTTCAGTTTTATGAAGAAAGTAATGTGATTGATCAAATGCATCAAAAATGATTTGCAGGTTCGAGCTGAAGTATATTTTTATATTTAAAGATTCAAATGTAAAAATACTTATAAAAGTAAGGCCATAAAAAATATGCTATTGTATAGGTAAAAAAATATTAATTTATTATTGGTGTATTCCATTAGAAAACAATGATTTGTCTTGAAATGTCCAGAATATATTGAATACATTTTCTACTCTTAGATTTGATTTAATCATTAATTAACAAACCAGGGCATATAAAGTGTGGGATTCTTTTTTTTTTTGTTTTGTTAATTGTATTTTCTTCTAGACGTGAATAGAAGCAATTGTAATAGTAGTAGTAGTATGGGAAAAACAAAACAGACATAAATACAAAAATATATTGAGTAGATAAACTTTGTTTGCCCAGTTGTTCTTCATAAGACATCATTTCATCCTCAACACTAGAAAACAAGCTTACAAAATCCACATATTCAATAAACTAGACACTACCGATAGCACTTCTAACAACAACACAAAATTTATAGTCATACTCTCTGATATTCCTTCTACAAAACTTGTAAATAAATTAGTTATCTACAATATTAGGATCTTTACCAACACATCCAAGACAATCGGAGATATAATTAGGAAAAACAACAAACCCAACACCAATTCAGATACTGGTACTTATCAAAAATAGCATACAATGTAAAAGCATTTATGTTGGAGAGACATCATGAGATTTAAAAGTCTATATATATGAACACAAAAAAGATTTACATTTAGACAGCCATTCAAACTCTCTCATAATACACAGGAACAAAACAGGTCATAACTTTGACTTTACAAATAGCACCCTAATTGAAAAAGAACATAATTTTTTACATTGAAGTATTTCGAGGGCCTACTAATAACAATATTACCAACTATAAACAAACATCAAAAACATTATATTACATCACCAACATTTATTGAATCATTAAAGAATCTAACATATGTTTATTTAAAACAAACAGTATGTATGTAACAAAGTTCTCAAATCAACATGCAAATGAACAACAAACATAGACATACACACACTTATGAATATACATTATCATCTGAATCCCACATAGACAAAGTAGGATTATTATATACTTATATACATAAAGCAATATTTACAGTTTTTCAGTTAGGCTTGGAGTCCATTAATTTCTTGAAACTTCAAATGATGTGTTGTTTCTCACTGAATTTGGAATACCTCATGTTATAATAACACTTGTTCAACAAGTTGAATGCATGTGAAACAGAGATTAAGCAATGAAAATCAAACAAAACAAAATTAAAAATACCAGAATTTCTTTCTTCTTTTTCTTCATATCTCATTTTGGGATGTAGCTTTAATAAAAGTGAAATATGCTAGATTGATAAACATTTCCTATTTTATATATATATATATATATATATATATATATATATATGTGTGTGTGTGTGTGTGTGTGTGTGTATGTGTGTGTGTGTGTATGTATATATGGGAATGTGGTTGAGAAGTAAGAATGTTTGCTTTTGGGCCATAAGACACAGGTTTGAATCTATGAAATGTATTAATAGAGAAAAGAAAATACAACACCAAAATTCAAACGCACATTGGAAGATCAAAGAATGCCTTCCAAATGCTAACTAAAGTATTAAGAAACAGGAAAATTTTGTAAGAAATACAAGGTGTTTCAATATTTATTGTTAGATTCAGATTAATTTTAATTTAATTTAAAAAATTATCATTTTTGGGGATGTTATATGATTTGTTTAATAGAACTAACCTATATTTTATCATTTCAGGCATTAGATTTGGAAATGGCAATAAATTTAACTAAAAGAATTGACATTTTAGAAATGTGCAAGAAAAAGCACTGTCCAAAGCATATTGCCAAATCTTTAAAGGTAAGGGAGAATGTTAGTTTGGAGGACCATCAAAAGCATCAATGAGACTGTGAATGGGAAGAACAGGTAAGGATGGGGTCATCCTCAAACTGCTCAAACCCCTAGAGGTCATCAAATTCACTAGGGAAAAGCTGAGAATTCTGAAGAGGCCCCTCAGAAATCTTGCAAAAGAGATGAATATCTACATCAGTACCATTCTCTGTAATGACCTTAAGATGTCTCCTTACAAACACCACAAGAAATCACTGTTACTTGCAAGCTCTGTGGAGAAGCCAAATACCAAGTTCTTGACTGAATTAAGGCAGGCATGTTTCCAAAAGTTGTGTTCAGTGATGAGAAGAAATTTGACGTTCAACAGTATTTTAACAGCCAGAACAAACTGGAGCCAATGATCCTTGGACAGCTACTTGAAAACTGTCAGTGGCTTTGGTGTTCGTGTGGTCTGCTATGACTGTGATAGGAACAAGTCTTTTGGTTTTGTGGAACCAGAGGTTAAACTCAACCAAGAAAATTATCTGAAAGACATTTTTGATTCATCGCTGTTGCCTTGACCTAAAAAACATTTCAAAACCTGACATTGGTGATTCCAACAAGATGCAACACCCTCTCAAGCGGTCACTATGGGGGCGACGAGAGATTTCCACAGCTATGAAGGGGCGCATCTATCAGGCTGTTGTTTGGACTATCCTTCTCTATGGCTGTGAAATGTGGCCACTTAGAGCAGTTGACCTACAAGGCTTGAAGTGTTTGACAACGATTGCCTTCGCTGCATTCTATGATGCCACCGAATCGATCGTGTGCCCGCGGCCACTCTACGTCATCGCCTAAGTCTCCGTCTTCTTCCACCCTTCCTGCTCTAGCATTGTCTCTGATGGTTCAGGTACGCAGCTCGATGCCCGGAGGGAAAGCTCATCTGCGATGTACTTTTCCCTCCTTCTCTTCCTGGCTGGCAAAAACGTGTCGATGGGCAGCTGAGGACATGGGCTAGCACAATGAAGGATGACCTAGCAGTACTACCGGGTCCACAATGGAATCGCGATTGGCTCGCCATTTCGTGTGACCTGGCTCCGGATCGGTGAGCGTGGGCAGCAATGGTCCATGATGCTGTACTTGCTCAGGAGGAAGCCGGTTCAACCCGACCAGGGTGAAAACCAATACAAGTCAAAAGTCAAGTCAATACCCTCTCACAAGTTCAAAACAACTCAAGAGTGGCTAGCAACCAATGCTCTTCACTTCTTCTTAAAGGAATAATGGCCTCCATCATACCTAGACCTGAATCTACTTGACTGCAGCATCTGGGGTATCTTAGAAAATAATGTTTCTGTTACAACACACCACAGTTTGGAGTCTCTGAAGGCAAAACTTTTGAAGGAGTGGGACAAAATTCCCAAAAGTGTTATTCATGTCTCATGTGAGTTCTTCAGCAAGTTATTGATGCAGAAGGAGGGCATATTGAATAGATAATGTATCAAATAAGTTTATGGACATTTAGTTTTTGTTTCAGATTTGTAAAATATTTATAAATTATTTTGTTTAATAAAGATGGACAAAAACTTTGTGACACTAATTGTTAAATACCCTGTAAAGAAAAAGAGTACTGAACTGTTATGTAATATTGGTTTTCTTATATGGCAGTAAATGCTGGACAATTTCCTCACAGATGAAGAAAAGGCTCGAAGCAACAGAAATGTAGTTTTACAGAAGGATACTGAGAATCTTGTGAACTGAACATGTGAGTAACAAGAAAGTTTTTAAAGAAAATGGAAATAAATAGGACACTTATACTTAACATCTGAAAGAGATAGTTGAAATTTGTAGGGAACATAATGAAGAAAAAGGGCTTGACACTCATGGGATATATTGAAGGCAAGAGAGACAGAAGAAAGTGGTAAATAACCAACCTAACAAGTTTGTATAAATGGCTGGCAGAACAAAGACTGAGACAGATAGCAAAAAGACAAACCTTACTAAGGACAGGAAGTTGTGGAAGAAATAATTGCTCATGTCCTAAAGCATCAATTAAAAAAAAAAAAAAAATGAAAAACTGACAGCAATTCTAATTTCCTTTGCAGTAATTAAGTTTTTTCTTTTCTTTACTTTTTTGTTATTTATTATTGCTTTTATTTTTCATTATAAATTTCAACAGACATAGAAAGTTGCCAATATCTGCTTTTTTTAAAATGTTGGACCATCTCAGTGATTGATTTGCACATTCAAAACCTTTCATTTCTGACTTTTGATAAACCTTTTTTTTTTAACCTAATGATGTGGTAAAACAGCTTCAGGCACACACTTCCACCACTTTATCTTTTCTTTTCTGGCTATATTTCAGACACTGACATTATCTCATTTTAAGATATTTAACAGAATATCCACTAATTTTGAAGTTTCTTTTAATATGGGAGTTCTATGAGTACATGGAACCAAAATCAAAATAGTTGAATAGTTGATTTTTTTTAAAGTTAATATTTACCAAAAAGAAAAGGTTATTTTTTTTATTAGTTCTTTGATTAGACATATTCCTCAATAAATTTATTGAGTTGTTATGTTTATTACAAGCACTGTCTCATAATAACTGTTACATTTGCATATACATTTTATAATAATGTAGCAATTATTATGGTACTGTGGTCATTTTACATAGAAAGAGAACCTTAAAAGGAACTTTTTATTACTTTCAAATCAACCAACTAGAAATCTGTTTTCTGGGACTTTAAGCTTACAAGTTAAATTAATACAAAACTATATTTTCTTCCTTACATACAAAAGAAAGGAACATTGACAATCTTTAATACATTTATCTTTATAACAAGTGTTTAAAAATTGAAAGATGTAGGTAAATAAATTTGTTGTTATATATTGATATGACTTTCCCCTTTTCACTTTTTACCATCCAGCTATAAATATCTGAAAATCTCAACAAAGTCTATTTCTCAAACTTAGAGAATATATGCCAAGCACTCAAAAGCTAGTGGCCATTTTCATTTAAAACTTCCAGCTCAGTAACCATTCTGCCAAAACTGGTGACCCTAATAAGTTTTGAACACACAAACTTCTTAGCAGTGTTGTCCAGCAGTTTTAATCTTTTTCAGTAGTTACCCAAGATCTTAAATCTATTGTGGAGACTCATATTCTCAAACGTTTTATTTTAAGCATGCCTTAAACATACTGGTTATTATAAAAGGAAAAGTAATTTACAATATTTTACTAATGACTAATACACAGATACAATGGACCTGTTCTCACCCTCGTTATAAGGTCCATTAAAGGTAAAATGTATTATACTGGCGTCTCTTAAATCAATGGTTTACCATACGTTAAAAAGAGAAAAAAAAGTGTATGATGAAATAAAAGAAAAGACAGAAATAGCACATAATGAAAAAAAAACAAAACAAACTAGAATTTAAAAACAAAAAATAAAAAGAAAGAGATATAAAGAACAAAAGAGAAAGAGAGAGAGAGAGAGAGAGAGTGTGTGTGGGTGTGCCTGATCAAGAATCATGTTAAAGAGCAGAAAATAAAAATTTCATTAAAATGATAAAAGTTAAGTCCTACAAGATATTTAAAACTCTGGGATATTGATAATGAAAAAAAAAAAAAAAAGAAGAAAATATATACATCTTTAGAGTCTTCCATTTAAATTTCAAATGTGTTTTGAATATATTTAAGTTCTTTGTCTAGATATTGGGGGTTACATATTATAAATGATCTGAGATAAAAGCCTATTATATCAATTTTAGTTTTGCTATGATGTGAGTAAGAATATGTTGTCATTCTTGTTTGTTGATTTTCAAAAACCAGGAAAAAAGGTTCTAAAGATGCATAACAATGTTAATATTAGCTGTTTCCTCATAAGGAAACATTTGGCATTCATTGACTAAGCAGACAATGCTACTTTTGACTGAAATTTATAAAATCTTCCTCTTAAAACAATTTTTCAGGCAAACAAGTTTCCCAAGTCAGTAGCTGTTATTGCTCTTTCTAGTGGTGCTAGAGGCTTCTTTCCTAACTTTGTTTTAATTAGTGTAGAATGTCAATATCTTGATTGTGTCATTATTATTTCTTCGAGTTACAAGTGCTATCCATTTTAGTTGTTGCTGCTGTTGAAAGTCATAAAGTGATGTGGCTTCTATCTGGTTCAGGTCTTTCTTTGTAATTCTGTAGCACCAATCCACAAGGTTCAAAGAAGGATGGTTCTCATTAAGATCTACTGGCTTCATTTGCTTGAAGTCATTTTTAATCATCAATTGGAGAATGCGATTGTATACAGCTGACAGTTTACATATTTCTGAATGGGTTTAATGTCATGGATGACATTCATACGAAAGTCACGGTCTGACAAGGCTATTTAAAACATAACTCAAAATTTTAGGCTAATGCTTTGGTTTTGAAGCAATTTGATATATTGGACAAAACTACCCCCTACACATCCAATTATATGTTCACTTTCCCTATCTCCTATACTAAATTTGTTG
>OZ010604.1:41893895-42006395 GCA_963932145.1 Acanthosepion lycidas
TGCCTTGATCGTTGCGAGCCACGTCTTGAGTTGACCACCTCGGCTCTTCCTCCAACCAGTGGGTGCATTTGGTGCCACCAGTGTGTATATATATATATATATATATATATATATATATATATATATATATATATATATATTTAGTTGGATTGATGTGAGTTTGTGACCTGGGTTTCATGATATTTGCGATCATAAGACAAATGTTAGCTCTATCACTGATATTGAGCACTTTCCAATAAGTATCATACATATATAATATATAAATAATATATATAAAAAAATTGCATAATATATATATATATATATATATATATATATATATATATATATATATATAGGTATTTATATTTATGTACATACACATTTTATATATATATATATATATATATATATATATATATATATATATATATATATATATATATACACACTCACTTTCATTCATTTATATTGTATTGTGTCACTTAGCATCCTCCATATCTTGTCTAGACTGTTCAGATAATCTGATGAATATTGATGAGTATTCTTAATATTAAAAAATTTTGCATTTGCCTTGATAAAGTTCCTTAGAGGATGAAATGTGTTGGCTAAGATAAGTTTTACTTTTTTCTTTATTTACACACATGCACATACATATATATTTAAAAGCAAGGTGATAAAACCACTAAGATGCAAGGGATTACTGAGTGTGAAAGAATATATGAAAAAAAAAAAGCATTATTAAAGGCAGAGGACAATAAAAGAACAGGAATTTAAAAAGACAGATGATGATTGACATTGCATTTATATTTTTGAAGATCAAAGGTGATTGGAAAGCAAGAAATTGAAAGAGAGTTTTGCAAGTGAAAAGTATGAGAGAAACATATAACTGATGGTTACACCTAGCAATTTCAACTGTAGGTGAAATCTAGTTGCCTATCTAGTACTGTACTTAATTTTGTAAAGTCTAGGTACCAAAGGGGAAAGCTCATTGGAACAATTACCACAGAATATTTATACAAAAGGCAGAAGGAATCCATGTTACAGCAGTGGGAAAGTGACTGAATCTGAGATGACAGATTGGGATCAATAACATTGCAGATTCTTCTTTGGATGTTATCAATAATCTCTAAATATATAGCAGTAGCACTAGACTAGAAGTGGCAGCAATATTCAGTGCATGGACTTATAAAGGTGTAAGATAGATTTTAGCAAGAAGAATTATCTAGCATGACAATTTTCCTAGCAACAGATCTAGCAATTGATTCAATATAATCATTTCACTTCATGTCAGTGGAAAATTTTGGCCTGAGTCACTCTGCTGGAGGTAAGCATTAGCCATGGTGATGGAAAGTAAAAAAGGTTCTCATACACCTATATATATATATATATATATATATCCAGTTACAATGAGAATGAATAGAGTACAATTCCAATATTCATAACATTTATTTTAAAAGAGGGTTCCATTTTCTTTTTTTGGTAAAAAAAAATAGTTGTATTTTGCTTTTAAATCTAAATAAATCGTTCACTCGCCAGTAATTTACAATCACTTGATGAGATGCATTGATACGCATTGAAACACAGTTGTAATTGTATAGCAATTTTTACATGTTTTTGATGTAATACCTAAGATATATATATATATATATATATATATATATTAAGGATTAATACACATAAAATTTGTCACTTAGCTGATTGATGTTATTTTCTTGAGTTTTGTAGACAGATGCTTTCAGCTAATACTATATATATATATATATATATATATATATAGAGAGAGAGAGAGAGAGAGATAGATAGATAGATAGATAGAATGCAACTAAACAAACAGGAACTGAAAAACAAAATAAATGAAGTCTGAGTCATGTTTTTTTGTGTTTCTTTATTCTTAAAATATCTCTCTCAATATAAATATATGCAAACAAAACATCTGTATATATTTCAACAGATAAGAACTTCTTATCATAAGAAGTAATGGTGACCTTCTCATATTTTCAGACAGTTTTCCAAAGATCATAATTCTGATATGAATGTTTAACATAAAAAAATAATGGTTATATGATTTCAGTGTCATCATCTGTGAGAATTTTTATTTTTTACTGTGAACTAAGTGCTTGGTTGAAAAAGAAAATTATATTCAGAAAGACACCCAAGAATATTAGAAGATTGCTCTTATTAAGAATTCCTGTAGTGTAGTATACAGGCACATTTTTAACGAATTTGAAACGAAACTTACCCAGCAATTAATTAAATGTGTTTATGTTCATTTCATGTACGGTAGAAAATGAGGTAAAAAAAAAGTTGAGAGATACATAGTGAGAGAAAGAAAAAAAATGGTTTGTGGAAACTTTAGAGTCATTCATTATTGAGTCATTACTCATTCTTTAAGCAACTTCATTATTACCAAAAAAAAAAAAAAAAAAAAAAAAAAAAGGAAAATGTACAGCAGTAGTTTTCTGTAGTGTTTCTCTTTCTTTTTTAGTAAGAAATGTTTTTATTTTTAATTTTTTCTACAAGTGTTTGACTGATATTTGGCACTAGAGAATGTTGTATATTTCAACGGGAGTTTTATGACTTTTTTTTTTAACTCTAAAAAACTAGATAGTAAAAGAAAAAGTTATTTAATAAAGTAAAACTGTAAAAAAGTTAAGAACAAGGTTCAAAGGTCCCAAAAATCTAGCAGTTAGTTCATTGCATATTGCTCCGATTTACATTAAATTAATACTACATTACAACAGACAGTGCATGAAAAAAAAGCAAAGTAACCAGTAAAGTGATTTAAATATTAATTTAATTATCAAAGGATAAAAACCGGGGACTCTGAAAAGAGGCAAATAAATAGGGAGAGAATTGTGAAGGTGACAGTGAGATTAGAAACAGACAAATATAAAAGTAAAGAAGAAAATCTAATATATAATAGAGAGTATCAACATTAATAAGTGAGATACATAAAAAGAAAGCTAAAACGAGAGAGACATAGAGAAGAAAGAGGGGGAGATAATAGAAATTCACAGAGAAGGGAGGCAATAGTGATAAGTAGAAAGATAGAGACGGGGAAGTAGTTTCTTCTCTCTGGACAGCAAGCACTGGCTTCTCCCTCTCTTTATACAGGCCTAAACGACATCTGTGTGTCGGGTGAGAAGTTAAAAGCCATTCACGAAGACCGGATTTATTACCTACCTACGTATCTGTCTTCCTATGCCTCACTAAAAACAAAAACATGTATCTCAGTCGATGATTCTTTTTCTCTTCGATCTGTCGGGTTAAACAATTTCTTTTTTTTTCCACATGTGTTGTGGATATGGCGGAGAATAGCCAGGAGTCTAGTCAGGATTTTCCCGAAGTGGGCAAGGTTCAAAAAGGTAAGATTTTTTTTTTTTTTTTTTTTTTTTTTTAAGAAAAAAAAAAAGGGGTGAAAAAAAAAAAAAAAAAAAAAAAAAAAAAATATATGAAGTAAAAAAAAAAAAAAAAAAAAGAAAAGAAAAGAAAAACAAAAAAATTGCTCTATAAACAAGGTCTCAATTTCTTTACACTTTTTGATCTTTGTTAATTATTTGATTTATTTGATTCTGGTTTAAATTGTTTAAAGCTTCAACCGGTAGATTCGCTAATAAATGCAATACGACGGTACCAGATGCAGAAAAGCTTTCCTGGCGCCATTTTTGTAGTACGAATGTCCATAGGGACCATTGCAATTGAACATGTGCTAAAAAAATGACCAGCTGAAAATTATTACGTAGATGTCACACTGAAGAAATTCGGTTATTCTATTTTATCGACTAACTTGAATTGCATTCTAAGAATTTCAAAACAAAACTTGGAATTCTTTTACTGTAAGAGTTTGAATTACTCCCCTTGAATATTATTTATCAGTCTCTCTCTTCGTATGCAGATCTTCATCTTTCAAACTTCGAATTTAGGAACAGGGGAGGGGGTGAGCTCATTTTTGCTAAAAAGCGTTTTCGAAAAGAAAATTGGTTGCATTTTTCTTGTAGTTATTTCTGAAGCATCGGAAAATACTGTTTTTATTAGTTGAAATAATGCATTTTTCTGAAAACGAAAAGAACACCAAAAAACAAGACAGTTTTTCGGAACAAATTCGCTTCCTTACGGAAACCTGATCACATGCAACTCTTTCATGATTAATGACTGTATTCCGTTTGACTTTTTCTTTTGAAAGTAGTTGTCGGAAAAGCCTTAAAGATCTAAAAAAAATATTTCCCCTTCCTTGCATTAAGGAAATTTACATTTTTTTTATTCTGTAAAATCTTATTTAGCGCATTCGTATTTTTTTTTGTTTTTGTTTTTTAATCTGAGAAAGAAACCAAATTCTGACCCATAAAAATAGGGGGGAAAAAAAGTCAAAAATATGCAATCAATCGTAATCAACCCAGTTTATTTTCTTTGCGAAGAAGTGTGTTTGCAAGGCAAAAGTTTTTTTTTATTTTTTTTTATTTTTTATATATTACTGCTTTTTATTCATGAAAAATTTCTCCGAAATTCAATTAGGAAATTTTGTTAATATTTTGATGCTTATTAAAAAAGTTAGTGAATAATTTTTTAAACAAAATTTAAAAATCTGTTATTTTCATTTTTCAGGGATAGGGTGGGCACTTTAGTACCATCTTTCAGTTCATAACAATAACAACTGCAATGTTTAAGTTCAGTGATGTGATGGAGACTTAGGCTTTGCTTTTAATTTTGTTTGAGTCTGTTCAACGATTTTTGTCGAAATTAATCGTGTCCTTGAATAAGTTATTAATGAAGAAATTCCTTGTAACTATTTTTTTAATTTACACACTGTATAAATTTTGCTTCTAATTTCTTCATTATGATTTTTGATCACTGAGTGTTTAAAACTCAAAACTTTTTTTTTTTTTTTTTTTTTTTTTGTGCGAAAAAAGAACATAAGTCCAGTGTTTTTTATGTTTTAATTGTTTTTCCGTCTGGTAAATATTTAAAAGAAAAAATATTGAAAATAAGTGACATGAAGATTCCTTTCATTACATGATCTGCCGAATTGTTTACAAACTATCTCTCTCAGTCATGCATTTTTACAGCAGTAATCGGCTTCCGTATTTACTATTTATGAAGCGATGCCTGTCATGCCTTTTTTTACTTCCCTCTCTCTCTCTCATATAATCACATAATTTAATGAACAAAGTACAATGTTGCTCGAGCTTTAAATTTTGAATTCTAATATTTTTTTTTTCTCTTGATATTTTTGATAATATTGATTGGGCATAAAAGTTGTAAAGAATTGATGATGAACACTGAACAGATAGTACATTAAAAAAAATGCTCATCCCCCCCCCTTTACTTGCGAGGTAAAAAATGGATATTTTGAAGCACTTTTTAGTCTTTATATTTCAATTTCATCAAATACTAACATTTTTGTTTTATTTTAAACAAGAGACTACATTTTTTTCTTGTAAATTCACATTCTTTTTCTGATTATTTAACACAAAATTACTGACCAAAGTTTGGTTTTCAGTTTCAAACTAAAACTAAGATTGTTTTGGTTCGTTGTGTGTGTGTGTGTGTGTGTGTGTGTTTTTTTTTTTTTTTTTTAGTGACCAGGTAAACTAAACTCTTAAAGTTGCTTCTTAAATAAACACTAATATTGAAACTGATATTTATTTTAATTTAATAAACAAACATTTGTGGTTTTTATTTTAATTTTAACCTTTTCCTGAAAAATGAAATGAGACGCGGTAAAAATATCAAAAACACTTAAGTTATAACACTAACACTTCATCACTCACTAAGTGAAAAAACTGGTCAACTTGAGGATTGTCTTGGGTCAACTACATTAAAGATTTAAGTGAATTATTATTTTTATCGTGTTTCATATTGCAAAATTACCTAAAAACTTTTATCCGTCATTTTGTTTTGATAGTGAAGAAATTTTTATTTCTTTTGGCTATATAGCAGATTAAAACTATATTTGCATGTTGTAATAATGCAAATGAACAGAGTATTGAACTCGTGGAGGCAGATGGTGTGTTTAGCCACGTGATAATTTTTGCGTCTCATCTACTGAAGAAAAGTAGGTAGATCATTTCGGTCAAATTTCCAAATCATTTTTAGTTTTTTACTACTTTTTAAAACTCATCAATTTCTTGTATATGAACTGTTTGCATCGAAAAGACTAAGAGTTAACGGTTAACCTAAAAGACTATTTTAACACGTCGTGTTCTTAAAACGAGTAAGACTGTAAGATTTAAAATAAATAATTTGGACTTAAAGTGAAAAAGTTTTATTTTTTTTATGGCTATTTTTAATGCCTTTTTTAATTTCAACAATAGAACCCATTAAAGAATTTAAAGTAATTAGTCATGATTTAAAAAAAAAGGTACTCCCATAAAAAGTGTTCATAAATGCCGTTGGAGGATTAACCATCATTTTTGTTAGTTCGATTACGTAAAAATTTGGTACGTTCAATTCTCTCAAGAAATATCCAGCATATAGCTAGAGATGCCTTGCTTATTCATCGGCTTCAGATTGAATGAAATGATTTCATTGAAATCCCACGTTTCATTGTTTTTGGGAAGGCACTGTTTTATTTTTTATTTTTATTTTTTTTTAAATAGTCGAGTAAAAATACTTTAACAAATTGACCTTGGATTGAGTTATCACTGAGTGTTTAAGTATAAACTAGAAAAACTTGATCGGCGTCTATTGAATCGAACCAAACAAAACTTCAATATTTATGAACATGGGCCATACCTAGATTACTTAAACTTAATACTAACTCTACTATTGTTGTTTGAGTGTGTAAAAAAACTAACCACACCGACAGTTTAAAAAAGAAACATTGTGATTTGCGTACCGAAGTAGTTTAGCCGGCCTTCTTTCAAAACAAAACCTTTTTTTTTTTTTTTTTTAATCCTTTTTTATAGTAAAAGGCTTGGCTATTTAAAAATACTAAATATTTTACAAGTATTCGTATAGATTTTATCATGCTATGTGAGGAATTCTAAAACGTTTTTATACAAATCTAGCGAGAGAGCCTAAATGATTCTATCAGAAGTGGGTGCTTGAAAAGAACATTGTTATCAAGTGAGCCACGCCTTCTAGTAGCACATGTTGTATTGTTCAGTTCATGTAACTTTTTTTTTTTTTTTTTTTTTTTCGTGTTAGGTTTTCGGTTGATTTTATTTTTATTTTATTTATTTATTTTTTAATTTACTTTTTACAAATTTTCATTCTCCCACATTCTTAACTTCAGTCTGTCGCAATTCTTTACGTACAATAAAACAGACTTAAAAATTTAAAGACTAAAAATTTCAAATTTTTTCTTTCAATTTTATTTTTTACTGCATTGATTAAAAAATCACCAAATTCATGTAATTTTGTTTACTAAAATAGACCTCTTTGCATTTATCAGTATTAATTGTTGGCATTTTTAATTTTCATAATTTCCTTAAAAAAAAAAGGGGTTTTCAATGTAAAAACAAAACCTTTACACTTGAATTGAGATCATCCACATAATACCCAACCCCATGAGAATCATTTCATTTATTTAAAAAAGTATAAAATATTTGTTTTTCTTTAATTTAATTTGAATAGTAGTAGTAAAAAAAAAAAAATGCAGTCGTAGGTTCATGAATTCAATGGTAGACATGTTGGTCTCTTACACCGGCCCAAACAAAATTTATCATTCTCTCAAAAAAATTGAGTAACTAACCGTGAAATATTTTTGAAAATTTTTAAATTTAGTGATTTGTACAAATTAAATAATCTAAAACTTGTGTATTTACAAAATTATTTGGAATGTTTATCAGAATATGAGGTTAGCTAAAAAGAAATTAAGGGAGACAATTCTTTATTTGCAATACAAAATTTCAGATGTTAATGTCGACGAAATCCTGATATTAGGAATAAAATTGTCTTTGTCTTTTTTTTTTTTTTTTTTTTCGAAAAAGATCTAACCATCTACCTAGAGTGGCTCTCTGGCCTTGTACCTGCCGGGTGAACGTCATTGCGGGAAAAAATTTGTGGGAAGTAATAATAGAAATTAAGAAGTCAATAAAATTAAGATTTTCAGTGGTGGGAGGGGAAACTTTTTTTTTTTTTTTTTTTTTTTGTTTTAGTCTAACAAGAATTTTTTGTGTACCATTCATCAATACTTAGTTAAAAAAAAATAATTACTTTGAAAAAATGTCTGTATGAAATGAATCATTAAAAAAATGCTTGGTCTTAGTAACCTCGCAAAACTCCTCATAACCAAAAAGAAATACATCATGGAAATTTTCTTAAAGAAATCTGCAACCAGAACCTCAAACAAATATAAGTGAATGTGAATTGTGAAGGCATGCTCCGCTCGTAGTACTCAAATCAAAACTTAATTAGCGTGTGACTGTAACAGAGGCGTATCAAAATGTCACACAAAAAATGAGATCAACATTTATTTCAAAATGACTATTGATTGAAATATCCAAACAAAGCAGGTACTAAGATGGTATATGCGGGGAAAAACGGTTGGATGTTTAGCTTTTGGTCTGTTGCACAGAATAAAATGTAAACTAAACATACAATTTATATATTCCTATTCCTAATTCCTTCTTGTATATCACATATAACTTACTTCATTTCAATCACTGAAGCGTGCAACTAAAGTTAAACAGTTACTCTGCAATGTTGTTGACTGAACTTGTGCCTAAAGAAACTGTCTTACACGCTCGAAAACTCTTCCCCTACATGATTAAATAAGGAACAGGTAGGAAAATATTTCTAAGTTTAACACATTTCCTCATTAATTTTTTTAGTTTTAAAAATTTATTTTAAACAATAAAATTAAATAAAAAAAACAAACAAACTATAAAACAAACCTACTTAAAAGAATTTTTAAGAAAGATCCTTTTTTTTTTTGGTCTTTCCTCTTCTTACACAAAGATTTTTTTTTGACGATAAAACTTTATTTTTAAGTTTTGTGGGGATTTTTTTTTCCTTTTTCAATCATGTATGCTCATTTTAGGGAATCTTTGGAGTTTTGTCTGAAAGCCTTATGCTCCAGCCGTTTAAAAATAAAATCTAAAATAAGATTATATTGGCCGGCGTAGGAAACAGATTATGAATTTTAAACTTAAGTTACTTAAGTTTAAAAATTTTATACTTAAGTATTTTTTTTCATAAGTGACAAAACTAGCGTTTGTATCCACCCAAAAAACTGATCGGAAACTTTCCTAAGGAAAGTTAAACGGACCGTATCTTCTATACAAATAATGATTCCTAACTGATGAAGGCGGCGGCTAGAGATGAAAAGACTCATAACTTTAAAAACTGAAAAGAAAATATAAGCCAGCTCTAAGTAAATGCATTTGTACTACGTTTTATTTTATTTTCTGAAAACTTTTTTTTTTTTTTTTTTTTTTTACTTTCACTGTCAAACTATGAACATTTCAAATATATGAAAACTTTGAGAAGATATCTGCAGAAAATCAATTTTTACACATCTTCACACGCAGAAACTTTGGTGTATAGTGTAATAAAAACTACAAATTTAAAATTTTTTAAAACCACAATTATTGGAAGTTTATTCACTGACAAATTAACCGTAACGTTATTTTCTTATTCAAAATAAATTAAAGTTTGCCAAATCTTTTTGAATAGAAGTACCTGGTAAAAATATTGACCTAAATTCTTATTCCTTACCAAACATGAAAAAATTATAACACTCTTCAGTGCACATAAGTCTGTCTTTTACTCTTTTCTTAACCTTTTATGAACCGAGTTCGGTATTTCAATAAGTTTATCAAACTACCGATATTTTCAGTTGACTAGAGACGACTTTTCGATTTTCTAAGAATTGCACACGTTTACTTTAGAGTGGAAGGTAGAAATAACTTCGTAACAGCAGTCTATTCAGTATTCATTCACTCTCTGCATCCCTTCTCTATCTTTCTTTATTGACATTAAAGTTAGGGCTGCTTCTTCTACAATCAATCAACTATTTCTCTCGAGTAACAAGTGCAAAGGTCTGTTTTGATTTTTAGACGGTCCTGATAATCAGAAGTCAAGGTTATTTGAGCGAAAGCACTTTTTCGCCTCGTATTACGACTGGCAGAAGAAAGTGCCTGTATTTTGATTTGTCAATAATACTCTTTTTTATGCACATCATATTTTTTCTTTCACTTTTTAAACTTAAAAACAGACGGTGGCAAATAACAGCAGTAGTTAAATATGGTATTTTAACTTAGAATTTAAAATGTATAGATGTGTTATGGATGGGTATCGGAAATGTTTTAAAGGTACAAGTCAAGTACTGTGGTCCGTTTTAAAATTTGTGACGTCACGGAAAAGCGTGAAGAATTCACTGCAGCAGCCGATCAGTCATGGAAATCATTCGAACAATACTTCCACAGACTTCTTTTTTATATTTTCATTCTTTAAGCAATCATTATTATTGTGACTTGATTAGAAACATCAAATAACGTCATAGGTACCTCCACAAATTCGCTAAAAATTAGCATACATGATGAATGCCTTGAAGGTCTCAAAATCCTTTTTAGAACGTTGGAAATTTTGGTTAAAAAAATTGTTTTTCTGGCGTCATTGGGAGACCAAAGATTAGTATAGGGGGAAATTTAGCGTCTTTTTCTTTTCTCTGGTGAAAAACACATTGATTTGGAAATTCTTGCAAAAACCAAAAATAATTGTCAGATTTTAATGAAACTTTCAAAACTTATACACAAATGAATTAAATTATTTTGGAAATTCTTTTTCTTTAGAAAATCTTGGTAAAAAGACTTTTTTTTTTTTTTTTTTTTTTTTTTAACACGAATCTGTTACCTCCACCTTAATTTTTTTATGAAATTTTGAGTAATTCATTTTGTACTGCTTAATGTTTATATCACATTGTTCACCTTATCGTCAGTCTCACGTGATCAAGAATCTGCTGTACAAAGATCCGTGGGTTTAACTAACAACAGTGATTTCCTATAGGAAGTGTTAGGCAAGACTGAATGTTATGACAAAGTTGTTTGACACTTATATTGAGGACATTACGTGGAATGCATTGGAAGGGAAGAAGTTTGGAGTCAAGATTGGTGGGAAGAACATTTGGTTTGCTGACAATACAACCCTTTTCTTGACCTCCAAGAATAGTCTGGGTTACTACAAACTGTGATTCCAATGGCCAGTGAAGTCTTCTGTTAAACACAAAGGTAATGGTGATTGACAGGGGCCTGCACAGACTTCCTGCTGGATGGCAAGGAAATAGAGGTGGAGGACTTTGTGTACCTGAACTCCAGATATGTAAATGAATGGAACAAACTTGTCTGGAATTCAAAATCTGCACTAATTTCTCCTTCCAAGCCAATATCCATTACATCACAATGCACAAGTTAACCCCCCCCCCCCAAAAAAAAACAAGAATTTAGCTACTCACATTTTGTTTCATTAATGTAGATTTTGTTATTGTGAAATAAAATGTTTTTTTTCTGATGATGCCAGTTCATTGGTGAAAATAGAAGTCCTCCAAGGTGATGCCTATACTTCTGTATTCACCTTCAAGTCATTCAAATTGTGGCAAACATGAACCTTTTGTACCCACAAAAAATGTTTCAAATGGATGGCTTTTCCATTGACACTACTATTATTTTAACTATGTTCACTCCCTACATTGTATACCCAGTAAAATTCTGACAGTCTGTATTTTTTCAAAATTTATTAGTTACTCATTATCTGTTTCTTGTTCACTTTTTTTTTTTTTTTTTTTTTTTTTTTTTTCATAAATTTATCAATAAAAAAAATTTTCATATTTATTTCTTTTTATAAATTAATAAGTGATAAACATTGCATTGTATTTAGTTGGTTTGTATTTTAATAATGTTATAAATATAAAATTATTTTTGTAAATAAATAGTATTTAATGTTTTTGTTATAAATTCTCAAAGAACAAAGAAAATGTATAAATTCAGTTTCATATGTTTAGGATTTATTAAAATTTTAATCACTTTTTAAAACAAACATTGGTGTGGGAGTCGAAGGTAAGTAAAATTGACAATTAGTCTGTTTTAAAATCTGCATGGGCCACTTTTTTAGTAGTGGTCTGCATGATCTAAGGCACCTCACAAGGTGGGTCACACTATTAAAAAAATTTGTAATTTTTCGTAGTAGGTATTTGGGTTACTCCATTTGACTTTACTAAAAAGCTGTCACTAGGAGATGCTCCTTAAGCCTATAAATAGAAAATGATATTCAAGCCCATTCTCTTTCCTCTTTTTACAACTCTGGCTGTAAGGTGTTGTTGCAGGTGGGAGTGGGGAGTGTGTCCCCCCCCCCTACTGGGGCACATTCACTTCATTACTTTTTTCTGACTTTACCTACACAAACTTCATACACACACACACACACACACACACACACATTCTTTTAGTTTAAATGTTTTTATTGTAATAAGTTGTTAAACATTTTCTTTCATATTCATTGTTTTTGTCACCCACAACAAAATTGTGACCACATGATATTTTTTCTCCTGGATACAAAAACACAAAACTATATAAAGAAACTCAACTATAGATACTTTTCAAAACTGAAAGCCAGTAAAAAGAAAATAATTCAACCAATTTCTCTCCCTACTGTACCATGCACACATAAAAAAAACTTTCAGCAAGAATTACTTTTACAAATTTGTCATTAAACCCAATGTAAAGAACAAAATTGCAAATTTTAAAACTCTAAAACACATCTACACTGGATAACTATCTGGACAGATATTCTCCAGGTTAGCAAATATTTTTTTCAACATTTGTGAACCAAAAATATTCCTAATAGCCATTACAATTATTACTGTGATCACAGCTGAGCAACACTCATTTCATCTGTACTGCCTTTGCTTAACTCTTTCTCTTAGGCACAATTGTCTGACTTCTACCTCCACCAGCAGACAAAATTTTTTTTCATCAAAATGAAAAATACGACTTTCATTTTACAAGTTTGAAGCATGTAAAACACAGTTCATTTTCTTCAAGAATACAGC
The DNA here is from genome assembly GCA_963932145.1 of Acanthosepion lycidas. NCBI lineage: Eukaryota > Metazoa > Mollusca > Cephalopoda > Sepiida > Sepiidae > Acanthosepion > Acanthosepion lycidas. Next base: position 41,906,866 of record OZ010604.1, read on the forward strand.
CCAGAATTCCCAAATAAACCTATTTGGGCCACCTGAGAAAATACCACTCAAACACCACAGATGTAAACTTCATTCTCAATTAAACAGCACCGTTTCTCCTAGGCTCAATAGATAAAGATGCAAAATAATTTCAAGTCTACCACTCTTCAAAGATGTTAACATGAACAACTAAGAAATCTGCAAGTATGATTTAATAATACACAGAGATAGCTGTGTCCCCAAGAAAAATCAACAATAACATCAGATATCTTCAAAAGTTTTTACAAATCATGTATTTGACACTGTTGCAATTTCACCAGCATCAGCTTAGCAACTTTACAAATCAAAGCTTCTTCTATTAAAATTTTGTGCACCAAGATCATCCACACACAACAAAACAAACCAGACCTTGCAAACAAAAATCAATTCAGCATGGATCATTGGAAAAACCACAATTTTAATACCAACCACTGATCTCTTTCTACACTACTGACATGTTTATCAAAGCATGCTACATTCTAACCCACTAAAAATTATACAGCACCCTGATGACACAGTACTTCATGCAAGCAAATTTTCATTGACATGTTTAAGCATACACATCTCAACCATACTACACAACTCCTTTTCTTTTCAGCCTATGAGGGACAAAACAAACACACACTTTTTAGACATATTCTAATTTATTCATTTGAAAATAAAAATACATATTTTTTTCTTTAGAGAAAATCTGTTTCAAAGTAAAGGATGTTTACACATGTGATCTTCCTTAGTGAAATTGCCGAGAGGTTAAAATGATAAACGTTATTTTCATTGAATGTTTATAAAATTCAAGAAACATTGTATTTAATCATTGTTTATGTATGAATGTGTGAGTGAACAAGTGAGACTGAAACAAAATTTTAAGATATTCCTTATGAAATTAAGTAAGCCATTCAGAAAGACCAAACAGGCAGCATATGGAACCTAGTTTGCCCATATGACTGTTTTAAAACTTATTGCATTGTAGATGGTTTACATGTTTTGATAATTTTGTCATGTTCTTTTTGAATAAAGATTTTTTTCACATTTATTTCTTTATAAAATGGTAAATAGCAAATACTTATAAAAGGTAAATCATTTTTTTTATTATCTTGTAAATAAACATTGCCAAGAGAGTGAACATAGTTAAAATAATAGCAGTGTCAATAGAAAAAACTGAAATCCTGTATTTTTGCACACCTGAAGGTCCATATTTGTCCAAATTTTTCTTCTATTTTTTATAGACTCTTGTGTAATGTTGGTGTTTCATTTCATGTTAAGATGTGAATTTTCATATTGCTTTTGATCTGAGTAAAAATTGAAACTAGAGCTGTCTGCTTTTGATTCTTTGTTATTAATGGATATTTGTTTATGGCTGCTACTGTTTGTAAACTGTTTAACCAAATATATTCATTCACAAGCATGGATAACCAGTTTTGCTCAGAAGAAAAATAACTTAAAATATAACACAAAGGGAAAAAAGGTTTTTCAGCATAGTTTTGACTATAAAATAAAGGAAGAAAAAAAAAAAATGTATGTTCAAGTCTAACTTTTACTGAAAAATATTCTGATACTACTATCATGATATCAGATGTTTCAACTTGAAGGCACAATGTAAATCAATGTGATTTCTCATCTTCAGCATCTGCTCATTTCCCAATATGTTTGTATGCTCCAGTCCATTTGTGTTTCTTCAAACACTCGGAGCGAACCTGTTTATACTGCAAATATACTGAGCAGACCTTGGTTACAGTTCAAATATATACCACATTAAGGACTGCATACAGTTTTGAATTCAGAGTTCTCCTTCTATACTGGTTGTAGCCATGGCTAAAGTCCAGTCTATTCTACAATTGAACTCTTAGCTGAGTGGAGAATAGATGAATTTATACCTTTCTCAAATGTATTTGTGTGAAAGTGAATATAACAATAACTGGAAATTTCTTGTACAGAAGCCTTTAACCATTACATCACCTGTATATCCTTTCTGATACTCAACACTAACAAAAAAAGTTGGAGTTTCTTAGTTTGATAGATCTATTGGTTATGTAGCATTACTATAGTTACTACTGAGTACCAGTATTAAAAGGTCTGGGGATCCAACTCTAAAACAAGAAATATGGTGTTGGCTTGTTGAGGCTCATCCATCTGCATTTCTTATTTTTGTGGCAAAGCTGAGCACCACTTGGAAGTCACTTGAAGCCAAATCTGTTGGAATTATAGGGATCTTAGGGATGAACACTTCGGGCTTTTTTTTTTTTTTTTTTTTTTTTTTTGTGGGAGGTGCCTACATCAGTTACGGTCGCTGCCTCCTGACATGTGAAAGACATGGTTTGATATGCATAGTTCTATTAAACAACTTTTGATTTCTGAGGAGCATGATGGTGATCCCAATTTTTAGTTGATGTTGGGAACATCATCAGATTCTTCAAATGTATTGAGGATCTCGATTGTGCTCTGAACAGCCTCTGATGTGCTTAGAATCATCCATTGAGTGTTGTAGCTAAATTTTCGTAGAAAGTTTTTTTTTATTTTTTTTTATTTTTTTTTATTTTTTATTTATTTATTTATTTTTTTTATAACAGTATACTTTACCCTATACAACAAGGTAGATTGCCACTTAATGTAACCTACCCTGAGTGGCCCCTATATGTGGATAGGAGGGGGAAAATAACTGTTAACCCTAGATTTGAACAAGTTAAGATTGTAGTGGTCAGAGTAGAACTTGCTTCTCACCTATTGAATATGGAGAGACTGAGTGGTTTAATACAATGTGAGTTGCATGGCAGGTCCTAGCCATGAAGGTTGGAGCTGGCAGAATCAAGGAATATAGTTCGTCTGAGCACTTTCTGTGGAAGTAGTGATAGAGCAGTGAGAAGTTTGCCACATCCTGTGAGAGTTTGGAGGGTATAAAACAATTTGCCACCCACAAGGACTCTGAGACACTTTTGGACTCTATTGAAACTGGAAAGTGATGACTGGGGTAGGAGGTATCCTCTAAATTAAAAAAAAATAAAATTATTTATTTATTTGAAACCATTAGTTGTGCAATTTTTTATGCAAAGAAAACAGAAAAATTACTTGTGTTGTATTTTTATTTATTAGCCCATTTAATTTTTTTTAACCGAAGGAGGAAAAAAAAAAGGCTGTTTTAATTCAAAATTGACATTTGGTACATTCCTGTGACATTGAAGGTCAGCATCACCTATCCTATTATCATTATTTTATATTATTTTTATTTTTATTTTATTTTTTATTTTTTTTTATTTTTTTTTTTTTTTTTACAAGTTATCACCTCCCCCTTACACACACCACAACACAAATTTATCTGTAGTCCAAGAATATAATTGCTTGGCTGCAATACAAATAATAAAGGCCATAAACTAATTCTACTTCCAATGACCTTGAAGATCGGTTTTTGACTTTAACACAATCATTTTCATATTCTATATCTCCATCCATTTTGCTAGAAATTCATTTGGTTAGAAAAAAAAATGTTTTAGTATTTTTTAACTTCCTGCTCAACTTAATTCTTTTCAAATTGTGAGCACCAATATGACTTGGAGTTATGGGACGTAGTTTTTTTTTTTTTTTTTTTTTTTTCTCCCCCCCCTCATAAATCTATTTTTAAATATTTACTTAATTAACTAGGAATTGATACAAAGAATATGAACAGATATGAAATTGGAATGAAAAATTCAAGTATTAGGTATTTTGACTGACACTATTGATTCATTGCAAAAATGCAGTAGATGGATGTTTGTTACATCCAAAATGAATGTGTAGTCTGCTCCATCACTTGCTTCTTGTATGCTTGATTTATCTACCCATTTATTTCCACCTGCCAATCTAAACTACTCGTTACTTTTTCTTGCCTCTCTCTTCTCAACCAAACTCTTGTTTTTCTTTAAATTTTTCTGTTGACTGCTTGTTGTTTACTTATGATTTTATTTATTAAAACTGCATTGTTGTATTAGGTTGGTGCAAAAATAATGTCGTTTTCTCAAATACTGTGAGAAAACGACATTATTTTTGCACCAACCTAATAATTACAATTAAAATTAATGAACTGAATTAATTTTCTACTTAAGTTAATCCCTTTGTCCACTGGGCATTAGTAAATACTCCTGACTTTAAATTTAGATATTGGCATGTAACCAAGACAAGTGGAGGGAGCTGGTCATGTGCTCAGTTTTCCAGGGACCTTATGATGATTGAGCTCTGTTAATATTTTCCATTATCTCACCTGTAAGATAATATATTCTATTATTTATTTATTTTTCTGTCTGTATTTAGAAGTTATCATTATTTTTGCTATTTACATTCTGACTATTGTTTTCATATTTATGATAAACATCAACAATAAACTAATTAAACCATTAGCAATAAGATAAAAAAAAATAAATCACAATCATTTGCTGACTTTCCCTGTGAAAAACTTTGAAATATAGGTTTTACAAGAATGTATATAATTCTTAGTTATCAAAATTTTGTGACCATTCCTTTTATTATTTTTTTTAAATTATGCATTTTTTTTTCTTAAATAAAACCTTGGCATTAGCATAGTCAATAGGATTCAGGATCCATCCCTTATCGTTCACTCAAAAAAAAGAAATTCATTGCTAACTTCGTAAATGTGCTATAGAAAATGAAACCCTAGAGAAAGATCTGGTTTAAAATTAAAGTTCGGAACAGACTTTCTACCTTGTAAGAAGTGAGTTTAATATATTCTTATTTTACAATATCTGAATTCTTGCTGCCTAAATATGCATTCACTCCCATGCAAAGCAGTAACGCTACAAGGGGTTACTGGGTGTAAAAGAATTAGAAAACAAACATTAAGTAGCGAGAACAAAAGAGTAATCAGGAAGACCGTTATTGACATAGCATTTTAAATTTTTGAAGATCAAAATTAGCTAGAAAGCATGTAGTCTGAAGAGTGTCTACAAGTGAGAAAAACTATTAGCATAGAACTATAAACAGATAAGATAGTGTTGCTAATCTAGTGTACTGCACTTAAATTCATAAAGTCTAGGTACCATAGCAAAAAGTTCATCTGAACAATTACCATGAGAGTATTTATAGAAAAGTCATATAGAAGCAACCTTACAGTGGTGGGGAAGTGACTGATGTGAAGATGTCAGGATTAATAATATTGTTTATTCTTTGTATTTTATCAAGAATCTCTAAATATATAGCAGGAGCACTAATTTTGCTCCCACACTATTAGCATGTGTGGGAGCAAAATTCAAAACATAGATGAATGATAGACTTATAGATGTCTAAGATAGATTCTGGAGAGAACGATTGTCTAGAATGGTACAGTAAACCAATTTTCTTAGCAGCAGACCTAGCAGTGGATGCAATAGTCTTTCCACTTCATGTCAGACAAGAATGTTAACCCGAGAATGCTCAACAAGTCACTTTTTGAAGGTTAGCATTAGCCATGTTAATGATAGTCAGATGATTAATGGAGAGCTGTTTTGTTTTGGGGGCATTAAAATTAAGCTATTCCTTGCCCAAGGCATTTTTGAGATCAGCTGCCAATTTGAGCTTATTGAACTGATCCGATTTATTATTGAGAGAGGAATAATGGTTGTCAGCATAGATACCAAGTTGAGAGCTGATGCCATTAGGAAGGTCATTGATGAAAATTAAGAACAAAGTAAGACAAAGGGTAGAGCCCTTGGGGGGGGACACCTGCATTACTGCAGAAAGATCTAGAAGAGTGACCATTCAGGACAATTTTCAATTTTTGATTTCATATGAAAAACTGGATCAATTCAAAAATGTGTTTGTAGATGCCATAACCTTTCAAAATGGTGAAGACCGGTATGCCAAAACCTGTTATATGCTTTCAAGATGTCCAAACACTCTTTCATCAATAATAGTTACTACATCAGCAGTTTACCTAGAGAAACAAAAGCCATATTGCTTGCTTAAAAAAAAAAAGGCCCTGCAATGAGAGATGCTTAACTAATTCAGCATTGATTAGGGCCTCAAGAATTTTCCCAAAAAGAGGGAGAAGGCTGATAGTTGGACAGGTCGGACATTTCAGCTGAGTTCTTAAAGCCTGGAACAGCAGATGATTTCTAACAAGCAGGAAAGCAAGAAGCAGTGAGGCTTTTTTTTTTTTTTTTTTGTGGAGACCCAGATTAGAGATGATAGCAGAAACCATGGAAGGGGTATATGCATGCCACTTCAGAGATTCAGTTCTAAGTGGAAAGTCTGACAAGGATTCTGAAGATGAGTCAAGAATAGTTTAAAGAAAATTTACAGGCAAAACATTCTGCTTTATCAGATGTTAACAGCCCAAATTGATTGAAGAGAGGAATAGAAAATTTAGTCTTATTTAATACACTATTACAGAGCCACCCTTAGTCATGAGAGCCAAAGTTGTGAGATGCATTACAGCATCTCATTCTATCATCTCCTTCAAGAACCTGTTTACATTTATTACATGCAGCCACACATGCATGTATATATATACACACACACACACACACACACACACACACACACACACACACACACACTATTTAAATTAACAGAGACAACCTTAAGGTTCCATGACTATAATTTATTTATCCAGAAAATGTTTTTCCTGGTTCATCAAGTCACATCTCTAGTTACAAAGGAATTTGGTTTACAAATTTTACATGTTTTTTATTTTATTTTTAATACAAGTTGTGTGTAATATATACAAGTAATTTCAAATTAAATTTTTTTTTAAAAATTTCTTTCACCTTAACTTGATTAGTATAATTTTTATTTTTAAACAAAAATGCTGCCCAGTGTTTTTCAATTAAACAAACTTAGTTGCATTGTAATAACTATGTCAATTATTTTTAATTTCTGTCTAAGATTGGCCCAACATCCAGTCAGGCAAGACAGTAAGTTTGGCAGGTAACTCCTCATGCTAAATTGCTAGGGTCACTTATTTTAATAGGTCTCCCACTTACATTTAATGACTTGATGGGCTTTCTCTTTACAGCTGTCTCCACTTTTGTATTTTTGTTGAACTATGTTGCTATTTACTCCCCACCCCCTTCTAAAATCATTTGAAAGCTAAATTATAGATGTTAACCCATTTGTTTCTGATAAAAATCTAGTGTTAGTTTTTTTTTTTTTTTTTTTTTTTTGTTAGGGAATAAAATGGTGTCCAAAGAATTAAAAGAATTAATGGATTTATTTTTTATCCGATATTTTTAATATTTCAAACAGTATTATAGTGGATACTTATATTTGAAATGCACACATTTTCATTTTTACTTAAAACAGTGTATTATTGGCCTGCAAAGTCAAGAAATCTTGAAATATGGTTTCTAGTAGGAATTGAACCTGCATACTCCTTTGTAGGTGGAACCACCACTTGATCTGGTGTGCTTTACCTCTCAGCTATAGTGTGTCACAGTTCAGTAAGTCTCTATTTTCCCTTTTAAGGAAAGCACACTTCCTCACAAAGATATTTTTCTTGAAAGCCCATATCTGCTCAGTTTTGCATTCAAAAAGTAAACAAAGCAATTTCCAAAGAATTAATGAATTTATTTTTAATCTGACATTTTTATTACTTCAAACATTATTATAGTGGATACTCATATTTGAAATAGATGTCCTGTTTTCATTTTTTACTAGTTTCCACTATAATAATGTTTGAATATATACAGGGTGGTGCAGCAAAATCCGACATTTAAGAAAAAGAAATAGGAAATAAAAAGTTGTATATGCAGATAACTGACAGTTTGACAACTAATCGTGGAGGTGTTTGCCACTATGGACAAGGACATGGTCGCCAGTGTGTGACTTATTTTACGCCTGCCTTGAGATGGTCTTCGCCGCCATTGGCGGTTACATTGCAAAATAATGTTGTGTGTAACTCTTAACTGTTGCTAAATAAATTTCTAAAAATTATATATGTAAAAACCTTGTGAGCAAGTATAGAATTATTCTCCTTTATAACAGCCATAGGAACTCAACATTTTGCTTGGAAATTGTAGTTTTTGCTATTAATTTTGAGAAATTGGTGCTGGTGAATTGTAAGAAGTTTGGGAGAATCATTGTTGCTCTAAAATGGAACAGAATGCTCAAATATATTTAGTTCAGATCAAAAGTTACTTGATAATTTAGTTGTGATGTTATGAGAAGAATAAAATATAAAATGATCTTATCCTTGAGATAATCCATTAAGAGGTAAAATGTAGCTAATATACAATGATTTTGTCCAACAAGGATTAGTTGTCAATTCAGCTAGATTTTTGGTTTCCTAGGCAACCAACCTATAAACCATTTGTAATAAGTAACAGAACCTTGACAGACTTTAATAAACAGTGGCCCATGATGGGACTAAGAACAAATAAGAATGCCAAGAAATATATAGTAACCAACATTTCATAGTATTTGAAAAATATACATTAAAATGAGGAAATGTTTCATAAAGACATCCACAGCATTAGAATGATTAAAATAGGATAAAAAATATGCAACTGCTATGACTAGAACAATTATCAGTTGTTTCAGCTTGAAGGCACACACTGTGATATCTCATCTTCAGTATGGCTGCTCACTTCCCAACCCTATTTTTGTTTCTTCTACACCTACAGATCCAACCTGTGGTTTTATACTACAGATCTAAGTGAACCTTAATTACAGTTAAAGCATGTTCCCCACATACAGTTTTGTCCTCCTATACTGGTCGGCAACCATAGATCGAGAGCCCAGCCTGTCTTCCTGAGCTGAGAGGAAGAGATGGATTCAAAACCTTTTCCAAGGGTCTTCGTGTGAAAGTGAAAATAATGATGTCAGCCAGAACTTGAACTCTGCTTGCTGATTTTTCATTCTGATCCTCTAAGAACAGTGAGAGTTCGTTAAAGACACTGGAACAAGGAATGCTATATTTATGCTCAGAATGATATATAAAAAAAAAAAAAAAAAAAAAAAAGCGATACAAATGCTAAAGGATGCATACCTATATTTTATAGAGTGTGCAAAAGTGTCTGATAAAGTTACAAAGAAATGCTGGAACTGCTAGGTAACTTTGGCATATGTGGGAAAGATATTAGAATAATCCAGAACCTATACTGCTGGCAAACTGTCAGCATACAGATAGGAAAATGAGTTCAGCAAATATACAAAAATAAATGGAAGTGTAAGGCAAGGATGTCTTCTCATCAGATCTTTTCAACTTGTACAGCAAGGTCATTCTGAGAGAATTAGAAGTCCTACCAGATTTAATATTGTGGCCATAATCTTAACAACATAAGATATACAGATGACACAGTGTTGATAGCAGACACAGAAAGAAAACTACAAGAACTTACAGAAAGTAATGAAGGAAAGTGAGAAGAAAGGACTAAATATCAATTGCAACAAGACAGAATGCATGGTTGTTAGCAAATTACAGATTGGAGATACCAAAATCACAGGTGCGACAATTCAACTACCTGGGAAGTATATTAACAGATAGAAGGTGCAACATAGAAATAGGAAAGCACATTGAGATAGCAAAAGATGTCTCCCAAAACCTGAGCAAAATATTAAGAAACAGAAAAAATATCATATAAACAAAGAAAAGAGTACTGAACTATTATATAATATCAGTCTTTCTATATAGCAGTGAATGCTGGACAATCTTTTCACAAAGAAGCAGCAGAAATGTGGTTCTACAGAAGGATGCTGAGAATACCATGGACCGAATATGTGAGCAATATCAGGAAGAGACAGTTGAAAATTCTGTGGTACATAAGAGGGCTTGGAAAATTTGATACTTATAGGACAGATTGAAGGCAAGAAGGCCAGAGGGGAAATGATGCATAACCTACCTGGCAACCTAGGGTTTGGGGAGATGGCAAAAAGACCAAAGTTATTAAGAGCTACAATAGACAAGAAATTGTGGAGATCCATGATTGCCAGTATCCTGAAGGGCATGGCACATCGAAGAACCATTGTACTATTTTTCCTGGGGCACAACCAATAAATTAATCTTCACTTGTTTTTCATCACTAATTGGCAACTAAAATAATTTTAAGCATAATATTTTTTTTCTTCCTACAGTTAGATTTTTGTTACCATTAAGGTTCGTTTGTAGATGATATAAATTTTTACTAATTTATTTCAGTTTTGTTAGAAACTTGAAATGATGCTCTATTTTATTTTGAAAATAAAATCTTTTATAGTTGATATTATGTTTTGGTTTCCAGGCTACAGATACATAGTTTGGTTTGTTGAAAAAGGAATCTGCCATAGTCAGGATCATTGAATTGATGCAAATGACTATGCATCCTTTCCTTAGATGCATAGTATGTGCTATGCCAGGGATACATACAGTTTTGAATTCAGTTTTCCTTCTCCTAGACTGGTTGCCACTCAGTCTGTCTTACTATTTACTCATAACAGGGTGGAGTGGAGAGAACAGTTGGCTTAATACCTTTCTCAAGGGTATTAGTATGTAATGAACTTGATTGGAATTCAAACTTGGTTCTCTAATTCCTCAATCCAAGACACAATCTATTACTCTGTGTCTCCTTTGTAAATCTTGGAAGTAATTTGGTCATTTTTCTGCTTTTTAATTTTTGGTTTCATTCATGTATTTACAAATGCATATGTAATGTTAAACTATCAGTGTGTTTAGATTGTTATGCAGAATATCTCTGCAGTGTTCATATAATCTTTTACATTTCTGGATGTTTCACTGATGTACTTCAATGGGCATTTTGTACAGTCTATTTTGTATATTTGTGGCTCTGTTCTGTTGATGTTCCTATCTTGTTTGATACTATATCTCTTGTTTTAGAGATGGTGCTGATGAATTTTATGCCAAGGTTGAACAATTTATTTTGTCTATCCTGTGGATTTATTAGACTTTGTGTTTGACATTGTAAAAGAATATCGGAGTTTGAATGTGTTTTCAATGTATACAAAAATCCACAAATTTTTTTTTTTTTTTTTTTTTTTTTTAATGTTGCAGTGATGTCATTTTCTTTTAAGTGAATTTTCTCTTATCATTTGTGCACATAACCATTGGAATCTTAAAAGAATATTTTTAATAGATGTCTATTCTTTCTCTCATTATCCAGGATAGAACCTTGACCTTTATAAGTACTAGCCAAATGCTTTAAAGATGGAATTAAACCAAGTGTTTGAAATATTTTTTTTTCTCAGAGAGACAGGAAGTATTGCAATATTTGAATGTTTGCTGATGTGCCTCTTGATATTATTGCTCTTTCAGACCTTATTATCAGGTTGTCCCAAATATGACTCATGCCTGCACTTGGCAACTACAGTTGCCAACTTTTTAATTGGCCAGCCGTAGTGGCTGTGCCAGTAGGCCTTGTGCCCAAAAGTTGTTAGGCACTTCCATAATAGTTGGCATGTTAATTGTTAGGAAGAGACAGTAATAGGACAACCAAGAAGGAAGGAAATAAAAATTGTCTGGGATCTATAATGAGTTTAACTCTCTATGACCGTCTTTGTGCTGTGTCCTCTCAGGAACATGGCTCTCCACAACTTCCTGTCCCTTGTAGCTCTTAATAAATTTTATCTCTCTATTATTTCTCCTAATCCCTGTTCAACCATTCATTTACTCAAGTTCACTAAGTATTTTATGTGCTTTTCACTATCTCTCTCTTGCCTTCAATCTGTCCTGTGATTATCAGATTTTCCAAGCCTTATGTGCCTAGAGACTTCAACTGTCTTTTCCTGATGTTAAGTAGAAGTTTCCTTTTTGTTTCCATTTTCTTTAAAACTGGCCTATGGTATACTTAGCACCCTTCTGTAGAACCATATTTCTGTTGCTTCAAGTTTCTTCATCTTTGAGGAGATTGTCCAACACTCACAGCCATAAAGAAGGACAGATATCAGGTAACAGTTCAGTACTCTTTTCTTTGTTTCTAACAAAATTTTCCTGTCTCTTAATACTCTGCTTACCTTTTGGAATGCATCTTTGGCCATCCCAATACGTCTTCAGATCTCAATGTCACACATTCTGTCCTCTGTTAGAGCACTTTCCAGATATTTAATTTCTGTATCTGCTTGATTTCAGTATCCTTGACCTGTAACTTGCATTTTGGGCTCATCTTTTTTGCTGATGACCATGCATTCTGTCTTCTTGTAGTTTATGCTTAGTCCCTTCTTCTCACTCTCCTTTGCTACCTTCTGTAGGAAGTTTTGTAGTTTCCTTTCCATGTCTGCTATCAGCACTGTTAAGATTGTGGCTGCTGATGATGAATCCTGGAAGGATTTCTAGTTCTCTCAGAATTGCCTCACTGTATAGGTTGAATAAGTCTGGTAAGAAGACGCATCTTTTTCTTTTCTGTTTTTGTATATCTGCTGGTCTCGTCTTCTTTTTATATATATATATATATATATATATATATATATATCCATATGCAGGCAGTTTGCTGCCAGTATAGATTTTTGATTATTTTAATGACAATGTCTTTCTTGAATATGTCAAAGTTGCTGAGCAGCACTAACAGATCTTTGTGGTGTACTTTGTTGAATGCCTTTGTGTAATCTATAAAACACAGGTACATGTCCTTCTGTATTTGTATTGCTCTTTCTGAAAACATTCTGAGCATAAATATCACATTCCTTGTTCCAGTGTCTTTGACAGATCTGCACTGTTCTTGTCCTATCTTTTGGCCTTTGATTCTGCTGCACACTTTGTTCATCAGAATTTGGATGATGAGTTTTGTTATGTGGCTCATTAGGCTGATTGTTTGTTGGAGTTCACATTCATTTGCGCTTGTTTTTTAAGGCAGTGCTATGAAAATAGATTTGCTTAGGTCTTCTGCTATATCACCACTATGGTAGATTTCATTTATTTCTGTATTTCCATCTGGCTCTGCCACTTTATTTCTGTTCAAATTTTCCAGAGCAGCTTCCACTTCAGTTTTTAATATTCTTGGCCTGTCAGTATTTCTGTGTATTGCTGGTTGTTCTTCTTTTTTTTTTTTTTTTTTTTTTTTTTTTTTTCTTTCCTCTAATATGAGCATTCTGTCCTTGGATTTTTATACAGCCTGTTGATGAGCATGTCTCCTGCCCTGTTCTCTTATTTTTTTTATGCATATGTCTCATTTAGAGAATCACATTTGTGATCTGTTTTTTTTTTTTTTTTTTTTTTTCATCTGTTTTTCTTTGGGATGATGTTGTTTGCTGAGGTTTCTAACACTTCTCCTAGTGTGTCCCATTTCAAGTTTCCATTTCCATTTTGTCCCTTGTATCTTTTTATATTGTCCATATATTTCTCCTTCAGGTTTGGAGTCTGTTTTATTGCAATTTGGGTGCTGTATTAGTCTTCATTTTCCATACTTTCATTCTTTGTCTCTATATGACAGGGACGCGGTCACTTCTACAGTTGGCACTTGGATAGGTTTTGCACTACCATGGAGAAAACAACAGGAAATCACAGAGTAATAAGATGAGATATCCCTAGATATGTGCAGTAGAATGAGAATAATCTACCACTGTAGATTAAATAAAGGGCTCAGTTTGAAATTCCTTGTAGGTTACCCAAATCAATGTATGCCTGATGAAGGCCAGAGAGCACAACAGACGAAACGTGATAACAACAATAAAGATTAGGACAATAATCCACATGCACATAATGTAAACAGATTTATGTTGTTGCAAATTTTTAAGTCCTGTTTTAACTTGGTTTAAATAATAATAATAATAAAAAACTTTCTAGTGTATTGAATTTCTTTTAATTTGTAATCTATTATGATACTTGGCTTAAATTTAACCTTTTTCTCTTGCTATTTAAAGCAATTAGTTGTCTCATTATCTTTTTAGGAAATTAGATATTTTATTATCTGGCAATAATAATGAAATTCATTAGCTTTTTACCTGCCATTAATTTTATTAACCTATTGAACCCTGAGATCAGGCCACTTGCCAATACTGTATATAATGACCTTTATAAATGCAAGTATTTGTCATTTTTTTCTGAAAGTGTAAAAGAGTATTCAATTTTGAGTGTCAAAGTATTGAGTTCAAATGTTGGTATTGGTTTCATAGTACATAGAACTATTTTCTTCATAATTACTTTCAATTGTTAACATTGATCTGCAGGTGGTGTGATAGTAGCTTGGAATTGGAAATCAGAGAAGCTTTTGAATACCAACTGAGTTTGTTACATTTACTTATGTGCAATTACTCTTAGGAAAGGTATGAATCCATCACTTCTCCCATCAGCTTAAATAGTAGGACTTGTATCTAGAAAATTGATTGTCGTCAAAAAATTGTTAATGCCATATTTACTTGCAAAAAATAAAATACAATCCAAAATAACCCACAAAGTGTTAAGTCATAAAAATCAATCTATTCAGTTAGCACATTTTAACAAGACTTTCTCAGGAATGTTTTGGTATATTTTAATTTATGTATACATTTGTACAAACATTGTTTCTTTTGAATAAAGAAAAGGAAATAATCATCATGGATCTCTGTCCTGTTTATATGAAGGCTATGAGTTATTTCAGTTTGACACCGTTCTTGATCAATATCTCTGTCTGCTTTATCCTTTCAGGATATAGACAATCATGGCTTTTCACAGCTTCCTGTCTCTTATTGCTCTCAACAATACTTCCTCTTTTACAATCCTTTTTTTCTTTTTGTGGTACTTGTTCATCCATTTGCACAAAATTGTCAAGTACATTATTATTGACTGCTTTCCTCATCTTCTCTTGACTTAAGTGTATCCTGAGAGTATTCAATTTTTCAAGCCTTCTTTCCTCATTATCTAAGAATTACAATTTTAATTTAAGCTCTTCCACATTGTCATATGATACATCTGGTAGTCTCAACATTGTTTTGGCAGAATTACACCTTCATTACTTTAAACCTTTTTACATCATTGACAGAATTACCCAGTATTCACTGCAACAAATAGCAGTCCAAAACTCTTTTCTTCATTTCTGTTATTTTTCAATCTTTGATTATCTTATTTCTATGTGTATTTCTGCATCACATTTTTTATTTTTTTTATTATACTACTCACATCATACATTGTATTTCTGGACTTGTTTAATTTAGACATTTCCATTGTATAATGCACATATTGAGAAGTCCCTTTTGTTGGTTACCATGCATTATATCATCATATAATGGTCAGTTCTTTCTTTAAACTACTTTGTGTAATACTAGTTCTTTAACTGCA
Organism: Acanthosepion lycidas; assembly: GCA_963932145.1. NCBI lineage: Eukaryota > Metazoa > Mollusca > Cephalopoda > Sepiida > Sepiidae > Acanthosepion > Acanthosepion lycidas. Next base: position 41,922,023 of record OZ010604.1, read on the forward strand.
AATGCTCCAGGATGTTTTGAAATGCTGCTGAACAATCTGAGCTGTACAGATACAGATTGCTTTTATGTTGAATCCTACACTTGACAATTCAGTTATTTATCTTTATATTTATCTTTCATTCTAAATGTTTTATATAATTTCAGTGTTTACTTATATAGACTTTATGGCCTCCTTGTACGTATGGTTTTACTTGATAAGGTACACATCAATGTTAAGTAGTCCAGTGAAAGCAAAGCACATAATCGGGTTATTTGAATTTAAGTATTGCTTTTTTGTTTTTACTATGAACACGCATAAAAGAGCAACTAACAAAATCTATATTATAAAAGACCTGATTCTCTGTCCATCACATCTTTCCATTTCACCTTTATAACTCTGTGGCTTCATCTGCTGTACAAAAAGTTTATCATGCCACTGAAGGTAATTTGGAGGCATTACTTTCGGAGCGTCTTTTGTACATGCAGAAGATCAGACATTTAAGTTGAATCATGGAAATAATCACCGATATTACTGTTGTAAAGAATTCAACTAAAATCGATTTTTGGTTGTTTTCCTTCACATATGTTGTTTTATTTTTTTATATTATTATTATTATGAAAAGATTTTTGGTTAATTGAATTCTAAGAAGAACAATGGATACAACCAGACCTTATTTTGATTGGGAATCTTAAAATTACTTCTTACTGATTTAAATGAAAAATCTGAAGAGGTGGCTTTAATAGCAGGAGCTGCCTCTACCAAAGTAGAAAAACTGAAAACATTTGAACATATCTATATACCACTACATCTGGATAAAGGTAATTTCCCTTTATGTAATAAATTTTAAGTTTATATAGACTGAAGCTCTTTTTCTTTTCTTTTTTCTTTTTCTTCTTCCCTTTATCATTTCTCCAGGCAATAAAATAAAGCCACTAAGGTGTAAGGGGTTACTGAGAGTGAGAGAATCTGAAAAAGAACAATAAAAGAACAAGAATTAAGAAAACACAAGATAACGATTGACATTGCATTTAAACTGGAAAGCATGAAGCCTTACTTTGAATTCTTTTAGAATTCTGTTACGTAAAAAGAAAGCAATTTTAAATATTGCTTACAACCTTTACAAGTGTTAGTTGATTTGTCACTAATTGAATATATTGCTTTAGCAGGCTCATCAGCGATAAATCGAACAAAAGCAAGTTTCACCTTTTTAAATTTTTATTTTTATTTATTTTTTATTTTTATTTTATTTTATTTTTTTATTATATTACAAGGGGAATTCAAAAATTATTTGCACTCCTAACATAGATATATGGCAAAAATGTGAATAATTTTTTACTTACCCCCCCATATATATATATATATATATATATATGATGGACTCTCCCATCTACATATGAGAGCCTAACAGTTCAGCTCTTAGAACAGCCAGATTCCCTGCACATATGATTTGAACTAGCACACATGAAGTGCCATGTGGTCTCCAATTTAACCTCGGGTTTTGAATTCAGTGTTGTCATTCTTTTAGATTACCTCCCCTCCCACAAGCCCAGTTTGCACTAAATGTTTAACCCATAGCCAGAAGTAGATGGAGAGATGAATTCATATCTTTCCCATGAGTATTTGTTCAAAAAGTGAATATAATTAACTTGAATTTGAACTGCCAATTTTTTACTTCCAAGCTAGTAATGTGTGTGTGTAATGTCATTCTGTTGATACAAAAAATAGTCTTAATCTGTTTGATACTTTTTACAATTTATATTTTATCTTAAATACAAATATTTTTAATATGCAGGATACAGACTGAATACTAAGACTTGATAAAACAAAGTTGAGGTAATAAGTAAAATTGCAAATTTAAGCAAGGTTGTATTACAATCTGCAGACTGCTGTATAAAAAGGTAGACTTTTATTCTGTTATTTTTTGTGTTTGTAAAAAATTAATACCTGTTTTTTAATTACAGAATATAACAAAACACACAAAGTATATCAAAACAAATATCAGTTTGATTTTTACAGTTTATATATTCTTTGTAAGTTATTTAAAACCATGAAATATTTTTTAGACTAAAATTTTCATTTTAGTTTTGTTTTTTTTTTTTTTTTTTTTTTTTTTTTTTGTTTTTTTTTGGTAATTATTTAGTGATACTAATTAACCCATAGCTGGAGAGAGAGAAGAGGTGGATTCATTCCTTCCCCAAGAATATTTGCATGTAAGTGAATATAATGCACCCAACTGGAATTGGTACTTGGTTCACCACCTTCACATACAAGCTTACTCGTCTAGGTATTGACCAGGTTTGACGTTGCTTAACTTCAGTGGTCATTGAGGAACCGCTGTTTCAATGTGATGTGGCTTGAAGCATTTGAGAATTCCAAACCTTCTACATAGTCTCCTTCTGTATCAATTATGATAATCTGCCTTTTTAGTGAAGGCATATAATCTAGTAGTCACTTTGAAAAAAGATTGAGAGAGAGAGTAGGTAACTCCACAAATTTTTGCCCTGATCTTTTAAAGATTTTTATATTTATATGGTTTATAACTAGTAAAAATGGAAAAAAAAAAGTGTGTGTGGGGGGATTTTGATCCCTGACTTCTGTGTATATGTTGGTTTGCTTGGTGCTAAAATATGATTTAAAATATTTTTTTTTCTTTTTCTCTCTCCTATAATCATATGTGTAACCCCAGTGAATGACAATTTGCATGTCTTTTGTTTAATAAATTATTGTCATGATATTAAAGCTAGGTATTTGCTATGTTCACTTGTGCACAAATACTCTTGGGAAAAGTATGAATCAAATCTCTTCTCCTCCCAGCTATGGGTTGAATAGCAGGACAGACTGAGTTCTTTAGCCTTGGTTGGCAACCAGTCAACCACAGAAAGAAATGCAATCTACTGCAGAGAAAAATCTTGTTTCATCAGTCATGTATCAAGATACATGATTGCCCAATCACGTATCAGGTGTGACGCTTAATTAATAAACAGCTAGCATTAGTAATATTTGTATCATGTTTTGCTGTTTCTTTTATATTGAACAAGATTTGCTTGTTTCTGTCTGAATTTCTGGGACAAGGAGTTATTATTTACGCTATTTATATTTGGACTTTCCCCTTCATCTTTGTTATTATCATAATGTTTTGGCTGCTGTGCCCTATGACCTTCCTCTGGTATATATTAACCTGGTAACCTACAGGGAATTTTGAATTGAACCCTTTATTTAATCTATGCTAGACTGTTCTTGTTCCACTGTTCAGGCCTAGGGATATCGTCTAGTTCTTGATTTTATTTAGTACTGTTCAGTTATTGCTTGCCTGTTTCCACTGAGTGCAAGTACATGCTACTTGGTTCAAGGATTGAGCTCAAAACCACTGCACTGTCTCCAAATTTACAAACCAACACTTCTATTCTGTAGGACAATTTTCTGTAGTGAACTTGGTGCTTTAAATTTAACCTGCCTGCTGTTTAGGTTGCATCTGCCGTTGTCTGCTATGTTTTGATTGTTGCTGTGGTTGAAGACTTTGTCATTTGTCTTTCTTTATTAGTAGCACCCATATTGGATTTATTTCTTTGCTAGGCTTGCTAAAGAGGTCCTCAGCACCTTGTATATGTGATGATTCTTTCAAACTCTCCAGTGTTCTTCCTTGCCCAGTATTTTCACTAATGAATAGAGGGCAAGGAGTAGTCATCAGCCCCTGTAAGTGAAAATAGTCTAAAACTTTGATTCCTTTTATGAATTTCTAACGAAACATTAACAACTCGGCAACAATGGTAACTAATATTAATACATTTCTATTTAAAGAGAACATAACAATATTAAACTCTAAAAATGAGTTGGCTTATCTCTTTTAATAAGCCTCTTTTTATATCCGTATCACCCCATGCAAGGCAGTAAAGCCACTAGAACACAAGGGGTTACATGGTGTGCAGGAATTAGGAACAGAAACATTAATAAGTGGGAAGAGAAAGAAGTAATCAGGAGGATAGTAGATAGCAATTGACATTGCGTTTAAATTTTTGTAGATTAAAGTTGGCCAGAAGGGAATTCCACAAGTGAAGTGCAAGAAAAGTAACTGTTAGCATAGAATTTACTTACATTAAGCCAGCTCAACTGTAAATTGATGGCGTCTTGATGCCAGTATAGTACTGCACTTAAATTCATGATGTCTAGGTACCATAGTGAAAATCTCGTACAGACAGTTACCCTGAAAGTATTTCTAGAAAAGGCACAGAAGCAACATTACAGCAGTGGGTAAGTGACTGAAGTCGAGCCACCAGATCAGGTTCATTAACATTGCTGATTCTTATCGAGGATCTTTAGGTAAATAGCAGGGGCACCAGACTATGTGGCAGCAATATTCTAATCATGGATGAATGGTAGACTTATGTAAGATAGATTCTGGAGTGAAAAATTGTCTTGCATGACGCCGTTAACTGACTTTCTTGGCAGCTGACCTAGCAATCTTAACGTCAGCATTAATCCATTTTCTTAAAGCAAGACATTCTAAAACAGCCACTCGTGACAGATATTGGCAGACCACTGTTCCATGATTGGTATGGCTCATAATACTATAAAATATATTTATCTGATTTTGTGTAGATCATCATAAGAATGAATGACTTCTATAGTGGTCACGTGATTGAGTTAAAAAAAAAAAAGTTTGTTTGTGATACACTCATGGCATTCTATATTAGAGTATAGTATGCCATGGATACACTCCAAATGTATTTATGTATCTAATTAAAGAACTTAGTATGAAATGTTACTATACAGTATGTCAAGTGTAATATCCAACATTTTGTTACCTTTGCACTATCTATTTGCATATTTAAAACCTACTAAAAATAAGAAATTAACAAAATATACCAGCATTTTTGCCAGCATAAGTAAACTGGGTTTTATAAAATATAATTTGATTAGTACTGAACTACTATCTAATGGCAGAACAAGGACAAAATATATGGTAAAGGATTCTAGGGCATATGAAAGACAGAAAAACACTGCATGGCATCCTTGGTGAGCTTGAGTAAATGGATAGCAGAACAGGGTTTATGAAAAATAACAGAAAAACAAAATTTTTTAAGAGCTACAAGGGACAGGAAGATGTTAAGAGCCAAGATCGCCTATATCGTGAGGAAACATAGCACATAAAGAAGTGTTAAAAATGAACTGATGAAACTAAGGAATATAGCTAATCTGAACATTTGCCATAGAAATATCACTAGAGTAGCAATGTTTCTTTAGTGGGAAGGGGTTTGTAGAGTTGGAAATAATTCATCACCCACAAAGCTGCATTAATTCTTTGGAACGCTGTCAAGGCTGGAAAATGAAGATTAGACAACTCTTGACCAGATATAAAAGAAATACCCTATTTTTTTTTTTTTTTTTTTTTTTGTCTGGTGGAGTCAGATATGACAGTTGTAATGATATAGCAGTGTTTTCTGTGGCAGTTCAAAGATTTGATTAGTTTTTCAGCATCTTTAGCGATGGATTATATATATATATATATATATATATATATATATACACACACACACACACGAGTCCCACTTGAGTTTTTTTTGTCAAGAGTTTGTATTGAAGGCACCTTCAGGGCCAGTCCAGGATCATTGTTTTCAGTTTTGTGGCCTCTGATAGGAAAAAAAAATACTTCTGTTCTTCTACAAGATTGAGAAAATGGTGGATGCTGATGTCTACAACACGGTCTTGAGGTACTATGTTTTGGCCTGACAGTTGTCCTTGGGAAAGTTGGCATTATGTGTGTGTCCGTGATGCTGCTCCCAGCTATATAATAAAGATTCAAGTTCTCCAAAGCTAACTTGGCTAATATCTGGCCAGTAAACTTCTATTTCATCTCCAGCCCATACCTGAATCTGCTTGACTAAGTTGTATGGTGTGTTTTTGAACAAACATCAACAAGACCTCCCTCCCTAACATCAATATCCTCAAATTTTCCATCTAGGAGTGGACAAAGATGTTCAGGACTTTGTGGTTAGGAGTTGCACAGCTTTTCAAGGTTGTTGGCTGTAATTGAAAATAACGGAAGCCATATTGAATAAATTATTCATTTTTGATATAATCTATGAGTTTTAATATCCTTTTGTATTAGGTCTGTTTTATGCATAAGCAAGTTTTGAATGCTGCAGCAGTTTTGCAAGATTTGCCTTTCTACCTAATGCTGACTTCAGAAATCTGTTTGAAGCCAAGTGATTTTTTTTTTTTTTCTTTAATCATAAGGAGGTTCTTTTTCTTTTTTCCCCCTTTTACTTTTGTGCATTTTAAACTATAAAAAGTGACATTAATCTGTCCTCGGCATTGGCTGTTTTTTTTTTTTTGTTTTTTTTTTTTTTTTTTTTTTTTTTGACAGCAGCATGTGATGTATTTGTGCAACGTGACCAATTTTTTCTTTTAACTAAAAACAGCTTTGCAAATCAAGTTAAAAAAAAGAAAAAAACAATAAGGTTTTATTGTTATTTAGAGAAGTAATAAAATAATATAAGCAAAACATTGTTAAAAAAATCCACACTTTTAAATAAAACTGTGGCATAGAAACGTGTGTCAGAGGCAATAAGAAGCATGCCACAAGACACATGAGCAGTGTGTGGGTGGCAGGAAGTGTGTTAAAGGACATAGTTTCATATGACTGAAAAGAAACAATTTACTTCTGAATAATTATTTATTATTTAGTCTAAAATTAAAGATATAAAAGATTTTCATGACAATATTCAGCAAGCCTGTTTGCAGGCAAATTTTGCTGTAGTGATAATGGCAGTGGAAGGGATGTAGCTATATGACTAATTTGAACAATACCTACTGGTTGAGCTTAGTAGCTTAATTGGTAAAGTACTGTCATTGTAAGAAAGGCTCTGAAGAATAAGCAATAATTGTTCAAATATCTCATTGAAAGCTTTTTTTTTTTTTTTTTTTCCTGATCCATGCTGTTTAATAGTCAAAAAGTCAGAAATAAGATTAACCTTTAACATTCTGAGGCAATAGAAAATGATCATGACTGAAGTTAAGTAGTGTAGTAGAGAAGCCTTGAAAAACAATGCAGTGGAAAGGAAATAATGATAATGCAGAGTGTTAAACATTAAAGAAATACTAATTATTACTACTAATACTAAGTAGTAATGTCTTATCAAGTTAAAAAAAATTCCATGTTGAAAAAACATGTTTTGATCTTGCTATGTTTATTTACATGGTAGTTAAGATGAATTAAAATAAATCAATTTGTAATGTAAACATTTTAAGAATTATATCAAAATATACTTTTATCTTTCTATATGAATTGTACACTGTAGGATGAATCTGTTTAGGCATGAGAACATGTATAAAATAGAATGAATTCAATTGTCTGAATAACATTGGATTAAGTTATTAAAAAATGATAGACAATGTGATGACACTCAAAAATAAAACTAAAAGAACTCTTAGTCAATGTTGTATAGGAAAGCAAGAAGGCCTATTAACTGTAAAAAATGGCATTGTATGGTTGTTAGCAAAAGAGACATCACAATATGTTCGCTACAGAAATATAGGAATAGTGAAAAATGGCTTCCATAAACTAAGCAAAATGTTAATATAGCTTGTCTGAAGTTGTTATGCAAATCAAATAAACCCCGATAACTCAAAGTTCTGAACCAATTTAAACGTGTCTATTTCTGCCTTTTAGTAAAATAGTTAAATAAATTTTTTTGCCATTTTTAATGATTAGTTTTTGAGATATTTGGAATTTACAAAAATGGACTGACTGAAGTTAATATGCAAATTAAACTCATATTAGCTTAAGAGCTCTGAAATCTAATAAAAAGAAAAAAAATTTCTTTTTGTCTATATGTTGAAACCTAGGTAAAGGGAAGGATCTAACAACTACTGAAAAAAAAAAAAAAACAGAAAATAAAGTTGAATAGGGGAATGTCCACATTGGAGATATCAAAAGAAATTTACAGAGATCACTGGACAATAAAAAAGGCTGTTGAAAATATAAGTTGAGAACTTGAAGCAAAGGAAAAGGCTTTAAGAACTTGCTTCCTCAAAATTGAACGTAAACTAAAGTGAGTTATAGTGAAACGACTTTTGACCAGTGCTCAGATCTTTGAAAAGGCTGGAATTGAGGGAGTCGGGAAGGACAAAAGGTGCAGAAGACTTTGTGAATTAGGATCTGTAAAAAAATAAAAAAAAATAAAAATAAGAATTAGTTGAGGCAAACTCCTCACTAAAGCAAATATTTTAAAGCATCAAAATTAGGTCAAGAAATAAATGAGAATTGACTTTTCTAAAGTAATTTTTGTAGATGAATCTTGAGTGACATTTGATGGAGCTGATAGATGGCCCAAAGGATAGATTTTATCCAATTCAGATGTACCTGTGGTTAAAAAGCAACAAGGAGGCAGTAGTATTATGTTATGGGCTGGAATTGTCAACCAAACCATTATTAGGTCATTCAAAGTTGAAGAAGTTAAACTGGATAGTACTAACTATTGCAATTTTATGAACAAGACTTTCTTTCCATGGTAAAAGTTCCATTCTCACAGTTTCAAAGTGAAGTGTGTATTTAGGCATGACAATGTTTTTTTCAGAATACTTTTTTAGAATACTTCAATAAAACATTGATACTATCTAAAATTTTAACTCCGACTTAAATTTTTGACATCTAAATTGTCTAAAATTTGACAATTTTTTTTTTTTTTTTTTTTTTTTTTTTTTTTTTTTTTTCAAACCAAATTTAAGTTATTGAAGTTTATATGATTTGCTTAATAACTTCAGACAGGCTGTAGAAACTTGATGTCATTAGAAACCAAGTGCCGAACTGAGATGTGCTATCTCTATGGCAATGAATACGGGACAAACTCTTTGCTGAAGACTGTTACAGATGTGGTTTCACTGATGAATGTTGAGAATACCATGGACAAAAAATGTTAGCAACAAAGTAGTTTTAAGGAAAATAAAGACTACGAGAATTTTTTTTTTCTTGTAATTCAAAGAGGCCATTAATATTTCTGGGTTACTTAATGAGAAAAGAGGGCCTAGAGAATTTTACACTTTCAGGATATCCTGAAGATATGAGAGAGAGAGAGCGAGCGCGCAGTGAGTTAACTACTTAATGAGTTTGTTTCTGTCCTGCCATTTATTCAATACAAAGAGGGAAGGGTAAAGGGTAAAAAATGTTACTGCCCAAAAGACATGCACATAAAGGTTTTTTTTTTTTTTTTTTTTTTTTTTTATTCATGCTTGGCATTAGGCATCTACTTTACAAGCTTTAATGCAGGGCTCAAGATTATCATTGTCCTATCATCCCAAGATAAATGTTTGGGATGACTGGTTAGGTTTGTTTTTTTTTTTTGTTTTTTTTGTTTTTTTTTTTTTGTTTTTTTTTTTTTTTGTTTTTTTTTTAATGATATAGTATTTTTAATTAAAACTTTATATTTATTTTAAAAGTAACTAATTTCTTAAAACAAATCTTCTCACCAATAGTGGCAGGCTTTTAAGAAATGGTGTGCATGCACACATGCAAAAATTTAAGTGCTTTCTTAAATGAGCAAATGAAACCCAAATGAAAGTTGAAATACTTAAATTTAAATATTTGTATTATTTATCTCTAAAACATAGGGATCTAATTTTGCCTTAATAAACAAAACAGGAAAATTATTTTTTATTTTTTTATTTATTTATTTATTTTTTTTTTTCTGTAAATTTTTGGTTAAAATCTTGACATTAACAGACATTTTATGAATTGTTTTTTGCTTATTATAAAGTAAACTGAAAATATGGGGAGAATTTAATAATAAAATTAAAATTTAATCACATTGTGACACAGGTAATTGTAAATGAAAATTATTTTTGTAAAGTCTTTAAAAACTTTTTTGATTGTGAATAGTTGAAATGCATGAAATTCTTTATATAGATAATGAATGCATAGCACACAATTCTTAAATTTAGATAAAAATTTCTCTGAACATAAATTAAGAATATTTCTTTGAAAAATTATTACAGGTGACTTAACTGAAATTTTAAAATAAAAATAGTTCTAATTATTATAAAAATAAGAGTAAAATTAATACTTTTTTTTTTTTTTTTTTTTTTTTTTTTTTTTTTTTTTTTTATTATTGTTCTCATCTTGATTTATCTGTTGGTGAGGAAGGTGGCATGTAACCTCACAGGATGAAAAACAAGACCTGCTAAAGGGTGGATGAGCTTATGGATACCAATGACCAACATAAATATGGTTAGGATGAGTTTTCAATCCTCGACTGGCCATTGTCCTAGAGATGGTGCCTTGATAAAAACTCTATGTACTTGGACCACCATGACAGAGTTGGGTGTCAGGAAGAGTATCTGACCTTGTAAAACCTTACTGTACATCATTATAACAAATCCTTGTCAGGTAGGATCCAACCTTGTTTTTAGCAAGATTACACTCTGTCCTGCCTCAATTAAAAAAAAAAAAAAAAAATGTCTACATATGTCTTTGAGTTGATGTCCCTTTTAAATAGTGAAATTCGTGTCATCAAGTCTAAAGATCAAAGTCCCTACTATTAAAAAAAAAAATATGCTTCCAACAGGAATTGAACCTATATTCTCTTTTTTCCATCAGGGAAGCCACTCTATTAGTGCCCTACCAATTAGGTTACAGGAAATCATTAAAAGGTAGCAGCAAGAAATGTGTTCAAGTTGGTAATTGAGTTTTGCCTTCATAGAGAAGTGTTTGATCTTTTGAGAAAACATGAACTTGTAATATTTGTCCTTTTTGTAGCAAGTTGTGAAGTCACATGAGATTTTGAAACTATGAATTAACTTTGTACACAGCCATTAAATACACTAGATGATTCATATGAATATATGAAAAGGCCTATCTTAACTTGAATAAGTAAAACATCATCCATCTTCTTGATAGAAATGTCAAAATAAACAAAGCCACATTAACCTTGTCTTTTTGGATCAATTTAAGGTAAAAAAAACAAAAAAGGTTAAATTTTAACTAGTCTGTTCATCATGTTCTTGCTTCTTTTTTTTATCATGATTTTCTACATTGAATACGACCCAAATATTCAAGTAACATAAATGGAGTAAAGTAGCTATGGATAATATTTGAGCTTATTTAGTAAAGATAACACTCAAGACATGGGATAAATGTTAGTCTCATTAGAAGCTACTTTTATTTCTACTTCTACTTACTTTGATGTCCAGTCTTGAGAATTTTGCTGAAAAACGAACACAATGAAAAGACTTGTCAAAAAATAACAGAAATATTTCATTTTCAAATTCAGTTAATTTGACTAATTTCTATTTTAAGGCATTGAAAACTTTACATGCTTTCTCTTCCTTCTGAATATTTGCATAGAAAATATTCAATCATGTACCTTCTCTTTAGCCCTTAAATGGTGGGAAAAGGTTGCATAAATGTGTATTGATAAATGGGTTAGAAATGAGAATTTTTTTTTTTTTTTTTTTTTTTTTTTAAGAGTTCTTTTATTTATTTTTGCTGTAATTACATACTATAAGAATGTTTCAACTTAGATTACAGAAAATAAAGAAAAGAGGAAAATAAAATGTTAGGTTTGTAAACTTAATATTTTTTAAGTAGTATCATACAGTAGTTGTCCATTCTTTACATTAAGTTGTCACCATTTTTCAACTCTTTGAGAAGTATGCAAGCAGACTATGCTGTCCAGGTTTTTCTCCTATGTGTAAAGTGAATAAACATAATATTCCACAGTGATAGCACAGCTTAGAGTTTCATGCAAACATGATGGGTGCAAAATTGATGTGGGATATTAGTTATATTCACTAATATATACTTAATAGTTCTGTTATATAACATTAAGCACTGTTTTTATAACAACTCAGAATATATATATATATATATATATATATATATAGTTTCTTTTCATGAAAAAGTATAGAAGTATTTTCGACAAGAATTAACGTGTTGCAGAAAACCATTGTTTATAAATTTAAATGTCCTATGGGAGATTGTATCCCCAATGGTAAAAATAATATTTGTTGGATGCACTACAACAACGTTGTCTTGGAAGCTAAGTTTTCATTTGAATGATATGTCCAACATTTCTAAAGATTTACAACATACCTGTCCACATTCACAATTCCAGATTCCCTAAAACAGTCCAGTGTTATGTTCAACTTCATTCTAGCAACCCCTGCAATGATGCTGGTGTCAAGCTCTGCCTTTCCCTTGGACAACATCAATGGTGTGGAGAGGGAAGACATGCTACATGGGCAACTGCTGATCTCTCATAAAAAAGAAAAAAAAAATGCTCTGGCCTGTGCCTTGGTGAGGACACTCAGTTACCCTATTGTGACTGCTGATGGGAGGATTCCAAAGGTCCTTCTGTATGGGGACCTGGCCAATGGCAAGAGGTCACAAGTGTGGCCTCATCTTTGCTTCAAGGACACCTGTAAAAGTGACATGAGGTGATGGACATTGAGGAGTGGGAAGACATCACCAACTATCGCTCACATTGGAGATGCAATTTACACCAAGAGCTGGAGCGGAGAGAGAGAGAAGAAACGGGGGCTTGATACCAGGTAAAGTGTGCTTGAAGGAAAGAAAACACAGCGACATCAGGGAATAGTGTTTTCACATGCATTCATTGCAATTGATACAGCCACTCCTGTATAGCCATAACTGATGCTGTACCATCAGCAGCTGAGGCATAACTCTTTCATCTGAAATTCAATGTCTCTCGAGATCTATGGATGACATATATACCTGGCTTTATTTATATTTGTAATGAAGTCATTGCGCTGATTAAATTATAACATGAGTCTTAAATCTTTCATACTTAGAATTACGTTTCATCAACTCCTGACTTTGATTACCCTCGGCCAATATATAATGCAGCCTCCAGTCCTTGTCCGAAATGGTGGTCCTTACATTCTGTTCTCCTCTCTGGGGCAGTTTATGTAACCATTTGTTACAAATTTTTGCAAAACTGGATGCAGGTGTGAAGTCACATGCAACTGGGTATAACTCGGGTCAACCCTACACCCCAATCTAGTGTGAAATTTGAGTGCAAAATCTATTCCAGATTAATGCCACACTGGCAAATACTCCAGGAAATGATGTAACCTCATGATTCCTAGAATTGCCCTTTGTCATGTACTCGAATCATAAATGAAAAAAAATGTTTGTGTAGATTATGTAAACCTGCATAGATTGCATACATGAGTATGTGCCTTTTTAACCCTAAAACAGGAAACTGTTATATGAACATGTAAACAGAGTTAAAAACAAGAAAATGTATTTTTGCAAAGGGTAGTTTAATAGTATTTTAATTCTTTTAGATTAGGAAAATGAAGAAAGGAAAATAGGACAAATGTTGCATTCTTAAATTTATTTTAACGGTATGATATTCCTTGAAGCACAATGGAGTTACCATTATTGTTCAGTTTCTCTTTAAGTACACTATAGATATAGCATTGTCTCGTTTTATCCTTCCAGCCTTTATTTGAAGGCAGCTACTCCAGGAAAAAGCATAACCTTACAAACGCTACAAGTTGCCACTTTGTCATTTAGATCCTAATCATGAATGAATTATGCATGTATTGTTGGAAAAAAAATTTAAGTCATCAGTTGATAATATTCGCTGATTTCCAATGAAATGTCGATTGATGTTATTTAAGAGTTAAAAAAAATCATTTTTCATTTGTGGCAACAAATATTACTAAATAGGGGTCTGCGATAAACTCAACATCTTTTTCTTTCTCTCTTTTGAATTATGACAAAGCATGCTCATAGCTAAAATCATTTTTGTGGAACTTGCAAAAACCTGTTAATTTGCATGGAAGTAATTAGTTTGGTACTTTTCGCTATTGCTTTTTATGTTATTAATTTCTTGGGCCTTAATCAAGTTGAAACAAGTTTTTAGAATTCAAGGTGAGGACACTTATCATTATGTCAGATATAAAAGATCAATCTTAGTCTTCTATGTATCATGTTCTTTCAGGGACTGGGTGATCATGGCTTTCCACAACTTCATCTCCTCTGTAACTCTCAGCAGTGTTTGCCTTTTTACTATCCCTCCTACTCTCTATTCATTTACATAATGTTGTTAGGAAGGTTACTCGGCATTTTCCTCTTTAAGAACCACTTTTCTTTTTCTTTCTGCTTTGTGAGAGAGAGGTTGCATTGTCACAATAACCTATGTGACCCTAACTGGTGTTTGGCAAACTAGTTTTTACAGTCAGCTGTCTTCAGGCCAATATTCCAAAGTCACACTGTCTTGATTTCTCACTGAAAGTCAAAAGCTATCTTTTTATCAGGTGAAAGATTTTCTTGTTATAAAAGATGGTAATGAGGTCTATAGCAGCCAAATTTATTGTCTCCAGCAGGAAAATATTGATGACGACATGTCAGTGATGGAGAGGGTACAGTGAGTGAGAGAACTTTACCCTATCTACTTGCTAAATGAAAAAGACTTTAAGGGAAGAACTTTTTTTTTTTTTTTTTTTTCTTTTTTTTAAAAAGAATTTTCATCCCTGTAATTGATGATTAGTCAATTCATGAACCAATGAAAAATATCCTGACATCATTTCCTGCTTTTCTTTCTCTTGTGAGACTTGTGACCATGAACTGACTTTGTCAAATATATTGTAATACATTTCTAATAACCTGTGTGGCTGCTTATTCATTAAACTTTTCTTTCCTTTCTTTTTTTTTTTTTTATCCTTAACATAGTTATTTTTCTTTATTCAATACCCACACTGTCCAGTAGCTCTTTCCAGTATTGATGGGGGCTTCCTTCTAACCTAGGTACCTCCGCGAGATCGCTAAAAAAAGAGTATAGCATGATGAAAGACGCCAAACTTGACGAAAACAAAATTTTATCGTCTAAATGTTTGTTATTATTAAGAGGAAAGATCAAAGTATTTTTTTCCATTTTTTTTTTAATCGTTCCTAGCACGTCTGAAATTTTCGTTAAAAATCTAGTTTTTTTTGAGTCAGCAAAATTGACCTTTTTTTTTTTTTTTTTTTTTTTTCCATTTTTAAAAAAAACAAAAAAACTGGAAATCTCACTTTGAAATTCTTTTAAATATCAATTATCATTTTTTCAAAACTTATTTTAAGAAAATCAGAAATTATAATGTTTATTTAAAATATTTTGAACCAAACTTAACTTAGCTTTTGTGCCAAAAAGATGTAATTTGAAGAAACAAAGCAGGTCATAAACTTTCGCATCTCTTGACAGGTGATGAATGACATATTTACGAATTCCATGAGGCTAATTTGTTCTATGGGAGGAGAAAAGTGAAATAATTTACATTTAAGTGAACAAATTATTTACCTCATTATTTTTAACAAACTTTCAGCGGTCTAATTTTTTTTTTTTTTTTTTTGTACTTAGCTTTCACCTTTACGTTTATGATGCTTTATGGAAAATATATTATAAAGAAATAAGACTGTTAAGAGTGACATTAAATTTCATATTTCCTAAGAAATGTATCTAATTAATTTATAGGTACCTTTCTTATGAAATTTTATCAGAACTGTACATAAAATACTATAATTTTATGTACATTTATTATATTTTACTGTTATTTGTATTTGCATTCATTTTATTAATTTTGATATTTCATTTATGGAAAAATGTCATAACTGAGATTAATATAAAAATAAGATCATATAAATTTTATAAGATGATACTGATACTTGTAGGTACCCTTTTCAGTTGAAATTGAAAAATCAAATTAACTTCTCCACACGTGTTTTGCAAAAGTAAAGGCCTTAACAGCAGAGAACAATGCTTAACTCAAATAACGCAACTTAATTATATTCTGGTTGGTCTTCCGTACTTTATAATTACAGTCCGGTTATAAGCACAAAATTACATTTCTTAATTACTGTGGATCTTCTGATTAGTCAAAATGATACAATTTACAATGCGCTAAAGATCTCATAAGGACACTTAGGAAAGCCAATAGGGCTTTTAACTAATTTTATAATATTTTAACAACTTGAATGTAAAATCTATTATAATTAAAGAAATAACAAATAATTGTATTAAAAATTCATTTTTCATTGAAAAAAATTTTTTGCTTTCAGAAAGTATTGTCCATATTCATAAAAACAACTAAAAGCAAATAAAAGCATTTGAAATTAAATATCTTTGTTTTATTGAGTTTTGTATGTTACAATTCAGAGCTGATTTTCAGGTACGTTGGCTCCAATTAAAAACAAAAAAAACATGATTTGCATTCCTCAAAGCCCTGTGCTTTTAATTATTGTAATCACTAAACCCGATGCGATTGAATTTCTAGCGTTTTCATAAAATTAGTTTTCACAAAAAAAAAAAAATGTACAAGAAATATATACAAATAATTTCAACCATTCAAAAATACATTTAAATAATTAAAATCAAATAGAGAATAAGCAAAATAAAATAAGAAAGCAATAAGAAAACTTATTCAAGTAAATTTTGTAAACTTTAATCATCTGTTTTGGCCAAAAGGATTCAGGTATATTTTAGATGCTTTGTCCAAATTACTCACCCCTATCACTTACATTTTTCCCTTCTATCACTCCCTGCTTTAAACTACCACTAAGTCGGTGAATCCTTTTGTTTTTTGTTTTTTTTTTTTTTTTTTTTTTTTTTTTTTTTATCTAAAAGAAATTTGGTGACATATGTACAAATAAATTCAAAATTTGGACGGGCTGTTTAGACTAGCAAAAGATGATTACAAGCCAAAGTATACATTTACCCATTCAAAAATAAATACCTTTAAATAATTAAAATCAAGTACAGCATAAACAAACAAAACAATAAGGAAACGAAACAATTTCTTCCACCTTAATCAACCTCTTAAAGTTTCCATCCATATTGAAACATTCAAGTTACTAGTCAAAATTATTTATTAAGGAAAGCCTTGTTGCTGGCTTGTCACCAGATTTTCTTACTTAAATTTGAACCCACTTATAAGGAACCATGGGTGCCTGAGGGTGGGATTATGGTTAGAGAGCTATTACTGAGTAGTGTATTCAATCTTCACTGCATGTCCATACTTGTGTCCTTGTACCAAGCTAAGCTTAGTAAATTACTACTTAAAAGGAACCATCTTTGTTTTATTAATCCTCTTCTGCAATTACTGATAATAAATCTTATCAGGTGGGTCATTGAATGATGAAATGGAAAAAATCCTCTGTAACACCTTTTTGTCCTTCAAAAGAGCTTCTTCTGACTACATTCCATTTTGTCATTCAATTACCTATGTTTAGTCTGATATGCAGAATTTATATATCATATTCTTCAATAAATCTTATCTAAAAGCCTCAGTGAAATAACTTATAAAATATGCAGGAACTATAAGTTTTCAACCAGAAACAAAATACAAGAATTATTTTAGTAAGTTATTATCCTAGAGAAGTGAGAGCCATATTGCTTGTCTGAAAGAAGGCCCAGTGATGTGAAATGTTTAACCAATTCAGTTTATAGCCTCTAGTAGTTTACCAAAAATAGGTAGAAGGCTAATAAGCCAATAGTTAGAAAGATTAGATGGTTCACCTGAGTTCTTAAATACTGGGACAACAGAGGAGGATTTCCAACAAGCATTGTACAGTTTAGATAGAGAAAAGGAGCCAATTTGGGACTATTAAAAGGATACCATCAGGTGCACATGCTTTGTAGGGGATCCACATTAGAGATAATAGCAGAAACCATGGAAGGATTAAATCATTCAGCAAAAATTCATAATCCTGAAAATAATCTTAATCCAGGCAACACCAGATCAGTTTTTCATGTTCTGTCTATATTTACTTATGATACCTATCCTAGATTGTTATCTTTTTTTTTTTTTTTTTTTTTTTTTTTTTTTTTAAATAACCTGGGCTAACTTTGGTTACAAATAAGTCAGTTATAATATATAATAAATGCCAATGTCAGTGTGTCACTGTCATACTTTTTCCAATTAATGGGACACAACTCTTGAACTTTAAATAGCTCATGTTACAGAAATTTTGGATTCTTACTGCGATTGTTTTCAGCAATGTTATGTAATTTTTTTTTTTTTTTTTTTTTTTTTTGTACAATAACAATTTTTATAACTTGAAAATAAATTTGGGAATAATCAAAATTAATTGCAAAATTCAGTGAAAGTCAGCTATGAAATAAAAATAATTGTTTGTATGGAAAGTAAGGATCTATATACATCAAACTGTCTTTAAATTAAGTGGTGGCAGAAGAATTATCATTGAACTTTTAAAAGGTAAGCTTAAATATTAATGCAATACCTAAATGCAGCAATCAATTTTGAGTTCTTCTATAGTTTGTTACCTTTTGCATACGGCAGCAGTATGCCTTGCAAAAAGAAATCTCTGCCAACAGAGGATAAGATTGCAATCAAGAGCCAAGGCTGCAACAAGGAAAAGAAAATCCTGTACAAATGAAACTCCAGATCAAATGGCAACCAGGAGGTCTTCCAATGCTGAGAATATGCAAACACTCCTGAACAATCCAAAGGCTCAATCAAGAGCCCTACACAGGAGCTAGCTTAAATGCTGCCTGACAAGGCAGTTTTTAAGCTTGTTTCAAATAAAGCTCGATTTGTTTGTAGTCCAGTCTAGAAACCCTGTTATCTGTAGACATTATTTTCTTGTTTAGTTATGATAGCTAAGAAAAAGTTGTACATAGTTCTTGCTATTATATGGTTCAATTCCAGTCTCAGCTTTTGATGTGTATCACTACTAAATTGTCATTTGTATGTGGCAGGAATTGACCTCTTTCCTTTGTGTCATGCATCCAAAATAAGTGGAACATGACACATTTTGGTATCTAATGAGGATAGAAGGCATCTTTAATTACCAAACCAATCTCATTGCACCCCCTCATAATTAAGTCGATCTCATTAATTTAATTTCACTAATAAACTAGACAATTGACATTAACTACCATTGTTCTCCCCTTCTGTTCTCTTCTAGCAGAAATGAAATAGGTAATGTTTCAAATCAGTCTTTCTGAATTGGTTTTAGTATAATGATTGGATTTTTTTTTTTTTTTTTTTTAAAAAAACAAAAACAATATTATTAATTGAAATTATATTTGTCATTGACTACACCACCACCCTCCTCTTGTTGTATATATTGGTTTTCCACAAGAAAATTGTATTTTTTTTTTTTTTTCTTTTTTTTTTTTTTTTTTTTTTTTAAAGTTGATTTATTTGGGAGGGGGTGGATTTGCCCGGCTTGAATTGTGACTGATAATATCTTAATCCTTTTCAATGAAATCTGTTTTTTTTTTTTTTTAATAAATGTACCTTCAGAACTCAGGTGATCTTGGCTCTTTACCATTTCCTTTTTCTTTAATATCTAAGCAGTACCTTGCCATTATTATTTTTTTGAAAAGATAATGAGCTATATCTATGCAGCCAGAAAATATTTTTTTTTTTTTTTTTTTTTTTTTAGATGATAATGATTTACTGATACAAGTCCTACTAATTAACCCATATCTTTTGGGAGAAGAGGTGTGTTAACTATGCTTACTATCCTACTAATGATTGAACTCTCCATCCTTGGCTAACAATTTTTTAAAGATAGAATTGTATTCCTCAGCTTAATAGATGTGTTCTAAGCAGTAGCAGTCTTGTCTCCCTTTCTGCTATAGTGGATTTAACCATTAGGCATTATTTAAGTTTACTGAAATTTCTCCAAGATGCATTTTTATATTGCCTGGTGAAGTGCTATCATTTGGTTTATTTGTCAAGATCCTGTTTTATCATAACCTCCCCCAACGGTATTTTTGCATAAGTAAATACAACAAACATCTCTGTACTGACCAGGCTTTTTCATTGCTTAACTTTGGTGATAGCATGAGAAACCAGTTTTTTTAACATAATAGCCATCTGTACAATCTACTTAGCAGTACAATTTTTTTGCACCAAATAAATTAGCAGTGTCAACTTAAATATTGCATATGTCATCTTGTGAATACTTAAACTTTTTGTTTTAAATTCTTCTTTTTATTCAAATTTTTGGTAGTTGCCATAGAAACAATAAAAATATTAAAAACCATTAGCCAGACTTTTTTTTATATAGGATGCAAAAGCTTTTTTCCTCTCATTTCTGAGTCACTTTTTCTTTGTTTTATAATCCTTGCCATCAGAAACCATTTTATTCTTTTATCTTAGATTTGCTAAATGCATTGTTGCAAAAATAAATATGGCTGAGACTAAATCTCAAAGTAGTTTCTATTCTGTTTGGATAGCTGAAAATTGACAGGAAGCAGATATTAGTGTAAAATTGATATCAATTAACTTGTAATATTGCATTAATTATTGTGTTTTTCATAAATAACCGTTGAATCCTATTGTTGACTGTTAGACCTACTTTTATCATTTACTCTATAAGAAAAAATGGGATGGAAAACTAAGATATTTCTTTGGATATTAATCCATTATTTATTCCTACTGTTTCTGTTACAGGGAAGTAGGCCTACTTATCTCAAATAGTAATTACTTTCTCCGTCTATAAAACTTTCTTAAGCCCCACATTTTATTGTTCAATATAAAGAGTTAATTATATGTTAATTTCTGTGTGGTAAACATTGCCAGTATGCCTAAAATATTAACTAGAATTCTCTAAATATAATATACTCACTTACTGTATAGATTTTACAGATAATGGAAAAATAAATTTAGTAAACAAGAAAACATGATCAACTACAAAATACATGTGCAGACCTGTAATTTTAAAACTGAAAAAAAAAAAAAATGCAAAACTTGTGTTCTGTTAAAATTTATATATTAATATCCACTTTTTTTCCTATATAAAGTGTCATGCTTCAAAAAAAAAAAGAAAAAATTCACCACTTTAACAGATTAAAGGGGTAATAAGTCTCCATAGTTTCATCCCTTTCACCTTCATTTCTTTTCCTCCAATTTTCTTACCCCCCCTCATCCCATTTATTTGGACTGTGGGTATACATAGCTTTTAGATAGAAACCCATGATTAATACTGAATTTTACAGTGATCATTAATGGGTTCAAATTTTCTCCTTTGCATCTTCTTCCCAATTTTCTCCATTCTTGTTATTTTCTTAAATTGTCATTGTAATGGACTGATTAGAATTTAATGGCTACAGTGTCTGTATGGATGGGAATACAGTCAGTGGTTGAATCCTGATGGTTTGCACAAACCTCTTGTTGGATTATCCGAAAATAATCTTATACATTCCTAGCTGATGATCTAGGTAAAATGTTAGTTATATGACTCTTGTGTATATACTTTGTGAAACTCTAATAGACATGCACCCCCACTACTGTTTTGAAGTTAAAAATGTGGCAAATCTTCTAGTCATAAATTTGATAGGTCTTCTATTGGAGCTCTGGGACTGCAGCAATTCAGTTTGAATGTGGCTATAAAACCATAGCACAACTGAAGACATTAGTTAAAAAGCATCCTAATTCTGAACAGAAATATGAGAACAGAATTTAAATCTGAAAATATCTTAATAAACAAACGTTTTCTATTATCAAAATGGTTTAATTCTTTTTGATAATATAAAGTGATTTGTTTTCAGATTAAAAAGAAAATAAGAAAGTTCCTAAAGATTACCTGCCTTTTTATAGAACTGGTTCCTGGAAATTTAGGATGCCGCCACTTAAAACGGTGTACAGATATTATGCTGATCCTATATAGAAGTGCCAATTTGTATGCAAATAATTTCATTTTTTATTGGTGCACTTAAAATAGCATTGTTTTTTTATAATACTTGCATTAATTCCTGACTCATGAAGAAGAAAAAAAAATAATTTTTTTCTTTTTTAATGAATTTTCAGAGTTAAATCTTTTTATTCATGAAGAAATAGTCCACAATGTTATACCTATCATGTCGATTGTCTTTCTCAGGAAGTTTCAAAACTTCTAATTATAACAATCTTTTACTTCACTGAGCCAGGGATTGAACTCACAACTTGCAAGGAATCAGATGAGTTTTACCAGCACTTTTATCTACTTGGTCATGTTTTGTAGGATTCTCAGACAGTGATTTTTATTTTTTTTTTTTTTTTTTTTTTTTGTCTTAAAGGGGTGACCCAATATGTATGAAGTATATATTGAAGATGTCAAAATCAAGTAGGTATATAAATTTAAGCATCTTGGTAGTGTAACAGAAAATGTAGCACAAAAATCTGAAGATATATATAGGAATAATAAAAAATGCCTTCCAGAATCTAAGCAAAATATTAAGAGATAAAATGTTGGAAACAAAGAAGAATACTGAACTGTTATCTATTCTTTATGGTAATGAATGCTGGATCATTTCACAGATAGTGAAGAAATTTAAAGTGAGAAATAAGGCTCTACTGAAAAATGGCGAGAATACCATTAGAAGAATGTGAGTAACAAGGGAAATTTTAAGGAGAATAGGAATGACAAAATGATATTTATAATCTACAGGTAACTGGGAGATAATGAGGTAAAACTTCCAAACTCTTTATGGTACAAAAATATTATAATCTAATATTTTAGGCTTGGTACTTGAAGGTGATTTCAACCATGTCCAACTTGTTGGGTATCATGCATAAATAGGTTAAGAGATGGTTAACTTTTTTTACCATTTAGAAAAAAATATAACACTTTTTGTATCAAATACAACTGTTATCTGGAGTAGTCATGGCAGTGTTCATTTTTCAACTTGGAAACATGTGGCTTCAAATAAACATTCCCTGGTACAAAATAATTCTGCCACAATCATGGTGTACCAAATAAGCTGGAGGTTGGGTGGGAGACTGAAGGAAATAATTTGATCAAACCAGCATTTGTCTTTGATTCACAAGAGTATCCACACTTGAAAATTGAATTCACCATTTTAATATTCTATTTAGCTGTCAGTCTATAATATTTTTCTTCTGTATATTGAATGTTAAAGATGTTTTATATATATTTTTCAATATTCAGAGTAACCATAAAGACTGAGCAATTATTAGTCTCTCTCTCTCTCTCTCTCTCTCTCTTGTCTTTGTCAACTTTGCTTTTTTTTTTTTTTTTTTTTTTTTTTTTTTTTTTTTACTTCATTAGTTCAAAATAGGATTTGACATTAATTTTTAATGTAAAACTAGGTCATCAACTTGATATTAAGTGAAAACATGAAAGATTATAATGTTCAGCATTGTTAAGGAGGGAGTCAAAATGACCTTGTTAACTGCTTAATTTTTGTCTAATCTTATTGCAAAATATATATTCAACATATATTGTTAAATATAACAGACAATGAATGTCTGTCATGTTTGATCCTAAGTAGTTCTAAACTTTGTATAGATGCTTTAATTTTGGGAGAAAATAAAAACAAAAATTATCCAATATTTGGATATTTTTTATTATGCTGTTCATTGATCTAAGATTTTGGCTCACATGAGCTATCTTCAGAGTGTTTATATGGACATTTAAACAAAGATATTCACCATCAAAAGATCATATTCTGTTATGTTGACATAGAAGATTGCTATGTGAAGATAAGTTGTGGAATAGCAGACACAGATTGTAAATTCATGATGCAGTTCTATGATGTTGTACTACGTGAGAGAATGAAATATTAATAATAATAGAACCATATGTCTAGAAATCAAACTTAGATCAAGAAACAGCATAATAAAAAGATCCAAATGGAGAATTTTTGTCTTTTTTCTCCCAAAATTAAAGCAAGTATATAAAGTTTAGAATGGCTCATGATCAAACATAACACACTCATTGTCTGTTATATTTAACAATATACAGTGTAACCCGGATATAAGACTCTGATATAAGAGAAACCCGGATATAAGAGATTTTATCTGGTCCCAAATTAGAGCCATATGTACCTAAACAAAATAGACCATACCCGGATATAAGACTTCTTCTCCGGTCCCGACGACTCTTATATCCGGGTTACACTGTATTTAAATAGTGATCTGCTGCTCCAATACAATATATATTAATTATTTTTTTAAAAAAATATGTCTCCATCATGACACAGAAATTACTGTTTCGAAATTGGAGCTCAAATCCTAAAATTTAACCTCAAAGTTTAAACTTAAAATTTGAAGCTCGGTTCTATTCTCAAGCAACACTAAGAATAACTCATGAAAAAAATAGGATTTACACTTTTTTTTTTTTTTTTTTTTTTTTTTAATTAAGGGGGTGTTGGGTGTAGAAAGCAAGTGTATCTTTGTGTGGCAAATTTAAAGTTGGTTGGGTGGAGGTTATGATTTCTGTCTAGCTACATTAACTTCCTTTCAAGCTGTCAAGTTATTATTGTCTGGTTTATTTGATTTTATTTGACATTTATTTTCTTTATAAAACTTCATTGAGATTTTCTTAAAGGTGTATTCAAATATGAATAAGTCATATCTTTATACTTGCATTTTTATTTATACATATCTAAAATATTATATTTATTTAATTTACTAATAGATTAATATGGTACTGTAAAATTCATATATTAGAATTTGATTATGCATTTATAAATTTATGATCAGATAATAGATATAAATATGTGAATTATTTTTTAAGTATATCAGACAATGTCTACAAGAAACTTTCATTTTTGATTTAATAAGTTTTTATTTTTCAGAAACTTAATGACATAACTTTTCATGTAGGACATGGGTCATCCAAAGATCTACAAGTTCTTGTTTTACTTTATTAGTTTCCATTTTGCTGTTGGTGTTTTATTTGTTTCTCTTAATTGCCAATAATATTTGGATAGGGATATTTGGTTACAATACTTAACATTATTGAAGGAAGTCAAATGATGTCTCCATCTTAATTTAAATTAATTTTTTGTACATCCTATAAGATTTTCACAACATTGCACTATCTCATCTATTGAGAATCCTAATGGTAAACTACAGATTCTGTATGGCATTCATTATTCAAAGGACAATTGTCAGGATTTCTACAGTTACATATTTGATCTTTATTATTGTTTATTCTTATTTCAGGATCTCTATTTCTTTTGATTCTGGCATAAGTAGTTATTCAAGATTTTATGTTTATAATCCTTTCTAAGTTTTCAGTACAACTGTAACTTAATTTTAGGGTATTTTTATTAAAAATTTTGCTAAGTTTACTACTTCTAGGAAAATATTATTCAATTAAAGCTAGAAATTTTTGTCCTAACTTACTATTAATCTTTTGGTTGAAGGAAGGAGTGGGGCTACCAAATGATTTTTCTGTTCCTATGTTGTGAAAATCTATATTGGATTCTCTCTCTCCTCTTCTCTCTCTCTCCTCTTCTCTCTCTCTCTCCTCTTCTCTCTCTCTCTCTCCTCTTCTCTCTCTCTCTCCTCTTCTCTCTCTCTCTCCTCTTCTCTCTCTCTCTCCTCTTCTCTCTCTCTCTCCTCTTCTCTCTCTCTCTTCTCTCTCTCTCTCCCCTCTTCTCTCTCTCTCTCCCCTCTTCTCTCTCCCCTCTTCTCTCTCCCCTCTTCTCTCTCCCCTCTTCTCTCTCCCCTCTTCTCTCTCCCCTCTTCTCTCTCCCCTCTTCTCTCTCCCCTCTTCTCTCTCCCCTCTTCTCTCTCCCCTCTTCTCTCTCCCCTCTTCTCTCTCTCTCTCCCCTCTTCTCTCTCTCTCTCTCCTCTTCTCTCTCTCTCTCTCTCCTCTTCTCTCTCTCTCTCTCTCCTCTTTTCTCTCTCTCCTCTTCTCTCTCTCTCCTCTTCTCTCTCTCTCCCCTCTCTCTCTCTCTCCCCTCTCTCTCTCTCTCCCCTATTACCCTGATCAACAGAAACCTGAAAAAAGGTACAACAAAAAACGTGATTATGACAAAGATGAGGATTAACGTCGGTTTGAATGTTAATAATATAGTTTTGAAGTTGTCTTCTACCTTGCCTGAAACTATTATTGAATATATTACTATTCTTTGAATATTTTGATCTCCTACATTGAGTTTTGTATTCCCACCGCACACACAGTTCTGGAATGTTTTTAACTTATTCTCTGACCTTCATAAAGTTTTTTGTTCTAGTACAGCTAACAGACCAAGAAATTCCCTGGAGAATAAGTTAATGTTGTGAACAAAAAACAAAAGATAAGTGTAAAAAAAAAAAAAAAAAAAAAAAAAAATTACGCACAAAAGCAAATAACATTTTTAATCTTTTCTCTCAGTATACTCATTATACCCGCCTACCATTTGGATAATAAATCCTTAATTTTTGTCCTGCACTTACCTACCTAATTACTTCCCACACATTGTATATTTTAATTTATGAACATTAGTAACTTTTGTTTCTCCAGCTTTGCCATCCAATTTCCTGTTCAACAAATATTGGGGTTTTTAGCCTAACTTTTGATTTTTGTACTTAGCAAAACAACGCATTGAAGAGTGACTTAAGTTTTTAGTTTATTTTCATAGACATTGGCTTCACTTATCTTTTCTGTTTTCTATGATTTAAAGAAAAACCTTGAGCTGTTAAAACGTTTTTGCTTAAAATGCAGGGATGAGTTTAGCCTAAGATAGGGGCAGACAAAAATTGGTGAACCCCTTAAAAATGAGGGCACCAGGGCAATTTTTTTTTAGAATTTGCAAAATTTGCATTTTAATTTAATTCCCCATATATAATACGCCTTCACCCATAATACACACCCCTAAAATTGTGCTGAAAGTGTAGGGAAAATGCTTCTACTCGTGCATAATACGCACAACTTGTTTGGCAGTCAAACCCTATAAATTGTACCACTCTAATCTCATTATGGCCAGCCTTTCCTACTCTTATTTAAAAAAAATGGTTTTAAACATCGAATAATATTAATTTAGTTTTATGATAATTCTTATTTTATTTTACATTTGTAAGTATTGTTAGGTACATATGATTGTATGTGACATCTTTATGGGGTCGCAATCGCCGAATGTTAGTGTCAAATTTTTGTATGTTTGTGGTGAGTAGTAGTCATTTTGCAACTGAAGTCGACCCATGAAGCGGCAATTTTTAAAATATTTTATAACTCTGCATAATACGCACCAATAATTTTGCTTTTTCTTATAGAAAAAAGTGTGTATTCATACATGAGAAATTACGGTATTTGTTTGTGTCATTGCTGTGGCTTTTTCACATTGTAAGTTCTTTTTTGTTGATTCAGTGTTTTTTGCACTAAGTTCAAAGCTGCTATGCCTAGATGTTGATTCAATAGCAACACACTGAATCAAAGATATCTTCACCTACCGAACCAAGGCAAGATATATTCTATGATTTCAACATAGAAATCTTAACTTTATTTTTAATTTTGTGGGGGTGTTGATTTTCTGAAGGTTGATGCTAAGAACTTTCTGAAGGCTCGGGTTGAATCTCGGAAGGCTTTGCTTTACCACTTTGTTTCAGCAGAAATGTTTTGAGTTGGTCAACTGTTGATCTGTGGAGAAAATACAAAATTAAGAATTTATTTTAAGGTATTGACAGAATTAATATTTTTAAACTAATAATTACGATTTCTTTTTCTTCATTTGAAGCTCTGAATAAAAGAATTGTCCTCTGTTAGGAATATGATCGACTCAAATCTTTATCAGAGTGTAAAACATTAAATATAAAAAAAAATAGAATAAAATATTTTTCTGTGAGAGAGACTTGTTTTGTACAGTAAAAATGTCAAAAGCAAAACGATCCTTTACTTTCCGACATGAATATTATTGATTAGTAATTTCTTATAGATAAAAAATATTTTCATGACTAATTTTTTTTGTTGCCTAGCATTCAGAAGAACTTCCTCTACTCGGGCAATTTGTCAGAATCGAAAAACATTAATTTTCTATTTTAAATGTTGGTGGGGGGGTCCCGTTTACAAGACGTCAAACTGATCCCTGACTTTTTGGCATGCATGTGTTTTTTTTTTTGTTTTTTTTTTGCTTTTTTGAGGGGACCAGTCTTTAAATATTGCTGTTTTAAAATAAAAATGAAATGTATTGTAGTGTGACACAAGTGTGTGCATATGTTTATATTTCAATTCCGGTAGATATAAATTAAATGTTGCAAGATTGAAATAAATTCGTAACATTTGTTGAAATTCCTTTCATCTACCTCTTTTCTTCAAGATATAGCTACATAGGTCTCTAATCGAATTTTTCTTGGAAAATCCCTCAAGAAAAACGTAACATTTTTCGTTCTTAATTTTTTTTTTTTTTTTTTTCCTCCTTTCCGGGTCACAAAAAGAAAACTGAGTTCAATGAGTATGATTTTAATTAATAGAAAAATAACAGACAGTTAAGTTTTTTAACTTTTGACTTTTTGAAAGCTTAAAAAAAATAATTAAATAATTCTTTATTGAAAATTTATGAAAAAACAAATTTTGTTTGTTTCAGATTTATAAATTAATCAAAGATCGCGGAAAATTGGTCCACCTGAGTGTTTTCTTTTAAAGTTTAAAAAAAAAAAGGAGAAAACCTAACTTGTTTTGAAAAAGGCTTTCAAGTCTTCTCTCACGTTTCGGTATTTTCCCACGGTGTGTCGTTGGAGACAGTCTTGTTTTGGTTGAAAATGAAACAAGCGCTAACGGAACGAAGACATTTTCAGGTTTCGATGATGGCGCGCGATTTTGAATTCCGAGAAAAGTTTTTGCGATGATATAAAATAATAAAATGAGTTAATTTTTCTTTTCTCTTTTTTTTTTTTTTTTTTTTTTTTTTATAGTTGAAGGCAAAAATTACTTGTTTAGTGGTACCGCCGCGTCATTTTGTTGTGGTCTATGATCATCCCTATGTACAGAGTTAGTAGTAGTATTGATTCAACATTGAAAAAATATAGTTACATTATGCTTTATGTCTTGACTCTTGATTATTTTCTTTTCTCCACCCTATGGACTTCTTCTGCTCACCCAGTGATTTTTTTTTTCTCTCTATCTCTCCGTTTGTGTACCCAAGGTCGGTCTGATTTTCTTAACTTATTTTAAGTTTTTAGCTTTTAAGTCTTTAATATTAATAAAAACTAACATTTCAGGATTATATTTTCTACTACATAACTGCATGGATGTATTGTTATCCAAGTACTTGTTTTCTGAGGGGGAAGTTAACATATGTCAGAATTATGAGTTCACAATATCCAGAAGCTGGCTTAATAGCGAAGTTGGAATAGAGTACCATTAGGAAACAAAATATATTTAATTTAGAAAATAATTTTCATTTCATTTACAGTGGCTCAAAAAGAAGCATGTGCATTTTTACAGCAATAGTTTTGAAAAGTTGGTTCTTTTGGCATTGTGACACCTCTCTGCCTCTCTCTCTCCCACACTGTGTGTGTGTCTGCCTCTCTGTCTCTCTCTCTCTCCCACACTGTGTGTGTGTCTGCCTCTCTGTCTCTCTCTCTCTCCCACACTGTGTGTGTGTCTGCCTCTCTGTCTCTCTCTCTCTCCCACACTGTGTGTGTGTCTGCCTCTCTGTCTCTCTCTCCCACACTGTGTGTGTGTTCTCTCTCTCCCACACTGTGTGTGTGTCTGCCTCTCTCTCTCCCACACTGTGTGTGTGTCTGCCTCTCCTCTCTCCCACACTGTGTGTGTGTCTGCCTCTCTCTCTCTCCACACTGTGTGTGTGTCTGCCTCTCTCTCTCCACACTGTGTGTGTGTCTGCCTCTCTCTCTCCCACACTGTGTGTGTGTCTGCCCTCTCTCTCTCCCACACTGTGTGTGTGTCTGCCTCTCTCTCTCCCACACTGTGTGTGTGTCTGCCTCTCTCTCTCCCACACTGTGTGTGTCTGCCTCTCTCTCTCCCACACTGTGTGTGTGTCTGCCTCTCTCTCTCCCACACTGTGTGTGTGTCTGCCTCTCTCTCTCCCACACTGTGTGTGTGTCTGCCTCTCTCTCTCCCACACTGTGTGTGTGTCTGCCTCTCTCTCTCCCACACTGTGTGTGTGTCTGCCTCTCTCTCTCCCACACTGTGTGTGTGTCTGCCTCTCTCTCTCCCACACTGTGTGTGTGTCTGCCTCTCTCTCTCCCACACTGTGTGTGTGTCTGCCTCTCTCTCTCCCACCCACGCTCTGTGTGTGTCTGCCTCTCTCTCTCTCTCTCCCACGCTCTGTGTGTGTCTGCTCTCCTCTCTCTCTCTCCCACGCACGCTCTGTGTGTGTCTGCCTCTCTCTCTCTCTCTCCCACGCACGCTCTGTGTGTGTCTGCCTCTCTCTCTCTCTCTCTCCCACGCACGCTCTGTGTGTGTCTGCCTCTCTCTCTCTCTCTCCCACGCACGCTCTGTGTGTGTCTGCCTCTCTCTCTCTCTCTCTCCCACGCACGCTCTGTGTGTGTCTGCCTCTCTCTCTCTCTCTCTCCCACGCACGCTCTGTGTGTGTCTGCCTCTCTCTCTCTCTCTCCCACGCACGCTCTGTGTGTGTCTGTGTCTCTCTCTCTCTCTCCCCACGCGCGCTCCGTGTGTGTCTCTCTCTCTCTCTCTCTCCCACGCGCGCTCCGTGTGTGTCTCCTCTCTCTCTCTCTCTCCCACGCGCGCTCCGTGTGTGTCTCTCTCTCTCTCTCTCTCCCACGCGCGCTCCGTGTGTGTCTCTCTCTCTCTCTCTCTCCCACGCGCGCTCCGTGTGTGTGCGTCTCTCTCTCTCTCTCTCCCACGCGCGCTCCGTGTGTGTGCGCGTCTCTCTCTCTCTCTCTCCCACGCGCGCTCCGTGTGTGTGCGCGTCTCTCTCTCTCTCTCTCCCACGCGCGCTCCGTGTGTGTGCGCGTCTCTCTCTCTCTCTCTCCCACGCGCGCTCCGTGTGTGTGCGCGTCTCTCTCTCTCTCTCTCTCCCACGCGCGCTCCGTGTGTGTGCGCGTCTCTCTCTCTCTCTCTCTCCCACGCGCGCTCCGTGTGTGTGCGCGTCTCTCTCTCTCTCTCTCTCTCCCACGCGCGCTCCGTGTGTGTGCGCGTCTCTCTCTCTCTCTCTCTCCCACGCGCGCTCCGTGTGTGTGCGCGTCTCTCTCTCTCTCTCTCTCTCCCACGCGCGCTCCGTGTGTGTGCGCGTCTCTCTCTCTCTCTCTCTCTCCCACGCGCGCTCCGTGTGTGTGCGCGTCTCTCTCTCTCTCTCTCTCTCCCACGCGCGCTCCGTGTGTGTGCGCGTCTCTCTCTCTCTCTCTCTCTCCCACGCGCGCTCCGTGTGTGTGCGCGTCTCTCTCTCTCTCTCTCTCTCCCACGCGCGCTCCGTGTGTGTGCGCGTCTCTCTCTCTCTCTCTCTCTCCCACGCGCGCTCCGTGTGTGTGCGCGTCTCTCTCTCTCTCTCTCTCTCCCACGCGCGCTCCGTGTGTGTGCGCGTCTCTCTCTCTCTCTCTCTCTCCCACGCGCGCTCCGTGTGTGTGCGCGTCTCTCTCTCTCCCACGCGCGCTCCGTGTGTGTGCGCGTCTCTCTCTCTCCCACGCGCGCTCCGTGTGTGTGCGCGTCTCTCTCTCTCCCACGCGCGCTCCGTGTGTGTGCGCGTCTCTCTCTCTCTCTCTCTCTCCCACGCGCGCTCCGTGTGTGTGCGCGTCTCTCTCTCTCTCTCTCTCTCCCACGCGCGCTCCGTGTGTGTGCGCGTCTCTCTCTCTCTCTCTCTCTCTCCCACGCGCGCTCCGTGTGTGTGCGCGTCTCTCTCTCTCTCTCTCTCTCCCACGCGCGCTCCGTGTGTGTGCGCGTCTTCTCTCTCTCTCTCTCTCTCCCACGCGCGCTCCGTGTGTGTGCGCGTCTCTCTCTCTCTCTCTCTCTCCCACGCGCGCTCCGTGTGTGTGCGCGTCTCTCTCTCTCTCTCTCTCTCCCACGCGCGCTCCGTGTGTGTGCGCGTCTCTCTCTCTCTCTCTCTCTCCCACGCGCGCTCCGTGTGTGTGCGCGTCTCTCTCTCTCTCTCTCTCTCCCACGCGCGCTCCGTGTGTGTGCGCGTCTCTCTCTCTCTCTCTCTCCCACGCGCGCTCCGTGTGTGTGCGCGTCTCTCTCTCTCTCTCTCTCTCCCACGCGCGCTCCGTGTGTGTGCGCGTCTCTCTCTCTCTCTCTCTCTCCACGCGCGCTCCGTGTGTGTGCGCGTCTCTCTCTCTCTCTCTCTCTCCCACGCGCGCTCCGTGTGTGTGCGCGTCTCTCTCTCTCTCTCTCTCTCCCACGCGCGCTCCGTGTGTGTGCGCGTCTCTCTCTCTCTCTCTCTCTCCCACGCGCGCTCCGTGTGTGTGCGCGTCTCTCTCTCTCTCTCTCTCTCCCACGCGCGCTCCGTGTGTGTGCGCGTCTCTCTCTCTCTCTCTCTCTCTCCCACGCGCGCTCCGTGTGTGTGCGCGTCTCTCTCTCTCTCTCTCTCTCTCTCCCACGCGCGCTCCGTGTGTGTGCGCGTCTCTCTCTCTCTCTCTCTCTCTCCCACGCGCGCTCCGTGTGTGTGCGCGTCTCTCTCTCTCTCTCTCTCTCTCTCCCACGCGCGCTCCGTGTGTGTGCGCGTCTCTCTCTCTCTCTCTCTCTCTCTCCCACGCGCGCTCCGTGTGTGTGCGCGTCTCTCTCTCTCTCTCTCTCTCTCTCCCACGCGCGCTCCGTGTGTGTGCGCGTCTCTCTCTCTCTCTCTCTCTCCCACGCGCGCTCCGTGTGTGTGCGCGTCTCTCTCTCTCTCTCTCTCTCTCCCACGCGCGCTCCGTGTGTGTGCGCGTCTCTCTCTCTCCCACGCGCGCTCCGTGTGTGTGCGCGTCTCTCTCTCTCCCACGCGCGCTCCGTGTGTGTGCGCGTCTCTCTCTCTCCCACGCGCGCTCCGTGTGTGTGCGCGTCTCTCTCTCTCCCACGCGCGCTCCGTGTGTGTGCGCGTCTCTCTCTCTCCCACGCGCGCTCCGTGTGTGTGCGCGTCTCTCTCTCTCCCACGCGCGCTCCGTGTGTGTGCGCGTCTCTCTCTCTCCCACGCGCGCTCCGTGTGTGTGCGCGTCTCTCTCTCTCCCACGCGCGCTCCGTGTGTGTGCGCGTCTCTCTCTCTCCCACGCGCGCTCCGTGTGTGTGCGCGTCTCTCTCTCTCCCACGCGCGCTCCGTGTGTGTGCGCGTCTCTCTCTCTCCCACGCGCGCTCCGTGTGTGTGCGCGTCTCTCTCTCTCCCACGCGCGCTCCGTGTGTGTGCGCGTCTCTCTCCTCTCCCACGCGCGCTCCGTGTGTGTGCGCGTCTCTCTCTCTCTCCCACGCGCGCTCCGTGTGTGTGCGCGTCTCTCTCTCTCTCCCACGCGCGCTCCGTGTGTGTGCGCGTCTCTCTCTCTCTCCCACGCGCGCTCCGTGTGTGTGCGCGTCTCTCTCTCTCTCCCACGCGCGCTCCGTGTGTGTGCGCGTCTCTCTCTCTCTCCCACGCGCGCTCCGTGTGTGTGCGCGTCTCTCTCTCTCTCCCACGCGCGCTCCGTGTGTGTGCGCGTCTCTCTCTCTCTCCCACGCGCGCTCCGTGTGTGTGCGCGTCTCTCTCTCTCTCCCACGCGCGCTCCGTGTGTGTGCGCGTCTCTCTCTCTCTCCCACGCGCGCTCCGTGTGTGTGCGCGTCTCTCTCTCTCTCTCCCACGCTCTGTCATTACACACACATATATACACAAATTATTATTATTATTTGATGTTTTCTAGTTCTTTATTGTGGTCATTTATTTCGTATAACACATTGGCTTTATCAACCCATTTTTTTTTATTCTTTTGCAGCTATTTAAAATCCTTTTGTTAGGATACAGTTGAAATTGTTGTGGCTGATGCAATCTTTAAGTCCTGCCTTTAGGCAATCTTTTAAATTTGTGTGAATGTTAAGCAGTTTTTCATCATTGGGATAGTGACTAACTCCTTTTTAAGTACACATGGTAACAAAAAGGCTTAAAAACTTTAGCTATCACCAGTTTTTTTTTTTTTTTTTTACCAATTTAAAAAAATTTTTTTCTGTTAAGTAATTTTATGATAATACTGAAACATTTTCATCCCCATTCAATTTTTTGCAACATCCTTCATAAAAAAGCACAATACATTGGATAAATAAAATAATTGATTTTATATTGTAGTATAATAACTACACATAAGTCAATGAAAAGTTGGTAATTTTATAAATTGTCAATGAGATTAATATTTTTAGATTTTGCTATTTTTAATTTGTCTTAATTTTCTGAAAGTAATTTCTCCCTGAAGGTTACTTGGATTGACAAGAACCTGATGAAGGTTGGAGAGTATAACCACCAAAATGTTAACACAAAAGATCAGGACAATACTTGAAGGGCAAATATTTAAAAAAAAATTTTTTTCAGTACAATTTGTATAACTTATATTATAAAATTATCTCCAAAATAATCCAAAAATGTTTTGGCTTTAAATAACCTTAAAAAGGTTAAGCTGTTAAAAAAAAAAAAAAAAAAAAAAATCAATCAAATCGAGTGGAATTTAATTTAATCCACTTTATTTCAAAATGTTAATTTTGCATTTCTGATTCCAGTTGATTGTCAGTTCTTTTTGTTGAGCATTTGGCTGATTACACTTAAGCCTGGCCAATTACTCCACAGTAATTTTATTAACTGTTAAATTTTCAAAATATTTTTAAATTAGCCAAAGTGTTTCTGAGTACCATGGTTGCCATGGTAATGATTTTTCCTTAATTTTTTTTTTCTTTTTTTGTTATTCTAATGTTCTTATTCAATGGAACATTTGCAAATGAGTAAAAATTTAAATAAACTGATTTTCACATATTCCATCTTACATACTTATTATTCAGATATTCCATATCGGTCATTTTATCAAATCAAGATAGGTTTTTAAAACATTTTTAAAGATTCTTTCTGAATGTGATGACTGTGATTTCCCCTCTGCCCCTTCTGGGTGAACTATAAATATATCGGTTGATTAGTCCTGATCAGTTGGCACAAAATGTTTAACTCAAGGGAATCTGCTGCTTTAAATTGTCAGTTATTTTTTTTTTCTTCTCTTGGCTATTCAAACTGGCTGTTTTCCTCTTGGGGTGAAGCTACCTTCTACATCTACCCTTGCCCACTTGCTTCTAAGCTCTAGACCCACCTCTGATACAACTTCACAAAGAACTTTGTGAAAATGTGGGTGGATCCTCATTACATTATATTACCTTTTTAGTCAGATTTGATCTTAATGACCTTGGCTTAATATCAAATGGTTTTCTATTTGATTTTCTTTCCTACTCTACCTTTTGAATTGAGGCAAGGCTGACCAAGAGCTAAATTTTCCAATAGAAATTAATTTTAACCTTTTACCTGATTTAAAAAGAAAAACAAATTGTACCTTTTGATATAACACACATAGGTGCGATGGATGAATTGTCATCTAAATTATGCAAAAATGAAAATAACACTGACATCTCATTTTAACAGATATATTTACCAAAATTACACAAAGATATCTTTGAATACTAAAAAGTAAATGTATTCAATTGCCATTGGCTTCAACTTCAACTTCCAAATGTCTTCAGAATCTCCAGCAACTCTTCTGAACAGTCTCTTTGTTTAAGTTGGTGAATGCTGCCATAATCCTTGCCTTCAGTTTATCTTTGATTTTACAAGGAGTTTTGTTGGTCACTCACTCAACTGTGCTCCACACATAATAATCAAGGTGGTTACTGTCGGGGGAGTTAGGTAGCCAGATGTAAGGGGCGATCTGGTTGCAGAAATTGTTTGATAGCCATAACTGGGTTAACCAGACATAGGGTTTTCTTGACCTAGGGTAGCACTACTTCCTCAAGGCACTTGATTTAGGCCCCCATGTTGAGTCTGAGGCTCTGTGGGAATATGAATGGAGACATAACATCACCATCACTAGTGATCACTCTCAATGTCTTTGTAATCACCATTAAACTCCTCCAACTCTTTCTGAATCTTCTGCACTGTCTGCAGATTTATACCCAAACATTCTAAAATGTTTGTATTGGAGCTTCTGGCACAAATGGCATGCTGTACTGCTTGGCATTTCCAAATTTCTGGTGGAGTGAATTGTGTCATGGTAGTCTTTTTCTTGCAGATGATGCCCAACTGTGCGATTGGCAAAATCAAAAATATAAAATGGCGACAATTTACCCATTGCACTAATATATATATATATATATATATATATATATATATATATATATATATAATGAACACCTATTTTCCTGAAAAATTGTTTTAAGAAAAATATTTTAAAAAGTTCAACTGACAATAGTGCAAGCTGCTTAGTCAATGATATGATTGTAGAAGTTAACAAAGAGACAGAAAGAATTAATGTACATTACCCACCTTGGCTTATTAGTCTTTATTTTTCTGTTCTTAATTTTTTATTTGTTCACTAAAACATTCCTCTATCCTATATTATATTTCTAGGTTGACTTTTTCATTTTTAACAATTTAAATATCTGGGAAGTATTTTAACAGAGAACGGAAAGTGTGACATTGAAATGTGAAGGTGCATTGCAAAATCTAAGCAAAGTATTAAGAAATAAGAAAATTTCATTAGAAATGATGAAAAGAGTACAACTGTCATGTAATATCAGTCCTCTTATATCTCATCTTCTCAAAGATGAGACTTGAAGCAAAAGAAATGTGGTTCTACAGAAGGATGCTGAGAATAATCTGGGCTGAACATGTGGACAATGATAGTTTTAGAGAAAATGGGAACAAAAATGGAAACTTATACTTACTATTAGAAATTATCATTTGAAATTTGTAGGGCACTTAACGAGGAAAGAAGCTTGGAAAACTTGATACTAGCGACCTTCAGTAA
Organism: Acanthosepion lycidas; assembly: GCA_963932145.1. Lineage (NCBI taxonomy): Eukaryota > Metazoa > Mollusca > Cephalopoda > Sepiida > Sepiidae > Acanthosepion > Acanthosepion lycidas. Next base: position 41,958,584 of record OZ010604.1, read on the forward strand.
ATGAACAGTTTAGGAGTGATAACAAAATGGCAAAATTTATTAGGAGCTACAAAAGACAAGAAATTTTGGAGAGCCATGATTGCCAATATCCTGAAGGGACATGGCACATAAAAGAATTTATAGAGACTTTTAAATTATTTTCTTCACAAATGCTATAAATTAAACTTAAGCAGTCTCTCAGTAAAATTCAAAATAATTCTTTAATTCCTTCCATATCAACTTTTATATAATAATGATACATTGCTAAACATGCTTTCTAAGTAAATATATAACTTGATAATCTTCATGAAATATTGTCAATGGTTTCTTAAACTTGTTAATCACTGATTCTTCAAAATGTTTTAGAATTAAATAATATCCATGATTTTGAATTGATGTAACCATTCTCAAAAATTTACAAAATAGGATTTAACATTGTGCTAATTAAGAAGCCTCTTGCATGTCTGTCACAGTTCAAAACTGAATATTTTTGTTTGTCAAATAAACTAGTCCAGAATCATCTGCTTACATATTGTCTGTTTGGGCCAGACCATAATTTTCTGTGAGGTTTTTCTTGAATGAAAATGTGCCAGAGGAAGAGATGTTTCTTGTAGAGCAATTTGCTTGTTTGTACCTTTCTTGCCCTGTTGCCAAATCAATAAGTGTCTACTGATGCAACTGTTCTAATTATGTACAAAGCTTTGATTTGCTGGTGGGAATTTGCTTGTGAAATAAAAATCGATAGAACGTTTGTGTTGAAAATCATCATGGTGGGGGACGTCTTGGCTTTTGTCAGCTTGTAGCCTTCTTTGTCAAAGATGTTATTTATGTTTGCTACTGACTTGCTGCTTTTCTCAAAACTTAACAGTCAATAAAGTGTATTTTTCTGGGAGTTCAACCAAGATAATAATAATAAAAATAGTAGTTAGAAAGTAGATATAATAACAGCTATATAACTATATTTATTTAAATATGCAGGCTCTATTAAAATATTGTTTAACCTGATAGTGGCTACTTAGTTTCTCACTCTCTCTCTCCCTCACCCTCACCCTCCCTCACCCTCACCCTCCCCCACCCTCACCCTCACCCTCCCTCACCCTCTCTCTCTCTCCCTCACCCTCTCTCTCTCTCCCTCACCCTCTCTCTCTCTCCCTCACCCTCTCTCTCTCTCCCTCACCCTCTCTCTCTCTCCCTCACCCTCTCTCTCTCTCCCTCACCCTCTCTCTCTCTCCCTCACCCTCTCTCTCTCTCCCTCACCCTCTCTCTCTCTCCCTCACCCTCTCTCTCTCTCCCTCACCCTCTCTCTCTCTCCCTCACCCTCTCTCTCTCTCCCTCACCCTCTCTCTCTCTCCCTCACCCTCTCTCTCTCTCCCTCACCCTCTCTCTCTCTCCCTCACCCTCTCTCTCTCTCCCTCACCCTCTCTCTCTCTCCCTCACCCTCTCTCTCTCTCCCTCACCCTCTCTCTCTCTCCCTCACCCTCTCTCTCTCTCCCTCACCCTCTCTCTCTCTCCCTCACCCTCTCTCTCTCTCCCTCACCCTCTCTCTCTCTCCCTCACCCTCTCTCTCTCTCTCCCTCACCCTCTCTCTCTCTCTCCCTCACCCTCTCTCTCTCTCTCTCCCTCTCACTCTCTCACTCTCACTCTCCCTCTCACTCTCTCACTCTCACTCTCCCTCTCACTCTCTCACTCTCACTCTCCCTCTCACTCTCTCACTCTCACTCTCTCTCTTTTTTTAATTATTTTTTATTCGTTCATTCATTTCTTTACAATTTATTTATATCCACCTCCAATCAAGTTCACTTTTAATGCTATCAATGAAAGAAAAATAAACTGAAATTTGAGATAGATCCATTTGTATTTCATTTTTAAAATACCTTGCAAAATTCTCTTCCTACAATTACAACTGAAGGCAAAAAAAAAAAATCTAGCCTCTCTCTCTCTCTCTCTCTATGTGTGTGAAATATCTACAGAAAGTAAAATAGCTTATTTTTAATTAGATTAAGCAATTTTGCAATTTCATTGGATATATTTTTACATAAGTAATCTACAATATTTTATCTATAAAATTAACTCTATTGTCACATGTAAGAAAGAATTCTGCTTTTTAACTCATTAAAACTGAAAATATCCAAAGAAACCTAAAACAAAAATAATGTATTAGCAGCCTGATCTCCCTATTTACTCATGAGATATTCCAGTGTTCTTGTTAATTGAATATTTCATTAACTCTTAGCATCTCATAAGACATTTCTCTTATAATGCACTTGTATATATCATAAGGATATAAAGAAATTTAATAAACACGTAAACTTTTCACTATAATTTCATGAAACTTTCAGGAAATGATGTCCCGTGATGTTGCTAGCCAACAATGAATGAATATAACTTGAATGTCATTATCTGTATTAGAGTATTGTTCTCATTATTGCTATCATTGATGTTAATGAGATTGCTGATATGTAAAGATAACACCGAAATATTACTCTCTGTATTGTCCCGATTTCATTTTCTTTCATCGAAACATTTTGTGAATAAATTGACTAAATTCAGGATGACTATTTGTTTCTGGAATCCTCCAATTTTTCTTTTTTTTCTTTTTGTGTGATGTTATAACTTGAAAAAGTTTTAAAAAACCCCAACAAAAAACGTCTTTCAATTGCAGGTAAACAAAACTAAAAAACATGGATACAACCATTAAAGGAAGTGCTTTATAAATTGGTCTCCTTTGCTAAAGACCACAAAAATACCTAAAATGAATGACATTAACATGATATATTATATACTGTATACTTTTCCTGTGGATAATGCTAAGTTAAGAATGGTAGATCAGACTAAGTGACTGATAAATACATAGACATAGATTGTTAAATTTTATCTGAATGCTTGAAATGAGGAAGGATTATTATTATCATAAACTGATTTAAACAAATAAGTATCCTTGTCTAGGTTGTTATATTTGCATTGTTTTAGTCATCATTGTAGTTAAAGTTCAAGAAATTTCTAATAAAACCATTTATTCAATCAATGGCATCAGGTTATTCTTTTTCTGTCTGTGCTATAGGATATCTCTTTAAATCTTTCTAGGTAGTTAATGCTTGTGATGTTGTTTGTTTGCCTCTCTCATTGAACACCAAAGATTATTTTTATTTTATTTTTTAAGCAATTTGCCCCATGCAAAAGGTTACTAAGAGTGAAAGAGAATGAAAGACTTGAGGATTGGGTTTCCGGGTTCCTCCTAAACAGATAACAAGGGATAAACTTCTGTTCAAAAGATTGGGGAGGAGTGCAAACCAGACAATAGATGAATCAATTTACTCTTATAGAGGAGGAAAAAAAATAAATAAATAAATAATTAGTAAATAAAATTTCTTGTTTCAGGTGAAGATGTTAGAAGTAGAGAGTTGAAGTAAACTTAAGGAACTGGAAACCCAATCCTCAACAGGAAACAAAGAATAAACCGCTACTCCTGTTCAATTGAACTCCTGACAATGTTTTCATCGACTAAGCCATTGTGCTGCAGAACAGTGTTATTGTTTCAAACGCTGACCTATATAAGACTGCACCCACAAAAAAACCTATTGTTTAGGATATATTGCAAGTGGCAAAGATAGGATTGGATGCACTTGGAAATCTGATTAGTCTTTAAGTACTAATTGTAATATGACCAAAGATAATCTGTATTATGTAAGGATTATATTTCCAAACCCTTGGCAGAATTCTAATCTTGTTTAAACTAGAAAAATTTAAAGAAACCTTTTGCTGACCTATAGGCAACATTAATAACATTAGTTTTTATTTTTCAACCCTTTTTATACTTGATACAAAAATAGGAATATAATACTAAAGTAAGCAATGCAACTTTTAAAAGTAGTTGCATCTCTTTCACCATGAAAAAGTTCACTTTTCTTTTTTGATCACCATTTTTTTTTTTTTTTTTTTTTTATAAAAATCAGAATTGGAAATTGTGATGCTTTTATAAGTTTCAATTCCTTTGTAGATGTAGGCTGAAATTATTCTTTTTAACAGATGGACAGTTAATTTGACTTGTGCATATAAAATTAAAATTCTTTGTCAGTGGTCAGCCCAATTGAGTCTTGTCTTATCAGATAAGACAGAATGATATTGTTCACCTAATACAGGGCTTAAGTGGCTTTGAAGGTAGAGATTTACTGAATTGGCATGTTCTAAGGATATATAAGGAGGGAGTAAAGATTGCATATTATGAGAATTTGTAGGATAGATAATGGTTGTCACTTGACTTGAGATGTTAAGATTGTTGTATTCCTTTAGAAATCTGTTCTAAATTGCAACAGTTCTTTGGAAGAAGTTGCCTGAGTAGAACTTCCCCCTTATGAAGGGAATGAGGATAAGTTGACTTGGTGGATCCTTGTTGTGGACTGGTGGAACCAAAGAATATTGTTGGCCTGAACATCTTCCATGAAAATAGGAATAGTGCAGCAAGAGGCTAGTAATATTCCACCTGTGGGAAAGGTGTTAAAGAGTGAAGAACAATTCGTCACCCAAAAGGTAGCATAAATGCTTTTGAACTTGGCCACAACTGGAAAGTGAGGATTGGGTAGCTCTGGCCTAAATATGACAGCAATACCCCTTATTTTTTGGTCTGATCTGACACTTCTAAAGATAATCCATCACTAAAAGACATTGCAAAAATGTTCAGCTCTCTGTTCCATAATGTACTAGACTAAGTGAGCTTAAGGTCAATTAGATGTTTCAGGCAGGGAGACTCAACTGTTCATACCTTAGTTTTGGATGGTTTGAATGAATTGGGGGGGTGTATTTTTGTACTCCAGCATCACTTTCTTGGCATACTGCTACTACAACTACAATTAAAAATAAAGTTAACATTGCGTGGGCTTATAATGTGAATCCAAAAAGCTTCACTCTTTCAAATTTTCTGAGACAGTACATATTTTACTTCAAGCCATATCATCTTGAAATACTGGTTCTCATACAATCACTGAAGTTAAGCAACATTGAGCCTGATCACTACCTAGATAGCTGACCACTTGGGAATACCAGGTACTCTAAGCTGGGATGTGGAGTTGGTGTAATGGATAATGGCTTTTAACTGGAAATCAGAGAGCAGAGTTCCAATTCCAGTTGTTTGTTATATTTTTTTACATGCAAATACCCTTTGAAAAGGTATGAAATCACCTTTTCTCCTAGCTATGGATTAATTAGTAGGACCCTTGTATGAGTAAATCTTAATCACCAAAAAATTCTTACAATCTAAATAGATTTTCTGGCTTTAAATAACGTACAAAAGGTTGATAAGTCATAAAAACAGACCAATTATAATTCTTTTAAACCATGTAAATCTAGAATTTGGAGGAATGTGAAGCATCAACCAATCAGCTGAGGCTTGAAACTAAAGTTACAAGTTTTCATTGTTTTGTGACGAGGATGTCATTATTCATCCTTTAAACAAAGCATTTATTATTCAACTGTAAAATTTTGCAATCTCATAAATGAAATGCTACTGAATTTAAAGAAGAAAAAAATATTGGTAACCAACATGTAACTGTTCAATTAGGCTTTTTTTTTCTTTTTCTTTTTTTTAACCAATATATTTGGCCAGACTCTTTGACTTCCCCTTTTAATGTTGTAAGAATTATTTGATATTTCACATTAATATTCATTAATAATTAATACTTTATTCGGCCAATGAGAAATTGAACATGATACTTCGCATTCATCATGAAATAAATGCTTTTTCTTCCCTCACACACACACACATCCAGATAGTATATCTGTAAAAAGACAATATGAATAATAAAGACAAATGGAAAACTTAACCGACACATTTTGTCCTCTGTAGGACTTTATGAAGGTAAATGCAAGGTTTTTATTTTGTAACAAGTATTTGTATACAAGGGCAAAAATGTTATTAGTTTTTCAAATAGGGGATATGAAGTGATACAATTCAATATCTAATAAACAAAAGTGAGTAAGTGATGTTTTTGAAAATATTTTTCTTGATAAATTTTGTGCAAATTGGTATTTGAATTAATTTAGTTTATGATTAACTATTTTGAATAATATGAGGTCATGGGTTTAACCATTTTTTTAGTTAACATTTTTGTAGTTGTGTATCTTGGATTGGGAAAGTAGTAGTTCTTTCAGGAATGGGGAATTTTAAAAAAAATGAGGGGCACATTCAAATTTTGATAAAATTTGATAGCAGCACTCTTGAGGATTTTCCTTCTAAGCAAGTTTCTTTTAATAAGTGTGGCATTCTTTAGATCAAAGTTGTGGTTGAATTTGTTTCTATGTATGACTAATACATTTGATAAATTGTGTGTAAGATTCCTTTTGTGTTCATAGATGTTTTTTAAAATTTCTTCAAGTTTCTCTCAATGTATTGTGGCAGTTTATTTTATATATACCTCCTTCAGAATTATTGTTATGGGTAGTTTAGGTCCTGATCATTTTTACTCTTGTATATAAATACTTGTTATAAGATTAAATCCTTGCATTTGCTTTGGTAAAGTCCTGCAGATGGTGAAACATGTTGGGTAAAATAAATTTCCCTTTTGTTTATACATATTAGTTAAAAACAAACATTTTATATCTATTGAATTTAATGATTTTTTTTTATTTTTATTTTTTATTTTTTTTTTCTACTATAAGAATCTTTTCACAATTTTGTCCTAATGTACAAATCTTTCAACAAATTTGGTTGTTGTGTGTGGATAACTTGGCCAGAATTAATGTTGTGTTGTCCCAAACTTTCAACTCGCATAAGTCAATATAAGTATATGTGAGAAAAGAAAATGCATCACCTGATGATGATTTTCATTGAATCTAAGACTACTATTCGGTCCAGGTAGTTTCATTTAGTGGCATATCATCACCTCTATGGATTATTTAATGCTAAAATATAAATATTTTAGCACAATTTTATAGCTTCAACTAAATATATTTTGAACACAATTGCATGCCTCTAATCTCTCGATTAGAAGCCTTGCTGCCAGATTTGGTCCAGGGTTGAACTCACAATTACTATATCACCAAATCCTTGCTTGCATATACCGAGTTCAAGTGTAGCTAGCGATAAAGAGCAACCATGATTATTATTATTATTATTATTATAATAGTGTTGTGCTAACCTAAGTAAATACATATGACTTGGTATTTCTTATATTGAATTATGTATCTATGAAAAATGAATTAACAGTAAGGGTGGGTCTAAAAAGTTTCTGTTCAATAGACCTACCATCCAGATTTGGTATCTGACAGTTTACCATACTTATTTCCTGGCAATCTGAAAATTGTTATTTAACAGTAGATAACAAATTCTGACATTTGACAAACACATTTTGAATTATTTGGAAGAGATTAAAATCAGTTCCTTTTCAACAGCAACACCACATGAGCAGTTTTTTTTTTTGTTTTTTTTTAACTCTGAAACATATATCCTCTGAGATAATTTTTCCCTCAAATTGAGTTGACAGCTGCATGTCTATTGGAAAGGTAGCTTTTGCAGCTGTGCTCTCTGATATTTTAAGTGTCAGATCTCCTACCAGTAGATGTTGGTTAGAATTTTGAGATTAACCATTTTGATCTTAAAATTTTTATTTTTGGCACCTGCATCATGCAAAGTACTGCTTGCGGAATGGTGTTTCTGTTAATCAACTATATGGGTTCCACCTGATCTTAATTTTATTTGTATTATGTTGTCATGACTTTTTGAACAATCAGATTACTGGTATTGCCTTGAAAATCAACACTCAAAATCCTTGCTTTAATCTGGGCTTGAACACTTATTAGAAACTTTAAGCTAATCTTCACTCAATACAAGGTTCGAGAGCCACTCAAGGTAGAGTTACTGAATGATCTGTATCATGTCAATTTAAGATGTTGTAGAGTAGCTAGCACCCTGGCTCATAGCCTTAAATAGTCTACAATTAAGGACTTCAACAGTTGATTAATAAGTTGATACTAAGCTAATTAATATTCAGACTGTTATTCAGATTGTTTTGTGACTTATTGTTCTGTGTTTTTTTTTTTTTTTTTTTTTTTTTTTTTTGTTTCTTGTTTTGTTTGTTTTTGTTTTTTTTTTTGTTTCTTGTTTTGTTTGTTTTTTTTTGTATGTATTTGTTAGTACCTGATACTGGTGCTGAATAAATATATTAAGCACTCATTCTTCTCTGTGTATCATTCACCTCGACAATACAACAGATTGTCGATGAGGATTCGAGAAATCACAACTGAAACAAGTTATGACAAATAATTGGATAAAACAACTGTAGCAAAAGATACCACAGTCAACCATGGCAGCATGCAGAAGTGGGGGCAGAAGGTACAATGGACACAGGTATCCATATTGGGTGGGCATGCAATCAGAAAACTAAAAAAGAATTTAGTTTGAATAAAGTGTTTTTTCATGTTTCAACAGATTTCTCATATTTCTCAGTAGTAGGCCCTATATATACCCCACCCACCACCACCACTTGAGTCTTAGAGGCATGCAATGAAGGAGTTGGCCCTGGACATCATCAAACCTCTGCATGTCATTGAGATCATGACTTTTTTCTTTTAAACTACCTGATCTGGATTGAACTTCTGACTGGCAAGAAACTGGATCTGTTTACTACATTAGTGGCTGAAGTGAATAATAAATTTAAATGTGATAAGAATACCCAAGATAAGGACATTAGTCTAAGCAAATCAAAGTACAATTATTAATAGAAGTAATTTAGAATTAATTAGTCTTTATCCAAATGCTAAACTTGTCAAGTGGGTTTGTCAATTTTTGTTTACACCTGTTGCTCATGTAAATGACAAATATTTGCCACTTTGTGTGAAATGACTTTTGGGTGTTAAGCTTATGTGAAGTAGCCATTTTTATTTCTCAAATATAGACAACGTCTATTTTTCTGATTATAAACAATATTCTCTCTGAAGTTTTACATGTAGACTTTTGGAGAAATTATATAGTCTTGAAATTGTTTTTTGTAATTGATCTATATTGGTGGGGAGGTGTCAAAATCAAATAATCCATTCTTTATCCTTTTCATTGCAAAGGTAGTTGGTCTTTTAAGTCTTCTTATATGTAAAGAAAGGGAAACTTCAGAATAAATTTAAAATTTGAGTTAGAATGTACTGTGTTTACTGTTAGAGCATGAGAGTAATACTGTCAGCGAAACTGATTTGCATGTATATTTATACTGATTAAAATACAGGCAATTTAGGCCTTTTCAAATAAATTTTGTTCTGATTAGATAGAATAGTTTTCACTTGTTTCTTTATTCCATCAATTTTTACCCTTGTAAATATGATTTTCATGTAGTGTCTATTTAAGTGAATTATTTGTATATTTTAGTATGCTTTTTATTATTTAAAATTTCTAAAATAAAGATTGATCATGGAAGTTGATATAACATTTTAATAAGTTCTAGGATTGATATCAAGGTGAATATTTCTGTTTTTCTTTGCATTCTAAGTCTGTGTATGCATGATTATTATTTTTTTAATTTTTTTCTTTCTTTTATTTTATTTTTTTTCTGCAGCAAAATATGCTGTCCTGCTTTTTCCATCCTTATTGCTGTAGGTCACAGACCATGGACAAATTCACCAATGAATTCCACTGTCTCCTCTCCCTTGCCATAACCTTGCACTTTGGGCAGTAAGATGTTCCATATTATTCCTGTAATAGAATCTTGCATTATGGCATAATGGATACCAACTCGGAATGAGAAATTGTAGAGCTGAGTTCAAATTCCACTAGAGTTTGTTGCATTCACTTATGCCCAAATGTCCTTGGGAAAGGTGTGAATCCATCTCTTCTCCTCCTAGCTTTGGGTATAATAGCTGGACAGACTCTGGTCATATAGCCTTGGTTGATGATCAGTCTATTGCAGAAAGAAATAGCAACCTACTGCGGGAAAATCTTCTGCCTAGTCAGTCATGAATTGACCTGATTGCCCAAGCATGTATCACATATGGCATTTAAATGAATAGGAATTCCAAGTTACGAATAATCCTCCTCAAGTAAGTGTTGTCTGATTTAATAAGTGGCATTAGACAGTTATTCGCAAACAATACCAAATTACTAGCAAAATCAAATAAGACTTATGATCCTCAAAGCAATACTCATACAATAAAAACAACCATCCACAAAAAAAACAATTGTAATTGACAAGCCCAAATGTATTTAAAAAAAAAACAAAAAAACAAACGCATACGCATTGCACCTTGCTTATGTTCTAACACTCTTTGCCTATGTCACTACTCGATCATTTTATGGAATCTCTGCAATGATGGGGTTACTTAGCTATGTCGATCTCCTTTTCAAGTAACATGCAACAAGTTACATAACAGCAGCAAGGAAGGATTCCTACTATGAGTTGACCTGACCTGTTTTCAAAAATCCAAGATAGATTCCAATTGTTCTGCTCATTACTGAGGAAGAAGTGGATTCATGCATTTCTAAAAATGCAGATAAAATATTTAAAACCTATTTTAAATGACATAATATTGTAGGATAAACAATTCATACCCTACTTTTTAGGAATACATGCTATATATATATATATATATATATATATATAATATATTTTGTCTACAGCACAGTATAGTAGGGTCAGTTGGGCACCATTTGTGAGAAGACCATCGTGACATAATTACCTTTGCCAGAAATTTGAAAATAGCATGTTGTACTGCATGCCATTCACTCCAATACAAACATTTCAGTGTTTTGGTGTCAATCTGAAAACAGTGCAGAGGATTCGGAAAGTTGGATGTCTAATGGGGATTATGAAGGTGTTTGGCATGATCACTACTGAAGGCGACATTATGCCTCCATTCATTTTCCCTAGAGGGTCTTGGATTCAACGTGGAAGCTTACATCATGTACCTTGAAGAGGTAGTGCTGCCCTAGGTCAAGAAAGTGGCTGCTGGCAGACCCCATGTTTGGCAATAGGACTCTGCACCATGCCACACAAGCAGAATCCAGTCATGGCTATCAGACAAGTTCTGTGACCACATCACCCTTTACATCTGGCTGCCTAATTCCCCTGACAGCAACCCCCTTGATTATTATGTGTAGGGTGCAGTTGAGTGAAATACCAACAAGACTCTTTGTAACACCAAAGATAAAATGAAGGCAAGGATTATGGCAGCATTCACCAGCTTAAACAAGGGGACCATCTGGAAGAGTTGCAGGAGATTCTGAAGATCATGGTTGAAGTCATATATATATGCCCATTTGGGCAGCAACCTCTTTTTTTATACAGGTTTTTAGAAGGTAACTGATAAGGTGTTGCAATTTAGCTTTTTAGTAAATTTTTCTTGCATGACTACAAGAGGTTTCTTTTTGGGCATAGTATGTAAAAAAAAAAAAAAAAGAAAAAAAAAATTTTTTCGGATAGCCTATATCTGTAAAAAGACTATAAATAATAAAGACACAAGGAAAACTTATCTTAACCAATGTGTTTCTGTTAACTTGATGAATATTTGAGCATTCCTAACTTGAGAATTTTGAAAAAACAATAACATTTTTGCGCTTGTATATAAGTAGTTGCTACAAATAAAATCCTTACATTTACCATGATAAAGTCCTACAGAGGATGAAATGTGTCAGCTAAGTTTTCCTTCTGTCTTTATTTTTCATATATAGTTAAAAATTTGCTATATTTTTAGAAGAGTGCTCAATATCAGAGATAGACCATTTAGCGATATAGACAGTGTAGATATAGGAATCAACACTGCATGATGGTGATTGTTTTAAACCTGAAGATCATTTGAGGTGTGAAGCTGTCAGTGACCATCTCAATGTTGATTGCTGCCAAGCAACATCCCCATTTCCCCGAGAGATGCCATAAAGAGGATTTATATGGTATAGCACCTGCACCTGAGACTATTAAACCAACCAGGTTTATACTAACATGACAGTCTAAAGAATTACCATCTGCTGTATGTTTATCAAACTAAAAGGATTAACTCTGTAGTCACAAGTAACTGTACAGACTGTAATGTAAATAAATCTCTACAACTTTGATTATCTTGATCTGCTGTTTGTTTATGCTTGATCTTGTTTTGCCAAACAGAAAAGAATCTAATAATTTGACTTTATGGTCAATTGTAAGAGTATTTTTGCATGAGTGTTTATCGAAATTGATTAGTCATTCTTCTTTGCTGCATTGGAATACCAAAATCCGACATTTTGAATTTGGCCCAACTTGGTAAAACCCTTGTAACGCAGGCCACAGTCAAGTTCGCCACCAAATTTTGTACATCTCTTTACATAAGGAGATAAATTTGATGACAAATTTAAAAAAAAAAAAAAATTAAAGATACCCTTTTTGAAAAATTAAAGGCTAAGGTCAAAATTATCTTATTTGGCCTTTTAAGCAAAAACATAAATAGATCACCTTTCAGATCTATCCAAGGACTTTAAAATGGTATATAATTTAACTTTGTAGATGAAAAAACAACTATTTTCCAAAATTCACTTTTTTTTTTTTTTTTTTTTTTTTTTGCAAAGGTCAAAGGGTCATATCTCTGGAACCCTTTGACCTAGAGTTGTAAAATGGGTACCATTCAATTTGTATCATGAAATTCTGTAAGTGCACAAAATTTGAAAAAAATCTGTCGGTGATGCTCAGACCCTTGTTGATTTGACAAAGAATGGCTCTGAACTGGAAATCAAAGAGCCCAGTTCCAATTCCAGTTGTTTGTTGTATTCTCTTACATGAAAGGTATGAAATCACTTCTCTCTCTAGTTATGGGTTAATTAGTTAGGCTTGTATAAGTAACTCCAAAAAATTCTTAAAATCTAAAAATATTTTCTGGCTTTAAATAACCTGCAAAAGGTTGATAAGCCATAAAAAACAAACCAATTATAATTCTTTCAAGCCAATTCTTTCTAGACTGATTTTAGAATTTGGAAGAATGTGCAGCATCAACCACATGTTAACCAATCAGCTGAAGCTTGAAACTAAAGTTACAAAGTAGTTTTCACTGCTTTGTAACTAGGACATCATTATTCATCCTTCAGACCATTTATTATTCAATTGTAAAATCTGACTTTATGATCAGTTGTAACAGTATTTTTGCCTGAGTGTTTATCAAAACCGATTACAGCCATTCTTCATTGCTGCATTGGAACAGTTAATTTTATTTTGTCAGAGCTACTTTTACCAAATCTATATTTTGTGACAGAAGGCATACCTTAGCATGAAATATATTTAGAAAAGTAAAATTATGGGAAATTTTCTCAAGCCTTCCCAGATTCATAAATCTCGAGCTTCACACCAAACCTGATTTGAACTCTTGAGGTTACACAGTAATTTTGGGGGTCAAATTTTAAAAGAAAAGAGTTTTCAAAAATACAGTATATGTCATTATTTTTCTCCAAACAATTTATAACATTACAAAGAGAATGTCGCACCAAAGAAACTGTCATAGATAATACCTTCCATGTGCAGTTGCATTGATGTAGTATACTAACAATTATCTTATATTTAACCTTAAGCATTAACCAACTGATAGTGAAAAATGCCTTGCAAAAGCTAAGTAAAGTATTAACTGGAAAATTTCATTTGGAAATAAGGAAAGAGTACTGAACTTTTGCATATCAGTCCACCTATATGACAGCGAATGTGGGGCAATCTACTCACTGATGAAGAGACTTGAAGCAACACAATTGTGGTTTTATAGAAGGATGCTGAGAATACCATGGCCCAAACATGTGAGCATTGACAAGATTTTAGTGAAAATGGAAACAAAAATGAGCCATATACTTATCAGAAAGATAGAAATATCTAGGGTGCATAATAAAAGGTCTTGGAAAATTTGATACACATAGGACATATTGAAGGCAAGAGGTACAGAGGAAAGCAACACATAACCTGCCTAACAAGCTTGTGTAAATGGCTGGCAGAATAGGGTTCAGAAAAGATAACAAATAGACAATTTATTAAGAGCTACAAAGGACAGGAAATTGTGGAGAGCCATGATTGCCAATACCCTGAATGGACACAGCATATAGAAGTATTCAGTGTATATATAGGTTTTTGGTTTATTATTAAAGTGTTTTTTTTTTTTCTACTGTTTATTCGTCTCTTGTCAATAAAAAATAAAATTTTTTTAAAAAAAAAGTGGGTATTGGGAACTTTTGCACGAACCTAGGACATTGACTTTAACCTTTTAAGGTTTACTTTTTTAAAAAAAAAAAACTATGCTTACAGATATATATATATATACACACACACACACACACACGAAACCTAACCTTCCATAATTAATACCTTAATATTTAACACTAAGGAAAAAATATGCTAGTTACTAAACAAAAATGAAACCATATAAACAAATATTTACTTTATTATGTATGTGTGCATGAATGTAAGTATATGGATACATATTCAAACAATAAATTTAATTTAATTATAAACCTAACCTTCGATAATTTATACCCTAATATTTAAAATACTACCAAATCAAATAAGAAAAATGAAATAATGGCCAAATAAAGATATATAAATATTTACTTTACCATTTTAAGTATTAATAATTAAAATAAAAATTAAATACACCCACATTTTCCAAACTAAAGGAAACCCTAGAAAACTCAAGAATTACTAAGAGCAGAGACTGGATGCTGGATTGTTATATTTGTCTCTGACATTCAAAGTTAAGTGTGAAAAAGGTATAAAACTAATACGGAGAGAGTATAGAGACAAAAAGGAAAAATAACCATGAACTTCTACACATATACACACGTGTGGACAGGTGTGTGCACACAATGAAAGAAGAAAAAAATCAAACTCCATATAAAAGTGATGAAAAATGAGAAAATATGTTGGTATCTTCTGATGAGTGTACAGAGCGATTACAGGAGGATCTGTCTTTGAAACTCTTGAGCAGAGATGCTGAAAATAACACCAGTTAAGTGATGAATTTTATATTTCTATTAATTCTGTGGTTGTGTAGGCAGCATGGATTCTGTGGACTGTGACTGTCTTCAGTGGGTGCACAAGAAGTGAATTGGCCAGAGAACCATCCCCAAGAGCAAGTTTGGGATTTGCACAGACTGTTATGCCTAAAGTGCTTAAAATATTCACACTTCTATATTTCTTTTAATAACTAATGATGAATAAATTCTAACTTGTGTTTGTTTTAACAATTGATGGTGAAAAAGATTTTAAATTGTCTTGACATTTTTGTGTTAAATCTGTGTGATATTTTCAACATTACCTGTCTTCATAATAATAAAAATATTTACCAGCAAAATGACCTGGTGTTTTAAGTCCCTTTATTCTCTATTTTACTGGGTCTGTCAAAATAGCCTCTTCCTATAAATTTTCTTAAACTACCATAATTTATTTTTGTTCAATAAAAGTTAATAATAAAAGGGTGTTACTTTTGAGGCATCCTATATAATATATATTCCAATAGCATCACTCACTACTGGATTGACTTGCGACAATTGTGCGCATAACTGTACCTTATTTCTTATTGTACTGGTTATTACAATAAACCTTTACTTATTTATCCACCATGTCTGTCACTCCTATTAGCACGGAATATAACACTGGCATTGAGCACTTTACTGCATAGGCAGGTGTTTGCCTTTTGGTCTTTCTTTCGTCTTGCAGTTCTTTTAGTTCTTGTCTTTAAGTTCATCTTGCAAGTTGTCTGTTGGTCACACCAACATTGTTGCTTTTTAAGTGTGTGTGTGTGTGGGGGGGGTGAATCTTACTGGGTTTGTCACTAAGGGGAACTAGTCGCACTCCCCCGCCCCTGAAAATTATGTGAACTAATTTTCAAGTATAAATTCTTACAGCCACCTTGACTTAACGCCCAGACTCAAAACACTCTGGCAAAATATTTGCTATGAAAAAATCTAAAATATTGTCAAGCACATCCAATTTTAATGGTTTTGTTTGTATTATTTACACTATTTATATTCAGACTATTGTCCTCATTTTCTTTGTGTTTTAATGTTATTTTTTGGCTGAAGCATTCTACAGCTTTCATGTGTATAAAAGGAAATAAAAAATTTCAAGAAATGATGGCTGAAATATAATCGTTAATATACCAACCAAATTGGTCCATTTCAACATGAGATACACAGATGAAATTATTAGTACCACGCATGTATCCAGGAGAGTTCCCAACATCATATTTGTCAAATAAAAAGAAAACCACATGATGTTGAAATTTATACTAGCATTGGCTGCCAAATCAATATAATTGCTGCTGCTTTCAATTTTCTCACTTTCCATCAATGTTCTGTCAGTTATCATATTTAACTTAAAACTTCTAAACTCGGAATAATATCATTTTCCAATTCATTTCTTTGTGTAATGCAGGATATTTTTGCTTTATATAAAACACTAGCAGCAAATATCCTTATGTGTTTGTGTGAAAAAAAGACAAAAAAAAACAACTTTCTTTTAAAATGATTAGCTTTAAAATGTTTCTTTTAAAAAAAATCCCCAAAAACCACTTAGCATGTCTTAAAAACAAAAACACACACACACAAACACTTGTCCTTAAAAAAAAAAATACGCACTTAGCTTGTCCTTAAAAAAAAAACGCGGTTAGCTTGTCCTTAAAAAAAAAAAAAAAAAAAAAAAAAAAATACATACTTAGTTTGTCTTTAAAAATAAAAATAACCTGGTCAAAAAACAAACAAAAAAAAACAAACTTTTCTTTATAATCAACTGTATCAAACTTTATTAATTGTATTGTCTAAGTATTGTATAAAAAGCACAACTTTTTTTAATACTTTATGAATTATTTTTCATATAAATCAGTTTAATATTTGCAGGTATATTAGGACAAAGATATATATTAGTTTTGAAATAATTTCTTGTGATTGACCACCTTGCTAAAAAGATGATTCAATTTAAAATTAAATAAAAGGATTTTTTTCCTTCATATTTATTTAATTTAATTTTTTTTCATTTTGATGAAATCCTGCCTAAATTGTTATGGTCACGTTTTTCTGGTACAAAGTCAAAGAATTCATTGAAAAATTTTCTAGATTTGGGATACTTTAAATCAAGCATGACAGCCATAGAAATCGGAACTTTATAGACATTGTATTATGTCTTTTTCTACTTGTATGTTGATAATGCTTTTTGTGCTAATAGCTTTTACTTTAAAACTATCCTCTTCATTTATTCCACTTTTCCATTCATTTTCATAGAAATCTCATGTAAAACATGTGGTAATGAATAGCAACCAAAAATAAGAAGGAAGACTGTTTTTTGCAGGGTTGACAAGGATTACAAATTCATTATATTCATTATGAACTTTAAAAAATGTGTTTGAAGTATAATATAATTGGGGATGGTTTCTTATCTGATTGATAGATAATCTGATCTGTCATGTTAATGACTTATCTTAAACTCTGCCTCAGTTGTAACTGGACTGCTATTTTTGACTGGCATAATCATAGATGTTTATTCATGAGCAAATATATATGTCTGGATGTATATGCAAGTAGAATTACTGTTTACTGGAAAGATGCTAGACAAAGATTAATTATGGTATAAGCATGAGTAGGTAAGAACTTCTATCAAATAGTTTAAATGAAACAAAAAAGTGATAAAATTCCAAAAGAAACTGACTTTTTAACTCTCCATATTGTTGAAGACTGATCTTGCATTCTCACTTTTAGTATAAACAAATTTTAGATCAAGGTAACTTAGCAAAAGGACTTTTTAACAATTTTATTTAAAAAAAATTTTTTTTTTTAATCATTTCATCCCAAGCAAGGCGATAAACCCACTAAAATTAAAGGGGTTACTAGGAGTGAAGGAAACTGAGAAAACATTCCTGAGAAAAATAAAAAGGACAGTATTCAAGGAGACTGATGATGATTGATATTGCATTTAATTTTTTGTAGATTGTAGTCAAGAGGAAAGCAAGAAACCAGAAGAATTTCATTTATTTTCATGTTGTTCTCCTAATTTCTCTCCATTTAAATACAAAAAATATGCTGCTAACATAACACCACCTCTTTCATAATCTGGGACTGAACTTTATAATAAAAAAAATTACAGTGATAATTAAATAAAAATACAGTAAAAAAAAAAAAAAATTATAATTCAAAATTTGAAGTTAATGTAAAATTTATTTAGGGTAAAATTGTTTTAATCATTTTTTTTATATTGTCATATTTAAACTTGTGTTATAGATTGACTTTTTAACTTCTCTTTGACATTGTTATCTCTCCTTAGCTTCATCGGAACTCTGCCAGGTGGTAGTGTTGTATATCATGAGACTATAGATATTGTTTCCACTAGGAGGCATTTATTTGAAACCAATGCAGCTATTTCTTTGGGACTAATTTTATATGTAAAATTGGCAACACGTTAAAACAATAAAACAAAAAAAAGATAAAAATTTGCAATTTTAATCACATCCTGTTAGCAATTTCTATTTGAAGCCATAATAGTAAAACAGTGAGGAGGAAAAAAAACCTATAAATTATGTAGACCATATTTTTTTCTTTTTTTAAAATTTTTACATTTTTTAACTAATTTTTGGGACAACTATGTAAGATATGATAGTAAGCAATAAACACTATTGTTTGTTAAAGTTTTAAAAACATTTTTAAAAGTAAATAAATACAAAATCATAAACCAGGTAGATGAACACATTTTTGTTTTCAGTTGGCTCTGAAGGGTAAGGGTCGATAACTGGTTAGACCTTTTTGTTATTTGTTTTTTGTTTTTATATTCTTTTGATTTACTACTTTACAGCGAGTATTTTTTTTATCTTTGTTTTATATTTATATATACTTTTAAAATGTGCAATTTTTAAAGCTTTAATAAAATGTTGTACTCCCTCCTCTTCACAGATTATTTAACTACTGTTTGTGGTTGGTACCAAAAGAAAAAAATACCCATGCAGTTCTTTGGAGTCTAGCAGTCCATTTGTCTATTCATTGAATATTGCTGCTATATCTGCTCTGGTTCTTTTGTTATATAGCTTAAGATTCTTGTCAAAATCCAAAGAAGGGTCTGTAACGTGATTGATCCTGACCTGGCATCTGGACTTTAATCACTTTCCCACCTGTGTGATGTAGCTTCCCACTTTCTTTTTTTATAAATATTTTCATATAGCAATTTTTCTGATGAGCTCTTCCCCTTGGTACCTCAACTACATGTATTTAAGCATACCTACTAGATTGGCAGCTAGGTATCACCATTTTATTGTTAAATTAAGTAGATGTAACTGTAAGTTATATTCTAATAGTTTCTTTTCTCACCTGTGGAACTCTCTTCTGATTTGTCACTTACAATCCTCAAAAATTTTAATACAACGTTGATTGCCATCTCTCTTTTAGAATCCTGTTTTATTGTCTTTTCTCATCACTAAAGTTTTCTTCTCTTTCACTCCCAGTAACCCCCTGCATCTTAGTGGCATTACCTTGCTTGGAAGTGAAATGATTAAAAAAAAAAAAAATTTAAGTTATAGAATGTCCAATTCACCTTTGTCACCCAATTAAATTTGATATTTTGGGTCTATTAATGAAACCACCAGTTAGTTACTAGGTTTAGAAACCACCAGTCAGTATGTTACTATATTTAGAAAAATGATGTCCATGTCTAAGGATAGCTTTCTGAAGAGGTACAGAGGGCACGATGGCTGAAACATTGTAATAACAAAAAAAGATTAGGATGTCTATTCAAATGTAAATAATCTGAACATTGACCTGTGCTGATTGAAGTGCTAATAATTGGAGGGTGATGATGGAGGTAGAAAAAGGTGCTTCATGTTCAGTGAATGAATTTAAGGAATTGCATGACTTGAAAGATGTTAAAGTTGAAAATGTATGCAAGAGAGTTGGTTTAGTTATATAATGTAACTGAAATTCTGTTGTTGTACAAAGAAAGCAAGGCTAGTTTTGTTGGTTGTGTATAGGTTGAAGTTCCTACATTGTTGACCAGAAATTGGCTGTAGAAAATGAATTGAAAAACTGATTGAGAATGATGTTCCATTGCAATTGAAAGGTTATTGGCTGAATTTGATTCATTGTTTAGTGATTAGGTAGGCGGTTTAAAGGGGGTTTAAGGTGAATATCAATTAATACAGCAAACATTATGGTTTGAGGAAGTTGAAGGACAGAAGTGAGAATGAACTTGATCAACCAGAGAAACAAGGTATCATTTAAAAAAGAAAAATTGGCATATTTTTGTTCGTCAGCATCCATTGTACTAGTACCCAAAGGCAGTACTGGAATTAACTAGAAATATATTTGCACCCTGTGACATATATCCAATGCCAAATATTGGCAACTTGTTTGCTACCTTAAAAGGAGGAGAGAAATTTAGTAAGCTGGATTTGAGTCATGCATATTTGCAACTTGAGAAGAACAAGAAACCCAAGAGCTGCTTACCATTAACATATATTGTAATTATATCAACCTACTCGTTTGCAATTCAGTATTCATAAAACCATAGGCATCTTTCAATATGAAATAGATAAGCGATTGAAGGATTTTTTTCTGTAAAGCGTGGGTGGATGATATTTTGGTTTGGGGATTAATGCTTATTGAAAAGTATTGTCGTGTATTAGGCATGTCAGGAATTAAATTGAAAAAATACCAAATTTCAGGTTACCTCGGGAAGAAGTAACTGTTTAGGTTTTAGAATCAACAAGGAAGTGATAGCTCCATTACCAGAGAAAATTGTTTCAATGCAAAAAAAAAAAAAAAAAATAACAGCTCAAAGAGAATGTTTCTTGAGCTTTGAATTATTCAGTCATCATACTTATTATAAAACCCAGTTAGTGTGTGTGTGTCTGTTCGTTTATATATTGGATCGGATTTTCTACAATTTTCAACCGATTTCAACAAAATTTCACAGGACTATGTAAAAATTACCTTGTGGTGGTTCTGACAGTGCCAAAAATTGGAAAAACACAATTGTTTTTACACGAAATCAATTTGAAAACACGATTAAGAGGCATCGCTGTTTCAAGAATGAAAGTGGGACAACTCATATCAAGTTATACTTATTATAAAACCCAGGTTGTTTGTTTGTGTGTTCGTTTATATATGGGATCGGATTTCCTACATTTTTCAGACGATTTCAACAACTTCTTTTTTTTTTTTTTTTTTTTTTTTTCGCAGGTCGTGTTTTTTATTGTCTTGCACACTTTTTTCTTTATTTTTACATTCAGAATGCTTTAAAAATTCCATTTACAAGACAATTGTTTATAATAAAATTGAAAAATTCTATTCAATCGATAGACTCATAACGATTGAAAATTTTTGTTTGGGTTTGACCAATTTGTAAAAAAAAAAAAACTAAGACATGTGTGTCCATCAACCTTAAACAATAATCTTTGTCAATTTTATTTTTCAGTCTTTATGATGGTTGATACTTGATCTCTCTTACTGTTACATCCCTGAGCAACGCCAGGCTCTACTGCTAGTATGTAATACATGCTTGGGTGATCATTTCTATTTCAATTAATGACTGAGTAGATTTTTCTGCAGTAGGTTGGTTGCCATTTTTTTTTTATACAGTAGACTGGTTGCCAACCAAGGTTATAGAACCCAGTCTGTCTTGCTATTCAACCAATAGAAGAGATGGGTTCATGCCTTTCCCAAGGGTATTTGCATTTAGTGAATGTAACAAATTTAACTTGAACTTGGTCCTTCAATTTCTTATTCTAAGCTGATATCCTTTACACCGTAATGCAAGATTCTATTACAGGAATAATATGAAACAACTTTTTACTGTCTAAACTGCAAGGACATGGCAAAGGAGAGGAGGCAATGGAGATCATGGGTGCATTTGTCCATGGTCTCTGACCTTCAATAATAAAGACTTTTTGCCAACCAAGGCTAAAGAACTCTGTTTGTCCTAACATTTAACTCATAGCTGGGAGGAGGAGTAGAAATGGATTCATACTCTTTCCAAAGGCTATTTGTGTGTAAATGAATGTCATGAACTTGACTGGAATTCACTCAGCTTTTTGATTACTGGATTCTATAGCCTTGGTTAGCCAACAGTCTAAGAGAAATCTAAATTCAAAGCCAGTTAGGCATATGGTATCCTATAAAACCTACTTGTGATAGAAATCATAGCAGTAATGCCTAATATGGTGAAGTTGTAGTTCTATGTGCTCTGAGGGATTCTACAAGAATTACTCATATGTGCCTAATAAAAAAAAAAATTTACTCAATAGGCAACAAATGATCAGGGGTCTTAATAAAAGTGTGTTGTAAAATTATTTAAAGGTTCAAAAAGTGTGAAATTAATAAAAGGTATATTCTTAATTAGCTCATTTAGTTCTATTAGGCATCTGAAAGTGCATACATAGATACCTTAACATGTTTTGATTCTTCAAAAGTGGTTTTGATGCATGCTTCTCCAGATAGAATATAACTAATCACTCATAAGATGGATTATGAGTGAAAAACCAGTGTGTTAAATTTCATATATATTGTCTGTTAAAGAAAGAATTAAATTATGCTCATATTGAAAAGGAAAGACTATCACTTGTTTGAATTAACCAAAAAAAAACAGATACTTCATTATAAGGCATTTTTTGTTCTATATTTTATTTTTACTTATTTTTGTGTGTTTTTTTTTTTTTTTTTTTTTTTTTTTTTTTTTTTTTTTTTTTTTTCTGTTTTTTTTTGTTCTGTTTTCTTTTACTTTGTACATTAACCATAAACCACACTTGGGACTGTTTCCTAAAAATTAGCCCATTCCTTCTCTCTGCTGTACAGTGTTGGCCATTATTCTGAGCTGGCTATAACTAAAAATTAATCATACTGAGTCCATCAATAGTAATGCTGCTTGGCTTGTCTTCTGGCAAATTATTTAGGATTTGTTTCATTCCTCTGACTATACCTAAAACACATTTGGTTACAAGTATATGAATCAACTTTGAATGGCTGGGGAAATCATTGCAATTGTTGATGACTAACATTTACAAGTGAGAATTGAATTGTAAATATGCTGGGATACTGTAGAAAAGTTGGGAGCATCTCTCCCCTGGTTGAAGGTTTTGCAAAAACTTTATTGGATTCATCAGAATAGTATGCATGAATCTCTTGCTCAGTACCATGTAATGACCAAACCTGGACACTGGTATTGAAATGGAACACAATACTTGAGAAATATATATTCAAGGGCTGAGTAGCTTGAATAAAGATTTTTCATAACTGGGAAATAGTATATATGAATTTTTCATGGGGCATTATTTGTTGTTGAGGCATACGTGCATTGGAAGGAAGTGTTTTACAAAGTCATCTATTGCTTCAGTCACAGTTGCAAAATTGAGAGGAATCTTTATGTATACTCTGCTGATAATATTAGTGATAATAGTTCGTTTCATCAATGACTATTTCAAATTGGTCTATATCCTCCATCTTCAAATGGCTGAGCTGAACACACTGTTTGCACAATGAAGCAATAATGATGATAGTGGATAGAAAAGAGACCCTCAAAACTAAAGTTAACAGGTTCTTGTTCAATAGCTAGAGCTTTTTCTGTTTTTTTCCTTTTGAAAAATGATGACATCTTGGTGCAAAGAATGTGCAACACCTGTATGATACTACTAAAAGATATTAAAATTATAAACCTAACATTTGTTTTATTTTTCTCTTTTTGTAACACAGCCCTAGATAGTGGTAACCAAATATGTTACCCCACTTGTCAATCCTCAAGTCCCTTCAGACCGCTTTGGCTAATGATGATTTGGTTTATAAAATGATTTTTTGTATACAGCAGTTTTAACCTTTTCCACTTGTTATAATCAAATGACACTGGGAGCTCCTTTGGTGTCTGCAGCTTGTTTGAGTAGTAACTTAAATTTCTAAGTTCTGGTCTTCATATCCAGTACAATGTGGATTCCAGTAGCAGTAGTGTGAGAACTCGCACTTTCTCTCCGTGTGTCTCAGCTTTCCAAAATCTCTAGCTTATATTGAGTTCTGCATCTGGCAGGTGTGGGGGTTAACTAGGATTTGGGTTCAGTTGTCCTACCCTAAACATCAACCTTTTCTACATTTCTATATATAAAAATGCATTTACTTAAGTGGTTTTTCAAATTTGGGGTTGTCCAGCCCCCTTTTGAGAGTGGTCAGAGGAATCAATCCACTCCTTAACTCCAACTCCCTTCATGCCTTTCCTCACACCATAGCTTTATGTAGGCAGTGCTAATCTCTCTTCTCCCACTTTCTCAGTAGCTAACCTCAGCCCACTCCTAGGGCTGGTGTGATGAATCCAACTTCCGGATGGTGCTGCAAAAGCAAAAGGATTTCCAGTCATTAATCCTTCTTTATCAGCTTGCCACATGCTATGATCTCTTGATCGACCAGACAATTGAAGATTTGGAAAAGGAAAGAAAAAATATTTCCACTCTTCTTAAAATCAAAGTTTTTCTCTGTCTATGCATATTTTTATGATCAACAGACCACACAGTCTTTTTGTCCAGGGTCACTTCAAAATAGTAATTAATTTTTTCCTCATCACTTGTATCCAAAGGAATCCGAATTAATGTTTGGATATAAAATTTTCTCTGGATGAATGTCACAAAAATCATAATGATGAATGTGTCCAGTCAGTCTCTATCTCTGTGGGGGATACTTTTCTTCTGGGTGGCTGATTTAAAACAGATGTTTGTTTTTCCTGGCCAGAGGAATCGTAACTGTTTATCTATTTTGGCAACCACTTTGGTGTCTTTATTGACATGTTTTTATTTTATCTGACATCTTTATGGATACCTGATCCTTTATTGGCAAGAAGTGGGGAAGCATGAATAGTCTTGGTTTTGCTCAATCTTGCTGAATTCCATATAGTTAAAATTTGGGTTCAATTCTCCTTGGTATTATTTCAAAACATGATTTTTCAACACATTTTGTTTATTTAATTTTCTAAACTTTTCAATCCATCTTCCTGTGAATTTCAATAATTACCATCCCGTTAGTAGACTCTCTCTCCTCTCCTTTTTCTTTCCTTCCTCCTTTTTCTTTCCTTCCTCCTTTTTCTTTCCTTCCTCCTTTTTTTTTTTTTTTTTTTTTTTTTTTTTTTGTTTGATCAACCTCCGGAGATCCCAGTGTCACATTTTCTTTATTCTATTTCTAAGTTCAAACAAATTTTTTGTAGTTTTTGCATATAATTAAAACAAAAATAAACAGAAAAGGGACCCTTAAACAAAGATTTTTAACCCATCTGGGGCGCACATTCATGCAATCTTTTCCTGCCATTTTAGTGTTAAAAAGAAGGTATGTACTCAAATATTTTCTATGCAAATATTCAGTTATTTTTTTTCTTTTATAGAAGGAAGAGAAAGCATGTAAAGTATTCATTGCCTTAAAGCAGAAATTAGGCAGTTAATTTAACTGAATTTGGAATATTTCTGTTAATTTTTGATAAGTCTTTTCATCATAGACTTTGACCATTATGATAATAAGTAGAAATAAAAGTAGCTTCTAATGAGACTAAGGTTCATCCCATGTCCTGGTAGTTGGTCTTTAACTTTTAATTTCACTTTAAGCAAGGCAATAAAGCCACTAAGATGCAAGGATTTACTGAGTATGAAAAAAATGAGAAAAATAAAAACATTGAGAGAACAATAAAGGAACAGCAATTAAGACAGAAGATAATTGCATTTAAAGTTTTTAAAATAAAAGTAGACTGGAAATGAAGTGAGTTCCACATGCAAGAAGGACAAGAAAAACTATCATCATAGAACTTTTATATCTAACTTTTTTTTACCTATAAAATGATGAGTCCTTGCCACCAATCTAGTACTGTGCATAAATTCATACCCTCTAGGTACCATAGAGGAAACTTTATCAAAATTGTTGTTCAAGCATAAGTTACAAACAGTATTTCACCTCCTAAAACAAAACGCTCAAGTTCAAGTGTGGGATGTTAATGTTGTCGAACATGTTTTTTTTTGGGGGGCGGTTAAGATAGTGGACTTTGGAGCAATGACAACAAAACAATTGTTAATTTTGAAGTGAGAGTAAATGTACTGCAAGGAGAGTTGGTTCACTATGTTGTGCCAAAAAAATTTTCTCTTCAGAATTCATCTTGCACATTTACAAATCTACCATTTATCTGTGCATTGAATACTGTTGCCATATGTGGTCTGGTGCTCTTGCTGTACAGCTAGAGATTCTTGACAAAATCCAAAGAAGGATCTGTAATGTAATTGATCCTGATAAGTCATCTCAATTTCGGTCACTTTCTCACCAATGTGACGTGGCTTCCCTTTTTCTTGTCTATAAATATTTTCATGGCAACTGCTCTGACAAGCTTGTATCCCTGGTGCCCTGAATACATGAATTTAAGTGTGCTAATAGATTAGCAACTAGGTCTCACCCCTTCTACTGCTGAACTACCTAAATACAATCACCATTTCGACTCCAACAGTTTCTTTTCATGTACTTCCCATTCAATTTCTTGCTTCACAGATAACTACAATCTTCAAAAGTTTAAATGCAATATCAATCATCATCTTTCTTCTTGAACCCCATTTGAAAAGGGAAGATTGAGGTTTTCCTCAATCTTTCCTTTTCTCAGTTTTCTCTTTCATTTCCTGTAACTCCCAGCATACTAGTGGCATTACCACCTTGCTTGGAGTGAAATGATTAAAAGTAGAATCATGATGAAACCTTTCTATCGTTTCATCCAAGTCTGCTGAAAGTGACTGAAGTTCTTAAATTGTAGAAAGTGTCTGTTACTATTGATTCTTAAGCGTGTAATGACGGTTTCTCCCAGTACACTGAAAGTACCACCTGTTCTCGAAGTTCAGAGCTTTTGTCACGGGCATCACCGCCTATTGTCCTCTTGGCTTTATAACTATGTAGGAGCTATGGTGTAATGATGTTGTGTGAATAACTGACTTGGTAGCTGCTCTTGGACAAAGAGTTCTCTCCTTAATTTTCTCTGGACTCTGCCAAGTGTGGGTGTTTCATATTATGGGACTATACTGTTTTCAGAATTAGGTCCTTGCTATCAAGGTAACTTTTTCTTTGGTATTACTTTATACTGAAAAAATAATTCTGATCATCAGAACCTTTTTATACATGAAGTCATATTGAATTGTGTAAATTTTAAGCAATTAATGGATTTTTTAATTTAACATTTTTTTTTTTTTTTTTTTTTTTTTAATTTATTACTATTGTTTCTTAATCTTTTTAAGTAATGGCACACCTAGGAGCAAATGAAAATATCACGGCACACTTTATAAAATTTTTAAAGGGTATACATTTGTTATAAAACCAGACATTTAAAAAAGTTACACATACAAATATGAGCTTAATTTATTTCAGCTATTTGTGCAACTTATTTAGTGTAAAATCTGTCCCTGGTGTTTTTTTTTTTTGATTTCTTCAATGTTTGGTCAAATGTGTGATAAGCAAAACCTCATTTCTTCTTCCATTGAGTGTAGTCATTTTGCTTTTTATTTTTTGTTATTTTGGGCTGAAGCATAATTCATATAAATAAGTAGAAAATTGCAATAAAACTGATAAAACCTTTTTAGCTAATGTAGAATAAAAAGTTTAATACTTATTGATTTATTCAAATAATGCTGTACCAATACTTCTTACACACATACATATGTATGCTGTGACAATATTTCACTCCACACTTAAGTTAATCACACAGCACACCAGAATCACTGGTATAAATGTTATATTTAGTGGGTACACTTGTTTAAGTAGACGTCCAATTATTATTTTTTTTTTTTTTTTCCCCCCCAAATGAAATTGACATTTACCAGCCGGGGTGCACAAAGGCACATTTCCTTTTAATAAGATTTTCCTTTACCTAAACCAGTAGATGTAAATTTCACTTTAAAAAAAAAAAAACATGGATCTCTTTTCAAACTCATGTGCCCAGTTTATAGAAACTATTATTTCTATAATATTTATAGAAATAAGAACTATATATGTCTGTATGTTTCAACATTGATATATTTCCATCTTAAATTCTTCTAAACACTGATATTTATTTTTCTCAACAGATCTTGTCAGAATGAGTGATAATCTTTTTGCTCTTTAATGACGTCATCTGCATCCAGC
The DNA here is from genome assembly GCA_963932145.1 of Acanthosepion lycidas. Taxonomy (NCBI): domain Eukaryota; kingdom Metazoa; phylum Mollusca; class Cephalopoda; order Sepiida; family Sepiidae; genus Acanthosepion; species Acanthosepion lycidas. The sequence goes on from OZ010604.1 coordinate 41,986,602, forward strand.
CAACTCCCAACTCAACACTGACTCATGGTGAACTTATTTTCTCAACATATTTCAATTGCTACCCCAAACTTGGTGCACCCCACCCTTACACTTGATGCCCGCATTAAAACTGCCATCTTATTTTAAGCAGGTCATCATATGATTTGTAATATTGGCTCATCTGCTTCTGGGAACTTTCTTTCTCTATCATTTATTGATTTCAGTATTCAGAAGATAATAAGGTACAATTTCCTCATTTTCCTCATACAATCGGTTGTTGGAGTATCTTCAATGTCTTGCTAAATATTTTGATTGTTAATCATTACATATCACTGATTATATTTAAATAGCCTGCTATGCTGCTTACATATCAACCAGTTGCTTAGTTTTCATGTAATAGATATCGCATTTTAGATCTTAATGGCATAATATTTTTTAATGGTGAAATTAATATCTACTCGCCTAGATTGAGTTGTTCTCTACAACTTCTCAAATCATTGCAGATTATTTAAAGCCAGAAAATATTTTTTAGATTTAATAATGGTTGTGATAAGTCTTACTAATTAATCCATAGCTGAGAGGAGAGGCAGTGGATTCATACTTTTCTCAAGGGTATTTGAACATTAATGAACCCAATGATAATTGAACTTGACTTTCCTGTTTCCAATTCTGAGACATTATCCATTATGCCACTTGCATATCCAAACTTAGAGCACCTGGTATTCCTAACTAGTCACCCATTCAGGTACTGATTAGGCTCAACATTGCTTAACTTTAGTAATTGTATAGGAATCAGTGTTTCAATGTGGTGTGGTCATAAGCTACTCACCTGGAGATCATCCACTGTTTCCACTCAATTTTGACTAGGCTCTATTTTTGTTGATGGAAGATAATTTATCTGGGGTTAGATCTGAGTAATTGTCAATACTCCCATCCCATATTCCTCTGAGATTTCTAAGACTGATGGTCAAATTTTCATCAAGACTTGCATTTTAAAGCATCATAATGAACAACCGATACTTGTCCACTTCTCTCTTTTATTGCAAGAGGTATTAAATTAGTTTTGAGTCAATATAGTCAGATATTTTTTTATTTCCCAAATTCTGTGAGTAGTTTCAGCAATTTTAGATCCATTTTAAAATGTCTTAAATATAAAATTCTGTGAATTACGTTAGTCTGTCTGTCACACCCTTTAAAATAGCCATACATTGGCCTATCAAAACCAAATGTTGAGAAGTGCAAACTGGTAACTGGGTACAAAGTACAGTTGGTTTTACCAGGGTGTGTAGCTTAGTATAATAAATTTTCATTCATTTTTGGGGAAAAATTTAGTTTTATTATATAACATACAAAATAAGTTCACCACATTGTCATTCTCCTTTCTCCCAATACTACACTGGGAACAGACATCAAATGACTTAACAGCAGCTGTAAATATCTGTCTGAGCCCCCCTTCCCTACACACCTTTCAACAAAGAAAGATTGACCGTCATAATGAATTTTCTAAGCCACTTTTATTTTACCTAACTGGTTGCAGTTTCAGCATTGTTATTAACAAGGCTAATTGCTTCAAAAAGTTTGAATTTGGCTCCTGAAAGAAACCTTTATGCATGACCAATTGTATGTTGCATGCTCAAGAGTAAGAAATTCCTAAGAATTTTTTCTTCAATGTTGAAAAGAAATTTTCTTAAATATTTACCATGAAGTCCTATAAAATTAAAGAAATTATTAAACATGGCAACTTGGAACCATCATGTGAGAGATTTAGATTCCACACTACTTCAACAAAAAAAGTTAGGAAGGAACTCCTATCAAAACTAGAAAGAGCAAAAACAGGTTTCTCAAGTTCACTATTTTCCTTAAAAATGGTTTTAATAGAAAGATTTTTATAAATTTCAACATAAGTAGCACTGGCTGATTGGTTATTGAATGCTGAATGTTTCCTTATAAGGAAATTGCGAATATTACCATTATACAACCTTCTTCAGGCAGATAATCTATAAGAAATAGACGTTTTGTAATGAAGTAGAGGCACCAATTAAATAACATAAGACTTGAATCTTTATCATTTTAAATTTTATTTTACTCCAGACTGTCAGTTACTCTTGCTCAGTCTCTATGTAGCCTGCAACTGAGCATCATCTTTTATATTCTCCATTTGTGAAATCTGAGTGGCTATCCCTTGACTGCCTGCAGTGGTTGTTTATAAATTGTGTATATCACAAATCTTTCCTAATGAGGGAAAACCAGATTCAGGTGTGAAGTCACATACTTCTGCATTTGATATTAAACCTTTAGCATTCAACCTACCCAAACCTGCCCCATAAATATTGGCTCTGAGATGTTCAACCTGCCAGAACCAACTCTGTGTATACTCTGCCATAATATATGATGACCTCCTCACAAATAATACAGAAAGTCGTGCAAACAATGAGACTTTGGGAGCCGATATTTATGGGGTAGTTTTGAGCATGTTGAATGCTAAAGGGTTAAAATATCCTACAGGTTACAATCTTTGATTAAGCTTATAGTGTATGTAAATTAATACCCTTCTAAAGTAAGAAAATATTAATGTAGACAAAGAGAGGAATTATTATACAGTGTAACTCGGATATAAGAGTTGTCGGGACCGGATAAGAAGTCTCTTATATCCAGGTTTGGTCTGTTTTGTTTAGGTAAGTATGGCTCTAATTTGGGACCAGATAAAATCTCTCTTATATCCGTGTTTCTCTTATATCCGGATTACACTGTATATGTGTGTTTCTAGGATAAGGTATGAATTTATTCTAGTATGAATTGTCTGTTCTCATGATCATAATTTAAATGACATGTTCTGAGTTTTTCAGACTATTGAACATGTTCTTTGTGTCATATTTGCTGTTTGCACAAGATTTTGGATAACCCAAGGACCACCCTTCTTCAAATCTCATGGACTGATGCTACAGAATCACAAAAAATTGTGCCAAATAACAGAAACCACATGAGGATTTTCAGCAATAGCATCAGCTGACTGCAAGCAATGTGACTGACTTTGGGAGCCGATATTTATAGGGTGTGTTTGAGCTGCATTGAATGCTACAGGATAAATGGTTTTCTAATTGTAATCTTTAGTTTTTTAAAATTTAAGCACGTAGGAAACTGGTTAAACAAGTACAGTGTAACCTGGATATAAGACAGTTGTCTGGACCGAAGAAGTCTCTTATATCCGGCTTTCTCTTGTATCTGGGTTTGGTCTATTTTGTTTAGGTAAGTATGGCTCTAATTTGGGACCAGAGAAAATCTCTCTTATATCCGGCTTTCTCTGTACTCACAAAAAAAGAGTAAGACCTGGTTGCATTTTCTTACCAAGTTTATTTAACCAATGCAGCAAGACAATCATGAGATGTAGAAGACTTACCGGGAATCATTATTCGTGGCTATAATCTTAATGACATGAGATATGCAGATGGCATTTTACTGATGGTGGACTTGGAATGAAAAGTGCAAAAACTTCTACAGAAGATAACAAAAGAAACCGAGAAGAATCCTCAACAGAGATGGCCAAAGGTGTGATCTTTTGAATTGGAAGCATCAGAATAAAGCAGGTGGACAAATTTTTCTTGGTAGTGTAATAACAGGTGACAAAATGTGATGCAGATATGAAGGTGCATCAGAATAGTAAGAGACCTTCCAGAAATTAAGGAAAGTATTAAGACAGGAAAATTTTGTTAGCATTTTTTTTTTTTTTTTTTAATATCTATCCTCATATATGGTATTGAATGCCAGACAATTTTTTGTGTCATCTCCCTTCAAGACATGGGCAGTCATGGTCCTCCATAACTTCCTAACTAAGCAACATTTGTCTCTACTATCCCTTTGTCTTTGCTACGTCATCCATTTGCCCAAACTCCTTAAGTAGGTTACTCACTGTTTACCTCTGCTCCTCCTTCCCTTTTTGTGAGTGTTAAATTTTCCAATCCCTTTTTCCTCATCTATCCCAATTTCAGTTGCCTCTTTCTGATTTTAAGTATGAGTGTCCTTCTCATTCATATTTTCTTTAGAACTTCCTCATTGCTCACATGTTCTGTCTATGGTATTCTCAGTATCTGTAGTGCCACATTGCAGTCACTTCAAGTCTTCTTCAGATGTAAAGAAATTGTCCAGTATTCACTACCATACATGAAGATATGACATAAACAATGAGGAAGTTCTAGAGGAAATATGAATGAGAAGGACATGTAATTAAAATCAGAAAGAGGCAATTGAAATTAGGATAGATGAGGAAAAAGGGATTGGAAAATTTAATACTCACAAGGAGAGAAGGGAGAGCAGAGGTAAACAGTGTGTAACTTAATGTTTGGGTAAATGGATGGCATAACAGGGACAAAGGCATAGTAAAAAAAAAAAAAGTCAAACATTACTTATATAGGAAGTTATGAAGGGCCATGATTGCCTATGTCTTGAAGGGTTATGACACATAAAAGAACTGGTTGCAAATAAATGTTATTTTAAAATTTCTTATAAAACTATTTTTAAAAATACGTATTTGAAGAAGAGTAAAAATAAACCCAATTGCCTTGATTAGAATCTTAGATTATGAAAATTGGGAAAACGCTTGTACCATTTGGCCAAGTGTTTCTTTTCTTTGCCTGACCCAGAATCTTTTATACAAATAACTTGTGATATTTAAAGCTTAAGTGATTTTTTTTTTTTTTTTTTTTCCCTTTCCAATAAAGAAATGGTAGATCAGCAGATAAAAATGCTAACCTTTCCTATCATTGGTCGATGAATCAAAAAAGGTCAAGAACATCCTGACATATAAAAACCTCAGGATGCTGACTTATGATGAGGAGATGAAATGTTTTCTCAATAAGACAAAAGTTTGAAAGCCTCAAAGCCAGAAAAGTTGTTATTCTGTTATTGAGCTTTTATGAACATCAAATATGACTTCTAGATCTTTCTCATGTTTCAGATTTTACAAGTATTCAAATTGTTGTATTGAAGTATTAAAAACTTAAAATGTCTAGATTAAGGTCTTCACCAGCCTGAATACAATTTTCCTGTTGTATATGTTAGTATGAAAGGAAGTGATGTCATAAGTGTGTGTGTGTGTGTGTGTGTGTGTGTGTGTGTCTTTTGATGGAGGTGTTGTCAGCATATTTATCTACCGTGTGTGGGGGGTGTTATTGTCAAGGCATCTCAACAATATGAAATCTTTGGGCAATTGTCTGACAGTACAAAACCACTTAGCATAGCATTTCTTTTCTGAAAAGTTTCAGAATATATTAGTGGTTAATATCTTAAGTCTCTCACTCACACACACACACACACACACACACACACACACACACATATATTGGTGATGTGCAACAACTTATTTGAAAAATATAAGAAAAATTAAACACAGACCTTGTCAGTTGAATTTAATAAATCTTGTTTAAATATATTCTTGATACACATACATCCACACATATATCTGTTTGGATTTTCTGGTCTGGACTATTGAGCACTCTCTGTTTTTGCTGAGTTTATGTAGATTTCTTAGTATGTGTGTGGTGTTGTTGTTTTGTTTTTTTTTGTTTTTTTTAATGCCCCCCCCCTTTTTGTGGTTATATGCATGAGAAAGGGAGAATAATTGGTTTTTGAGCATGCATATTTTTAGTCTGAAGGTATTAATATTGTGGATTGGCTCTATTGTATTCATTCTTCTTAATTTTATCCTTTATATTCTCTGCTACAACTGCATATATTGTACATGCAGTTTTTAGTCATGTTTTCTTTGAATATAAGCTTAATTTTTGTGATAGTGTTGTCTGTATAACATATATAAAATCACATTTTATGAGTACAGTGAAAAATTAATTCCCAATTATTTTTCTAATATTTGACTGTAGTGTTGTTAGAAAATATTTTTGTTTATAAAAAAAATACTTGGTAAGTAGTCTTATCAAATTTTCATGTACTATTTTCATTGTCACAAAAGACAAATTTGAATCTCCACTTAAAATAATAATAAAAAAAAAACTCAAAGGTTTTAAAGTGTACGTCTTTTGAAGTCTGATACCCATATTTTAAAAGCTCTCCCCAAGCAAGTACTCTTTTGTACCAAATCCAAGTGTCATCTGGAATAATCTTGCCAGTAGGAATTTTTTGATTTCTGAAATAAGCATGCTTGTTCAAATAAACATCCTGCTGGGAATTTTTTATATAAATTTAATCCAATGTTCCTGCTATTTATTTAGAGATTCTTGATAAAATCCAAAGGATCAGCAATATTATTGATCCTGACCTGATGTCTTGGTTTCACTTTCCTACCACTGTGACATTGCTTCCCTGTGCCTTTTCTAAAAATACTTTCATGGCAATTGTTCAGATGAACTCTTCACTGTGGTACCTAGACTTTATGAATTTAAGCACAGTACTAGCAACAAGGTCTCCTCAATTTACAGTTGAATTGACTAGATGTAACCATAAGGTCTATGCTAACAGTTTTTCTTACACATCTCGCTTGTGGAACTCTTTTCTGGCTGCATGCTTTCCAGCCAACTGTGCATTTAAATTTTTGAAGATCAATGTCAATCGTTATCTACTCTCTTCCTAATTACTCTTCTATTATTCTTGCTCCTTCATGTTTTTGTTTTTTAATTCTTTCACACCCAGTTACCTGTTGTGTCTTAGTGGCTTTACTGCCTTCCTTGGGATAAATTCAGTTCTAAAAAAAACAAAAAAAAACAGATTTTCTTTTTGAATTCCACTTTCCCCCCTCCTTTAGTACCATTAGACACCTCTGTGGAGTATAGATAGTGCTACAGACTCACCACATGAGTTATTGCTGCTCTCATTTCTGTAGCAGGTAGGTTTTTATGAAGTGATGTTGCTTGCTACATGCTCAAAGATGAAGGAACTACTAGTTAAAAAAAATGACAATGCTTCCTCTGAAGTGTATACTATTATATCTTATGCTACTAGGGCAATAAAAAGTAAGATAAGTAAAATGAAAGAAATACTAACAAAAGAATCTGGAACAAAATAGTTTTTATATGAAATAAACACTGACAGTGGGGGATTGAAGGACATAGTTTAGTCATGCCTGGACTTGTATTTGATACACTAAACATATGGAGAGTTTTGTTTATTTCCATATATCAGCAACATAATCTCTTGCTTGTCTGTCTTCAACTACATAATCTCTTACTCTTCTGTCTACCCTCACATATGGTTAAACAGGAAATTTTTGGTTTGATTGAAGAAAAAGTAATGATGTAACTCTATAACTCTGGGGCATGTTTCATCCAATAAAAGACTGCTTCATAAATCACTTTTCTTTTATACAGCATGGTTCAACAGAATCAGTCCATCTATAGATGTGTGGGTATACATAAGAATATGTTTCTCTTGTATATTATAGCCATACATACACCTATATAATATGTAGATAAAGATGATTTACAAATAGAACTTCACTAGTTCTTTTCTCTTTTGCACAGATATGTGGTTGACTGCATGCCTAAATATAATTTCATAGAAGAGAAACAAATAAAGAGAACTATATATATATATATATATATATATATATATATATATACAGACACACAACTCTACCTTAATCTGCTTATTACAGCAATACATATTTGTCTATCATTTGTATATCTAAGCAAAATTATATGTGTGTGCTTATATATATATATATATATATAGGGTGTATGTGAATGTTCTTTTCTGTTACCTGTTTGCTTTGATCACTAACTGCTAACCCTGAGGCTGTCAAAATCAGAGGTTCTTATCTGAATAATTGCAAGGTACCGTATCGGTGCTGTTTTTATGATTCTTGTTCCATTAGTGTCTCTATTAGACTTTTCTCTAACCAGGTGGACTGGTTCTTAAAAATAAAATAAAAACTATTTTTAGGCTGAATTGCAAGAAATTATTTCTCTCTCCCTATATATATATATATATATATATATATATATATACACACACACACACACTCACACACACAATGAGGTTGTACTGAAAAGTTGTCAGTCCATCCAAACAGCACTTCTATCATTTTGTGAAATTGTTTAGTTCAAGAACTTTTCAGCATCTTTGTATGTCTCTCACACACGCACACATACCTACCTATATAATATATATATATATATATATATATATATAGGTAATAATCCAAGTGAATTCTATTAATATAATAACAATATTAAAACTGATTCACATAGAGAGAGCTCAATGTTTTATTCAAACAGAGCATATAAATTACATAGAATAAAAATTAAGATTACATCAAAATTATGATCATTTCACCCCACAAATTGGATCAATATTAAATTTTTTTATTAAAAAATATGCTTCCCTAATTTTCCACTTCAATTTAACTCTGGGGAATATATATAAATTCATGTCAGTCTACATTATGTATCTCCTTACCATTCCCCATGTCTAGAAATTACTAACCTCTCTATACCGTCTTTCTTCTCTTACAATTCCTATTTTGTCCTTTCACTAATTCTTTTACTGTATTTCTTTTCTTCCATTTTCCTTTATTTCCTTTTTTTTTTTTTTTCTCTCTGTTTGGTTTTTAAATTTATTAAAGCCAGTTTCATTTTATTTTTTCTTAACATAAGTGGTTTGCAAATCCCTCATATTAATTTGTGGGCATGAAATGATCATAATCTTGATGTAATCTTAATTCTTATTGTACTTATATATATATATATATATATATATATATATATATATATATATATATGTGTGTGTGTGTGTGATCACAGCACTTCAGTGTGGCTAGATGTCCAATTGCTTCAAGCCGGGATCAAAACCCAACTGATTTGACATCAGTCAGATATCTTACCCCTAGGCTATCATATCGCATGGCAGAGAAGAGGGGGATATTGTGATGATTTTTTTTTTTTTTTTTTTTTTTTTCTATATGAAATACACCAGCAATCCGGAGAACTCAATTTGTACTTGAAGAGTAATGCATTAATAGCAGTGGGAGCTGCTGATTTTAAAATCTCCTTTCTCTTGAGAGCTCAACCAGATTTCCTGGGAGCATATATAGTGTCATCCACAGACACTGTTTTGCTGTTTCACAGCTCTTCAGTGTGGCTAGATGTTCGATTGCTTCAAATCGAGTCTGGATCATAAATAGTTTGTCATTTAGCTAATTAATATTAACTTCAGCATCCTGACCCCAGAAATTCATAAAGGAACATATATCATGTTCTGTCTATCAATTTTTTTATTAAATCTTTCAAATTTCTGAATAATTTGTTTTGTGTTAACAGTAAATTTTCCAAAATTCATATTAACTTTTATTTTATATTTTTACCCCAAGTTTCAAGGATTTTCGTGTGGTTTTTAATTCAACTGTTTTTTTAAATCGGGTATTCTCATTTGATTGAACCAATTTTAAGTTACTCAAGGTGACATTATATAAACAGTCAAACTGAATTTGTGTGTGCGAGAGAGAAAATTCTTGCTGCAGAAATACACTTTATATATATATATATATATATATAAATTTTAAGACATTTTTATGTTTATACATTCTTTTTATAGATACAAATACATAAGTAAATGCTCTGTTTATAATAAACAGTATTAAACAACATTTACCAAAGGACGAATATTTTCTGTGAAAATTTCTCATTCAGGCTGGTAAATGTTGTTTAATACCGTTTATTATAAAACAGAGCATTTACTTAAATATTTGTATCTATAAAAGGAATGTATAAACATAAATGTTTTAAAATAATTTTTCATTATATATATATATATGGTAACCAAAAAAGTTCTGTCCATTTTTTTGATTAGTCATTGAATGAAGTTGAAATATATACGAAATGCGTGTAGCAGTTGTTTTCAAATTCAGACAGCAGGAAGTAGGAACATCAGACATTATAAAACATATGCGCACAGTGCCTGGCCATCAGTTATAAGCTGGACAGCTGTGAGAAGGATGGAAGTGTCTAGAGATCTCATTCGGGGCGGTTTGCTTTACGACTTTAAGGTGGGCTTATGAGCAGCTGCATATGTCAAGCGTTTGGGGATAGTGCTGTGGATGAATGTACTGCAAGGCGTTGGTTTTGAAAATTCAAGTTGGGAGATTTGTCTCTCCATGATGAGCCTCGCAGTGGACGACCACAGGTCTTGAATGACGGAGTCCTGAAGGCGGTCATTGAGGAGGACAGTAGTCTAACGTGTGATGAACCTTCAAGACAGTTCAACGTTTCCGATGAAACAGACTTCACCTGCACCGCCTAGGTAAGACGTACAAACTGAGCAAGTGGGTTCTGCAAACGCTGTTGGAGGTCCACAAGGGACGAGTGGCAGTCTGCGTATTGCTGCTTTCTCACCACCGTACTGCATCCTTATTCAATCGAGTGCTTACCAGTGATGAAAACTCCCAAGCATTCCAGACATTGGTTGTCTCCTCAGGATGCTGTCCCTCACACTGCAAGACCGCCTATGCACCCACGCAAGATTATGCTTTGTGTCTGGTGGACAGGTCGTCAATTGGTTTATTATGAACTGCTACCAATGGTCCAAATGGTCACTGGAGACCTATACTCGCAGCAATTGATACATGTGCAACAGGCATTGCACCAAAAGGAGCCAGCACTGGTGAATCACAAAGGTGTGCTTTCCCTCCATGACAATGCCAGGCCTCATGTCGCGTGAGTGGTCAGGGATACCATACAGCAACTTGGGTGGGAGACTTTGTGCCATCCACCTTATTCACCTGACCTTGCGCCATCCAATTACCACCTCTTCCACTCCCTGGATAATCATCTTCATGGGAAATGCCTTCACCAATGAAGCAGACTTGTGCAAAGCCCTCACGGACTTCTTTGCGTAAATTGCTGGTAATTTTTTTTAAATTATAAAAACGTATTTTTAAATTTTCATAGTTTTTTGACCACAGTTTGAGGGCAAACTATTTGCCCATAGTTTGGGACCCTATCAGGGGGGACCTGTGAACAACAGCATGCTCCTCAAGACCTGCCAATCAGAGGCCTTACTCCCGGATGTAGTTTATCGTCATACCCAGCATGTGATTGCCACTATTGATTTGTATTATTATGTAATTTAAACTATATAGAATCATGTTTTGCATATTTGTACATATTTTACCTATTTTTACATATTCATGTAACTTTTGAAAGTTTTTTTTTTTTTTTTTTTTTTATGATGGATTTATTTTAATAGGCAAAGGTGTACTTTTCTTTTTTATTTTGATGAGATTAATGTTATCAGTTGTAACTTGAATACTGAAGTTAAAAATTGAGTGAATTCTTGTCATTTTTCTTTTCTGATATTCAGATGAATTTTTATTAATTCAATGAGTTTTTCAGAAACTTTGGCTGATGTAAAGTTTTGTAGAATTGGTCTGCTGTTGTGAATTATATTCTTTTGTTATAGCATTTTCTGTTAAGTATTAGTCTTAATATGAAACCACTACTAAATTAGATTGTATTGTGTATCTGTTCCTGTTTTTTTACTGCTTTACAAGTTCAGTGACCGTATTTAGGCATTGAGTCATACAACATCACAGATGAATCATTGATATTGTGACATATTACCTTGTTATAGCTTTCCCCTAAAGTTCTGTCATTTACAAAATACTTGCTCCCATGTGGTACTAATTTGAAACTGGGTCTACAGATTTTTGAGAGTATCATGTGTAAATGTTTCTGTTTTTATACTTTTCAACAGGATTCAGTGTATTTTATTGCAAATTCATTTTGGAGGGTTAGTAGTCTTCTTTTTTTGTTATTAGTTGTAGCCAGATTTGATGGTGTCTTATTTTCAGGAGGCAACAGATTTTTATATTTTCTGCTTCAACTACATTGGATATTCTATATGCAGTTCTTGGTAATGTTTTCTTTGGATAGTGGCCTAATTTTTGTGAGGTCTGTTTGGATTGCATAACATTTGGATCTATTAACAGTTAATGAATAGAAATTGTCCTACTTGTAAAATAATTCTTCACTGACTTTCCTCATTTAATGGAATGCTCCTGTGCCAAATTTTGGTTGATTCGTTAAGTCAGTTTTTGTTTTTAATACAGGTTTGCTAGTGTATATATGATTTTTTTTTTTTTTTTTTTTTTTTTCACGCTGAAAAAAATTTTGACAAAAGAATCAAATTTTAAACATTCAACTGGTTTTCATATATTCTATAGGATACTTTATATAATTCATGTTGTCATAATAATTAGTATATAATCTTAGGGTTTGAATAAATATTCATAATCCATTTTGGAAATTATTCTTATTCAATATAATGGCATCATAAATACATTATAAATTGGTAAAAACAAAATTATTCATACCCCAGAAAATTAATTTAATTATGAAATTCCTGAAATATAACTATGTAGTCTATTAGCCTGTATCTGTGAGTTATAAATTTTTTAAGAGAATTTAATTTAATCATAATGAACAAGAATATTATTCACTTCAAGTTATCAATAATAGTATGGCAATGATGAGTTGCCCGTGAATTTAAAGCAGTGAATTGTGAATACTTTCAATTCATAAATAAGTTTTAGAACAGCAGTTTTCAGCACCAGAGTTTACTGTACAATTACTCTTGGAAAAATATTGTGAAATAGAAACATTGCAACACTCCTTGAAAGGGGTCATAAGTCTAAACTCTCTTAAGATTGTAAAGAGATTTTCACTGCAAGGGTCCTAAGTTTGTGCTGAAAGATATTATTTCTGATTTGTGAAGCAATGGAATAAATGCATTATACAGTAAGCAGTATGCTTGATAAATGTGTTCTCAGTATTTGCCATCTAAGAAAAACATTTTGTTCAAGGTATCATTGCAAGGCTTGGCTGGTAATTGCACAAATGTGGTGGGGTGGTGGTTCAGCATTATTTTTTTTTTATTATTATTATTCTCTGTTTGATGAAACTAAAATTTAATTATTTGGTTGAAATCGGTCATAGTGAATATGCAAGAAAAACCATGAACATTGTTTTACATAAAGAATAGTATTCCTACAGGTAGCAATCTTATATTTTAGGAGTGTTTTTCTAATGGGAATGTCCCATTTGTTTAAAGTCCTTTTAAACCTGTTGTAGCATGTCTATGGACAATAATGGGTCTGCCACCATTCCCATAAATACAGTAGTGAATACTGTACGTGGTCTAGAGTTAGAGATTCGTCTCCAGCTGTGCTGGTCAAACTCTTTGCCCCCGGGCAGAGAGGATCCCCAGACGAGGCTGTGTTGCAGGGCAGTCTACAGGGAATTTTTAGCCAAGCATACAAGCTCAGATACCCCACATTAAATTTGACCTTGTGCCACATCTGACTGCTTGGGGCAGTTGGTAGATATCCTGCAGTTGGACATTCATTGTGGAATTCACTTGACTCACTTCTAGCAGTTGACTACTTCTACACACTGCTGGCAAATCTTATATGTGCTGTTCTTGTCCTAAGTATTATCATTCATTACCAACCTCCATTTGATTATTCTATTCAGTAACCTTTGCTAGGTTACAACAAAACCATAATCTATTTTAAAAGAAACTTTAAAAGATTCTGCCAGGTACCTTTTGGGAAGATGGTGTTTCGCTTTTCAATGTGATCATGATCCTAAATGCACATGTCCTATGATGAAAAACGTCTTAACATGACCTGCAATGAGTCCAGGTACAAATCCAATGGAAAATTTGTGGTGAGAATTCAATTTAGTCTTCATTCAAGAAGACTCTCAAATTTATTAAAGCTAAAGTAGTTTGCTTTTATTTACATTATTTACACATGGACCACAGTCTCCATATTTGTTGTGATAACAATGTTTCAGTCGTTGTGCCTTACAGCCTTCATCAGGTAATTATTAATCTGGCTAACCTGGCTTGATTTTGAAAAATGGAATATGGTGAAAGTAGATTGGTTATTAACTAGAAAATGTTTAAAGATTTACCAGAAAGTCTGACATTGGTTTTGAGCTGAAACTATGAATAATTTTGTTTTTTGCTTATTCTGTTCCTCTTAAATTTAATGTTATTGTATTGTATAAAGTTTATGAAATGGATTACAAGGATTTATTCAGTGCTTTGGATTATATTCTAACATTTTATATATAAAACATAACTTTTTCAATATTTGAAAAACATTCTTTTAAATGAAATTGAATGTACTATATGGACAATTTTGTATCTCACTGTATTCACTAATAAAATATTTTCTGGAAGATTGAACAAGTCAATGCCATGTTCATTTTTGTTTATTTTTCTGCAGTGTCTTAGTGGATGTTGTTAAATGTTCAGATAATATCTGTTAATCTTCAATATAATCTTGTTCTTTGCTTAGAGTATATTGTTTCTGCTTATTTCACAATTGTTTTTAATGGTTTTAATTGTAACAATTTGGATGATGAATTTTAATCTCTTCTAAATTCATGTCTATTTAATTGCATTTATTTCATCAAGTATCAGGTGTTCTCTTTTCTGACTTTACTAATTGACTCCTATCAAGGTTAACAGTAAGTGTAACAGCCTTGAACCATTACTGCCAATGCAATAAAATAGGCAAACCACATTTTTATATCTAAGTGCTTGCTCTTTTCAGTCAAACATCATGACATCCTTGAGCTAAGACATTTTTTTTCTTTTAATAAAAAAATGTATTATTGGGAAATATTGTCTTTTCCTGATAGAATTTACACACTTATATTTATCATTGATAGTTGTAACATATTTTAGTCACTTTTCAGTATTGTTATAATGAATACAATTTTTATATAAACTTGTAAAATTGTCACAACAAAAGTGTGTATGTTCTTGCAAGTTTAGTAATGATCGTAATATTAGCTGTTTCCTTATAAGGAAATATTCAGCATTCACTGACCAAGCAGCCAGTATGACTTTAGATTGATATTTTAAAAAAACATTTTTATTAAAAAACAATTTTTCAGGAAAATAGGTTTCTCAAACCTAATAACTGTTACTACTCTTTCCAGTATTGATAAGGGTTCATTCCTACGCTTTCGTTTGGAGTCCTGTAGAACATCAGCATCTTGAATATGTTATTATTTTCTTTTTGAGTTACATGTGATATCCATTTTAGCTGTTGAAAGTGATGTGGATTCTACTATTTGGTACAGTTCTTATTCTGTAGTGCCAATCCACAAGGTTTGAAGAATGATCCTCACTGAAGCTTGCATGCTTCACTTGCTCAAAGCCATTTCTAACCATTCATCTATAGAAACAATGAATGGGTTGTATAAAATTTAGTTTCTTAGAAAGAAATTAGTAACTACATTCATTATTCACTTTTGCACAAATACCCTCTGGAAAGGAATGACTATCTCCTTCCTCAGCTATCAGTTAAATAGAAGTGCTGACTAGATGACAACCAGTCTAAGAGAAGGAAACCTCTGAATTCAAGCACAAGAGGGATGGACTCTGTCAGGCTATGTTGTCTTAGGAACACTACTGCTGTTATAGTTGCAGTACATATGCACCTACAACCCTTAGGTTATAGATCTTGTGATATAAGCATTTTTTTTTTCTCATGTTAAGCATATAGTAAATTCAGGCTGAAAACACAGGTTCTCATTTGATCACAGAAATTAAGCAATATCAAGCTTGGTCAGTACTCAGATGAGGGGCTGCTTGGAAACAATATTTCAGTTTCAAATAACTTGATAATAAATTAATTTTTGCTTCTTATAACTTTACACAAAGTTTTATGGTAGGGAACAACATGCATAAAACTGTAAGATTCTCTGTTACCACCTGAAAGCCTGTTTAAATGTACCAGCTTCTTTTACCAGCTGAGCTACAGGAACTCTACAGGATAACAGTACAAGATCGAATCCAACTGATAAAAAGTATCTAAAAATTAAAATGAAAGTAATCGAACCACAATAGTGGCAATGTTTCACTTGTATAAAAATATATAATATTGTTGCTAATAATACTACTATATAGTACAGAAATAGATCAACACAGATTGAGTTGATGGAAGGGTAGGTTTAAGGCAGTGTCCCTCAAACTTTTTAAACCATCAACCCCATCATAGATTCCTCATTGACTCCCAGGCATGTACAAAAAATACAAATAATTATTTAAGGGTAGAAATGCCTTTGTCCCCTAATTTTTTTCTTTTCATTGTTTCTCAATTAAATTAATTTTAGATATATATTTGGTATTTTGTTATTTTTTTAAAGTTTTTATTTCTAGTTCAATCTGAGACGCGTTTGTTTGAATAATAATAAAATCTCCATAAATGTGATAGATAATAACAAATTAAAAATAAATTAATATACCTTTTTTATTGAATTGGTGGAGGGACGTGTTTTAGAAAGAATAATGATATTTCATTGATAAATGAGTTTTGTGAGTGACCATGCATTATTTATCAATGTTCTTTTGAGGGTCCAGAGGTTTATCAACTCCCTAAATAATCCCATTGCAACACCAGGATTAGATATTCACCACTTTGGGGACTCTTGGTTTAAAGGATAGAATTATCAAGCCAGGGTTTTTGTAGTTTACTTGGTAAGGGTAGCTGGCATGTTTTAATGACGCTTCCCTGAGGCAAAAAGAGTTTTTCCTTCATTTCTATTCCATACTGCCTATTTATAGAATTGATGGACTAACTTGCAATAAAAAGCAAGTAGATATAAAGTATTGGTCATAAATGGATAATCCTAAAGTGTGTGTGTAAACTATATAAACAAATTGTAATTGGTAGGGATTATTCCAAAGAGGACTTTTAGTCCATATGTATGATATAGAGCAAATAATAATAATTAGGAAAAAAAACATTAAAAATCCATAATCAGTCATATATAGTCATTCAAATATGTTTCATAGAATAATATCGATATATTATGTCTACTTATTTTTATACTTTCTTGATTTTAAAATGAAACTCGTCAAGGAAGGTGCTGTAGATTTTTTAACCCAAGTACTTTCGACTTTTTTTTAAGATCATCTTCAGGGGTAAATTACAAAGACAAACTTATTGTAACTGCAATAAAACCAGCATTCCGTTGTAATAATGATTTAAAAACATACTCCAACATACTCTATTATAGTTATTTTAGAATTATAAAATGTATGTTGTAGCTATGGAATTTTTTACAAAACAAGTGTTTCAATATAAGGAAGCTGACCAGAAATTGGTTGAAATGTAAAATGTTAAATACATTTTAATGTTGTTACTATATTCGCAATGAATTTTGAGTGTTAGTTGGCTGATTTTGATATAGAGGGCTTTGAGAATTTGAAGTTTTCATTTATTTCTGTGGTGTAGTATAATATATTGGTGTTGTCAACAAGTATTTTCCTAACATCAAGAAACTGATTAGACAACTGGAAAGAATCGGTATAAAAATAAGTAGACACAATATGTCTATTATTCAATGAAATATTGTTGATACTTAACAGCACCTCCCACAAGGGATATATGTGGCAAAAGGCTGAGTTTAGTGCAGGAAATATTGTTAAATGAAATAGTTACTCTTAAATCTGAATTACAAAAATATTAAATGTTATTTCATACATTTCGTAAATCTGCAAATATATTTTGATTAAAATTAAATAGTCTTTTGGTTTTTTCTATTTTTTTTTCTTTGTTTTATTTTAATAAGAATAGCCAGAAAAAAATATTTTTTTTTTTTTTTTAATTTTCTTCATATTAAATGGCTGCCAATAACTGACAATTTTTAGTTTCATTAAAGCTTACCTGTCTAAAACTTTAGATCTAATATATTTGTGCTGTTTGTCAGTTTGTTCAAGTTCTTAACATTAGAAGATGAAATTCTTTTTATTCTTCTGTTATCATATTTAAGAGTGAAAATTTCTTACTGCATAAATAACTCCTAAAATCCATTTAATAAGTAAACTTTAGTAATTTGATGTTTTTTGTTAATTCTTTTCAGCCAAGATTTTTATAATTTTTTTTAAATGCTTTTAAAATTCATAATTTAAGCAAGAGAAATTGACTGATGATGATAATAATATAAGCATTGTTCAATTTTTGTTTTTTTTTCTTCATAGGTGAGTGACCAAGTATAGTGAATCTTTCATAATTACTCTGATAAAGTCTGGTGAGTAATATTTTTGTTGAACACCTTTAATAATAATTCCATCAGAAAAATGTTAGATCTGGAAAATTACTGAATTATTCCAAATATATATATATATATATTTTTACTAAACTTCACCCAATATGAGAGCCACTCAAGATAGAGGGCTACTGTTAAAATAGTTATGAAGAATGGAGTGTGTGATATGAATGAAAGAGGTAGTAGGAAGTGAAGATTATGAGGATAGATTATGTTTGACTCTTGATGTGAAGAGATAAAGATTGTAATATTCAGGGCAATATCTATGTAGTAGTCTCTTCAATAAAGTAGCAGTTCTTAAGAGGTGGAGCTGTTTGAGTGGAACTTCCTCTTTAGATGCAGAATATGAAGGAAATAAGGGTGATTTAACTAGATGCAATAGCATGTCATATCCTAGCAGTAAAAGTCTAAGCTGGTTGAATGGAGCTCATCTGAACATTTGCCATGGAAATAGTCAGTGATAAATTTGCAATGTGTGTCTGTGAGGAAAGACTATATAGTGGAGAACCCCCCCCATGAGACTGCATAAACAATTTTGAGTTTCTATCAAGGCTGGAAAATAAGGAATTGAGCAATTCCTAATGTGGTAGCAATTCTCAGTTTTTGGTATAATCTCAATTTTGTAAAGATAAAGGATGGCAGGTGTCAGGTACTTCCTAAAGTGATAGAATGAGCTGACTATTTTCCAGCATCTTTTTTTGATATGGATTCCACTTGAGATCTGGAGTTAACCAAAGAGGGATTTGGTGGTGTGTTCATCTTCAACACATGGCTGAATAAGTTCAATACATTTAATCCAATCATATATGACTGACGTACACTTAAGGATTATATAGCTCCATGTAAATCAACCAGTAAGTCACTATGGCAAAGTGAATTGAAACAGTCATGATTTTAGGGTATGCATGTAACTCTTTTATAGCCCGGAATCTTTAAAACCTGTAGATGAGAGATTACCCCACATTCAACCTCATAATTTTCTCTTCATTTTATATTTGAATAAAATAAGAACTCTCTAGCACAACTATGAAAGTCAGTTATAATTTTTCTACATGCTTTTCTAATGAGAAATCAACCACCTTGTAAAAAGCCTATTGGTACCATGACTAAGCAATTTTTCATTCCATTTGCCTCTAAGATTTAATTTAACCTTTTATTTTGGGTAAGACAAACTACATCCTGCAGCAAGGCCTCTGTTCAGGAGGTTTTGAGGAGTGTGGAACCAGCTCTTAATTGCTGTTGTTTTCAGATCCACTCTGACTCAGGATGGTAGCACCTATTAGGGTCCCATCTATGGGGAAAATAGTGAATCTCAAACTGGGGTCAAAAACTATAATTCCATTCATATGAACCTATCCTAAAAATCTTGTCAGCATTAAATAATCCATTGAGGTTGATATGCCATAAAACAAAATAAATCGAACTGATTTAACCTTGGTACCCATTGCTTTACTGATCAAATTTCAAATCCAAATTGTAGTATTTTAAATGGACAAAGATTTATTAGAAAATATACAGTAAGTCCCCCGGATTATGACAGTCCCGACCTATGACACAATCTCCATTAATCTTGTTTTGACTTTTGCTGTTTACCTCATACATCTGATGGAAAATCTATTTACATATTCAAGGAAAATCATGAGTACATTCTCACTTACATGGAAAATCATGTTGCAATGTATCATAGGAACAAAACTCTTATAAGCGAAGGACTGCCTGTTTATAAATACAGAAGTCATAAACC